>JARFJB010001033.1:1415000-1497500 GCA_036346205.1 Vesta saturnalis | reverse complement strand
CAGATCGCATGATGAATCTACTAGAAGTTTGTGGAATGCAGAAACAGGCAGACCTCTTTTTCTCGCAACAGTGTCGTTGAAACGAATTAGTTATATATCACGCGTGTTACGATTTGATAATAAAGAAGATCGTCAAGAAAGAAGGTTACGGGATAAGTTGGCTCCTATTAGAAAATTTTGGGACAAATGGGCTGAAATACTACCAAAATTGTACAATCCTGGCTAAAACGTAACCGTGGACGAGCAGCTGGATGCATTTAGAGGTCGTTGTCCATTCAAGCAGTATATACCAAGCAGGCCAGCAAAATATGGCATCAAAATATGGACGCTTTGTGATAGTGCAAGTTTCTTATGCTTTAGAAGTTCAAACATATACTTGTGACAATTTCTTAGTTCCAAATTTTATTTTACTAAAGATACCGCAGTTGTGTCTTATATTCCAAAAAAATACAAGAATGTCATTCTAATGAGTACGTTTCATAACCAGAAACGAATAAGCGACAGAGAAGACAAAAAACCACAAATTATACTTGATTATAATCCTACAAAGGGAGCAGTTGATAAATTAGATCAGATAATCGGTGCATACACATGCAAACGAAAAACAAATCGATGGCCGATAATCTTATTTTACATTTTAGATGGCGCGAAATAAATCCAGACTGGAATAAAAATGTTTTGTTTAAGAGATTTTTGGAACAACTGGGCAAACAATTGGTAAATCCTTGCATTTTGTCCAGAAAACATCTTCCCCGTAATGAACAAGCAGCTGCAATTGTAACAGCTATTCAACAACCATTGGTGGAAAATTCTACCGCACCTCTTCCTGGAACTAGCAACAAAAACAAACGAGCACGCTGCAAATTTTACCCTTCTAAATATGATAACAAAACCAATATCAATTATTAGACATTTTTTATTCCGTTTTCTGTTTTATATTTAAATTTTGTTGAATTTATTGTAAGTTTCACGTTTCATATAAAAAACATTGCATTAGAGAAATAAAGTTAATAAATGTATCAAAATTGTTGTTATTCTGGTTTTAATTCATATTTCAGGAGTTCGGGTCATTATGACCCGAAGGAGCACAAGTATATAGTCTTGTCGAGGAGAACAGCAGGGTTAACTAATTATGAAAGGATTATTAATAAAATTAGTAGCACTTTGTTTTACGCAGTTTGAAAGTGACATCTTCTAAAGGCGTTAAAAATGTCACTCTTAAAACTTTTCAGTTAACTAAATCTGTTGACTTTGTCAAGAAATAGAATTTAAATTTGCCGATTTTAATAAAAGAGAACTAGGCTTTTGCTCCCATATTTTCTTATTCCTAACATCAAACACTTTTAACAATTTCATTAATTAGAACGATGCATACTTAACAAGGTGAAGGTGGAGGGTGACATGGGGTAGTAATTATGTAGCTTATTAATAATATAATTAATATGTAGCTTACAATCAAATTCAGTTTTCAGTACAACAAAGCAATACAAATCAAGTGGCCTTGTCTTAGCACTAGAAGTACGAATGCGGTAGAAATGACCGATTTCAATTTTCAATTTTAACAAAATTTTATTACTTTTCCTAAAAGTGAATAATGGTATCATTTCTTAGGAGTATTTATTTTCATTGTGCATATAAATTGCTTTGCTTATCATAATTACCTTTAAGTACGGTTGCAGTCATAATGACCGCACAATTATTTCCTATACTGCTTGCTTTAGACAACTTTCTAAACATTCACATTAACCGCTAATTAACATTCCAAGAAAAATCTGGAACACTGGAACTGTGGCAGGATCTGTAACAATCAAAATACACCCATGTACCACAAAAAATTAAAGAACACCGAACGCGTTTCGATAGCTACGCTATCATCATCAGCTGTCGACCGCTGATGATGATTGCGTACCTATCGAAACGCGTTCGGTGTTTTTTAATTTTGTATACTACATTCCATGAAGTGAAATAGTTTCCAATAATGATATTTTCAATAACTATTTACTTCCTAGAAGTTTTAAAGGATTAGTAAGTGTAGTTACGCGTACACATTCAATCAACAGCTTTAGTTAGGTACTTTACGTTCAAGATATCGAAATATCTTACTGAAGCCGAACTGCGAAATGAAGCTGATAATTTAAACTTGTGCGATTCCGACGGTGATAATCGTAGTGATAATAGTGTAGTGTCATCAGAGCATTGACGAAGATGAGTATTTATCGAGTTTTCGAGGAACATCAAACATTAGTGTAGAATATCATGCAGCTAACGGTACTAAATGGAGAATTCTGAGTGATTTAAATAACGGTCGTCAACGTATATCTTGTCATAACATACTTACAGAAGAAGGTGGGCCAACCGGATATGCTAAACGAAACGTTGACAATACTTGTGCAAGTTCTTGGAGGCTTTTTGTTGACAATTCTATGATGCGTAATATTACACAGTGTACTGAAGCTGAAGCAAGTAGACTATTGGGTGGAAATCCGTGGACAACTCCTTTGGAAGAATTAGACGCGTTAATATCTTGTTTGGACTCTTGTGGGATCTATGGTGCTAAAGCCTTTCCAGTGGATCAATTGTGGAACAAAATAAGGGGGCTCAATTTATTTTGTGATACAATGTGCAGAGATAAATTCAACCAAATAAAGCGATTTATTCGATTCGAGTTAAAGTCAACTCGTCGAGGTCGTCAAAAATCTGATAAGTTTACTGCAGTATCTGAAGTATGGAATAAATTTGTAATTAACTGTATTATGTGCTATAAACCAGGAGCAAACATTACAATTGACGAACAACTATTTATTACAAAAGCCACATGTCCATTCACCCAGTATATGAGTAATAAACTCGACAAATTTGGTATACAGTTTTGGATCGCAGCTGACGTTGAAATAGAATTTATGTTGAATGTATTTTCTTAATTAGGCAAGGACGATCCAAAACCAACTAATATGTTAATATCTGAACAGATGATGAAATTATGTAACCCCTTCAAAAGAAGGAAGGAATGCAATTGTAGGTAACTTTTTACATCTCTCAATTTGGCCAAAAGTTTGCAAAAGGAGTCGACATCACTAGTTGGACTTCTGAACCGAAGTAAAAAAAATTTACCAGCTGCTATAAAGAAATCGAGAAATGATTTGTATTCTACGAAGGTTTTTGTATGTGACATTTCTCTAATAAGTTATCAAGAGAAAAGATTGTGAAAAATGTGTGCATTTTTAGTAGTATCCATACATTTCCAACGATTGATAAGGGACAGAAGAAACTACCAGAAACCGTAAAATTCTACAATACTAAATATGGAGTAGATTTTTTGGACCAAATGGCAAGGAATTATACAACCAAATCGTCTTTCAGGACGTTACAGGTAAATTATTCGAAATCAATTGTTCGAAATCAATTGTTTGAAATCAATTTTTCGAATGAGCAATTATTCGAAAATCAATTGTTCGAAACTCAGTTATTCGAAATCAATTGTTCGAAATCAAATATCTGGAATATAATAGATTTATTTAAATTTAAGAGGACACCGAATTTCAATTAATAATTCTTTATTATATTATTACAAAAAACCTCCACAAGATCTCATAACGTTGTGGTTCGGTAAATTTTAGTATACAGTGGCCGGCGTGTAAGAAGACGAGGAGCCGGCGCATCGCGAAGAACTACGGCGGTTGCCGATTATAATAAAAATACTAAGCAGTGGCATATCACATTTGTATGTTTAATTATATGTATATTGGAAGAATGCGTATGAAGATGAATAATTCCAATATTTCCATTGGTGACGCGTTTTTTTTTAACATTTGGTTTTTCATGTTTGCATAATAGGCATCTATCCCTGAAAGTATGTAGGCATCTCTCCCATTTGTCTAATACGTAATTTTGAATGTATTTTTAATATACACTAATAAAAATGAAATAATGAAAGCATTAGGTACCCATTAGAAAATTGTCTTAAAGACGATTAGAGGGAAAAACATACTTATCTAAATAATAAATTTATAAGCCGTTAACATAATGACAGCAATTAGAGGTTTGATATATAAATATCCGGATTCTTGGTACATATGCATATTAGTTTTTGAAAATTGATTATACGGTGTCAACATTTACTGATTTGTAATCGGTTTTAAAAAATGTCTAAGTCTGGAAAAATCTTAAACGGTCAAACGCGAGAAATAGTGCATAATGTGTTTCAATACTTTTTAACACAAGAAGAAGAAACCGAAACCTTACGGAGCATCAAGGAAAAAATCAGTCACAACAATAGAACGGATCATAAAGGAAGCCAAGGAATCGTCCGCAAAAAATAATGGTACATTTATACTGAGATCTCCGGAGAAGCAGCGCCAAAAAAAACATCCAGTTACGGATGTTGTAGAATATGATCTTAACATAATAAGACACATCATTTATAACTTCCATAAAACAGAAGAGAGTCGTGTGTGCGTTAAATCCTTACGACAGAAATTAATGGAAGATTTGGGTTGGAGTGGTTCAGAAAAATCGCTGAGAATAATCCTTACAAAACTTAACTTTAAGTGGAGGAAAACAGTGGACAACAGAAGAATTTTAATAGAGAAAAGCGATATTCGAGAAAAAAGAATAGTGTACCTTCAAAACATTAAACGTTACCGTACTGAAAACAGACCGATCGTCTTTTTGGATGAAAGCTATATTCATAGCGGACATACCAGTTCACGAAGCTGGAATGACAACAGTAACGAGGGATTATTTGCTCCTATTTCAAAGGGCCAGCGAGTAATTATGGTTCACGCAGGGGGCGACATGGGTTTTATACCTAACTGTTTATTAACATTTAAATCTGGCACAAAAAGTGGGGATTACCACGACGACATAAATGGTGCCAATTATGAAAAGTGGGTCAAAGAACGTCTTCTACCGAATTTGCCAAACAACTCCGTCATTGTTATTGATAACGCCCCGTACCACAGTGTTCTACTAGATCCTGCACCAACGTCGAATAGTAAGAAAAGCGAAATGTTAGAGTGGTTCCTGCGAACCTATATAAACCACAACTTTACAAAATTGTACTAGAAAATAAAAATCGGTATGACATATAAATTTGACAAATTAATGAACGATCATGGACACATTGCGTTACGACTTCCGCCGTATCATCCGGATCTAAATCCCATAGAATTAATTAGGGCAAAGATAAAAAGCGAAGTAGCACAGAAAAACGTTACATTTAAGTTAAATGATGTCATGGAATTGGCCAACAGAGCATTTGAAACGACAACTACAGAAGATTGGAAAAGCCGATGCAATAAAGTAATTAATATAGAAGACAAATATCTTGAAAGTGAACAAATTTTGGATACAGAAACTGAGAAGTTAGTTATAAATATGGTTGAAGATAGTGACAGTGATTATCAGTTTAGTGATTTGAGTGAAAGTGAAAATGAAACATTTTAGACAATTTTATTTTAGTAATAGGTATCAATTATGTGTAATGTAATAACATATTGATTTTATTAATTTAATTATAGTATTACTTCCAGTATAGCTTTTAATTATAATAAATTGCGTATTTACATAAAATATGGTTCTTTGAATTGCTTTTAATATACCATTAAAATATACATTATGCACCATGTGACGCCTCTGAGGTAAACGAACGCGGGAATTTGAGTCGTCTTTCGCGCATAGGCGGGTGTCGTCTTCTTACACGCCAGCCACTGTAAATGTAAGAAACGAATAGTTAAAAGTTATGTTAAATTTAAAAGGATACTTTAGCTATTATATTTAGTAACCGATACAATTAAAAAAATTATATTGTTTCACTTTAAATAAAAAAGAACTTCCCTTCACACCTACAGGCTTAGAACTGTCAGTGTAAAGCTGGCGTAAAGTTTTGTTTAATTTTTTGTGTTTTTTTGTTTCTTTTTTTGTGTTTTTGTTAACTTTTTTTTTTTTATTTTTTGTTTTTTTGTTTCTTTTTCTTGTGTTTTTGTTTCTTTTTTGATTATTTGTTTACAGTTATTATTATAATTTTCGTCAAACATGAAATTTAGCAATTTAAATTTTGACAACTCTAAATAAATCTCCCTTTTAAACTTTCTAAATATAATAACAATAAAGATTTACCTATGGTGGTAATTAGGATTTACCCTTATCGGAAAAATGCAGTTAATGATAAACACAATAACAATGAGCAATTTAAAACAGATTTATAATACATTATTTAGAAAACATACTTTAATAGTTATTTATGTACATAATTTAGATTTCTAAGAGGTAAATGCTTAACAATATTAAACTAACACTACCCACCTATTTTTACCAAATTATAAATAAATCTAACAATAAAATGTCAAATGATTTGAAGTTTCGAAGATTTGGCAAGTTCAACCAGCTAGGTACCAATTATTCTGGTAACTATTTGCTTTGCGCTGCAAGAATGTTTATAAAAAGGGAAATATTAGAACATTTAAAAAGGTTAAAAAAATAATAAAAACTTACTTTAAAGTTAATATATCTATTTTTGTATTCTATTCGGAATATTTTCTTATCAACTTTGATTTTTGAGACATTTCAACATATTTCGAACAATTGATTTTCGAACAATTGAATTTCGAACAATTGATTTTCGAACAATTGAATTTCGAACAATTGATTTTCGAACAATTGAATTTCGAATAATTGATTTTCGAATAATTGATTTCGAAGAACTGACTTTCGAAAAATTGATTTCGAACAATTTACCTAGATCCCTTTCAGGAGGTGGCCTCTACAAGAATTTTTCAACATACTTGAATTAGCAACAGTAAATTCGTGGATAATTTACAATTTATGTACTAACGAAAACATAAGTCGTCGAAAATATACTTCGAAACTCGCCGATGAACTGGAGTGAGTACGTACGTACAATAAAATCCACTACAATCCAACAACATGGGTCGTAATCAACAAACAAGCGGAGGCCATGCCAAACTAAAAAACGTGCTAATAAATCAAAACACAATTACAAAATCTGTAAAAAAGTAATATGTGGGATATGCGTTAGCATTATAACTAAAGAAATTATATGTATTCAATTACTCATTGTGTATCAGTATCTTTAAAATAAAAAAATTTCAGAGCTTAGATTTATTATTTTGCGTTACAATGTAAATCTAAACTCCGATCAATTTGAGCAGTATCGTATTTATAGGTAAATAAATTATGCCGTATTTCCATTGTTAAAATACCCGAAACATATGCTTACTTTCGGAGCTGTTAAACAGTGATTTGAATATTGAACAGTGTCACATGCGATTCCGTTCTAGAATCCTACTCAGATACAAATATTCAGAAAAATGTATTAAACCTAATCAGTTTTATTCTATTTTAGAATTATGATCTTATTTATAAGCGGGCATAAATTGGCGTTTATGGCACAGAGTAATCAAAATTCCTAAGCAACGATTGCACTAATTAGTCAAAAAAGCTTCGGTAACGAACATTTATTAACATTAAGGAAAATATTACCTCCGGTTTTAAACATTCGCTCATGCCATAATCTCCTAATTATGCCCTTAATACATAAATAATTATTATGTTAGCTACAAAATAAAAAAATCGAGATAAATACGTTTGCATATAAATAAGAAATTAATTGCAAATGAAAAAGTTCCAATAATTACGCAGACTTAATGATGAGTTGTTAACTTTGTTAAAGACGTAAAAGTTTTACAGAGTACCAAAAAATTTGAAAAAACACATCGTTTAGGCACTTTTTATTAGTCTATCCAGTGTTACATTTGTCTTTATTTTTCGCAATCAGGTTTTCTCTCTATTTCTCTACACATCAATTACGTGTTTTCACAATTCTTGTTGTAAATTTGTGGTCTCCAGAAACATTTAACTACCTGCAATTACTTGGATGAAAATAAATACAAATATCCTGAAAGAATGTTGCGGTTTACCAAACGCTACAATTCATGCTAATAACACTTCATTAATCTTAAGTTTACCAAGAAGGAATTCAGTTTTGCTTTTATATCATTATTTCATGAATGTTGCACATTTAAAATTATTGGGGTGATGTTTAATCTTATATATGCGCATTTTTTATAAAATACTGCCATTCACTTGGGGTTCACTTATATACGAATATAGCCTTTTTCAGTATTTATTAAATGCCTTGCGTGTTGTATTCGTAATATTTCATACACCATTAAAAGGGGCAACCTTTCATGAGTCATTGAAAAGAGATTTAAAACCCTCCAGAAGTATTCATTTAACGATTTTGTGTTAATCTTTCAGTAAATATCATGTATATCGATTACACGTTGTTGAAAAGTATATAGTTTTTACTAAACCTTGAAGTTCCTCTTTTTGCTGTTCAAACAAACAACTAAAATGTTATATCTCCATTAAATAACCCCAATGTTATTATTCAATCTTCTGTTGTTCGACAGGTAATTTCATAAACAAATTCGATTCAGAATAAGAGAAACTTGGGAAAGGTTTTTGTGTAATTATATATTTATTAACTGTAAGAATTCCTGTTAAAGCCGTTTATTACGATAATTTCATTTCTTCATAGTTTAATAAAAACCTTTTTTTTTATAAATGATACTTCGTTTTAATTAACGGACTTATAAACTCTAGTTAACTAACTACTTGTTCTAATGATCTAAAAGTTGCTTTTTAGGTTTATTACAATTATTCCAAGAAACATTGTAACGTCTTAAACTAACTTTGTGTTTTAGAGCGAGTTTGAGAATTTTTATGCCTGTTGTGTAGGCAACATACGTTGGCTTCAATTATAAGAAATTTTGCAACATGGTGCGTTGTTAGTAACTAGAATTTCTCTCTGTAATTTTTAGAAAGATTTATTTAATAAAAGTTACACACAGCGTAGTGCTGGTTTTATAAATCTCCACAGTTATTAAAAAGCTATACTAAGTAATTTAGTTTTCGTTTCGTCTCCTAGGATTAAGTCAAAGTAATTATACACAAGCAACATCCTGGCGAGTTTCTTTTATTGTTATTCCTTCATGACGAAGCTCTCGCTATATAGACTTTGGTTCAGTTAACTTACGAAGTACTTGAAAAGCGGTTCGTTACTATAACGATTTGCAGTGCCCCCTAAATTCGTGTGTGTGACTACTTTTTGTTGGAACATTGAACAGTATTACATCTAACAAGGTTATGTACCTGTAACCGTAAATGTTTAGTCAAGTTTTAGTGAAAATTTGTACTGACACAAGTGCTCCTTGCTTACAGCTGCGAATCTAGCTTCAAGCTTTTTCCATTTTCATTTATTTCGTCTCTCGGCCACTGGGTTATACATGTTTGGTTAACATTTTTTGTAATTGTAAGAGTACACTTTTGATATATACTTAGACGAATATTAGCAAACCAACCCTTTCTGTTTGCTGTGTGAAAAATTATGCTTCACATTTTTTCTGGTCCTGTTAATTAAATTTAGCAATCAATATTTGTGCGTTTATTAAAAATACAATGGCAGACATCTAGCTAAAATATTCTGGTTATATACAAGGTGTTCCAGTTTTTTGTAGCAGGACTTTTAATAGTCTATAGAGCTTTCAAAATTAAGACAAAAAGTTCATATAAACATAGGTTGCCAAACGCTTAGTTTTGGAGATACAGGGTTTCAAAGTTTTAATTTTTTTTCAGTCCTTTTAATTTATCTTCAAAACTATTTAAAATAATAAATCCAAATTTAGTACACATATTACACTGCTTAAACTAAATATTAAGAGTAGTTTAACGTTTATCAATATCTACAGGGTAGTACATTTTCTGGGGTGGTACACCCTTTATCCCCCCCCCCCGAACTATTTCCTGCAAAAAAATAGTGTGCCATGAAAATAACAATACAAAAAAAGAATAAAATTATGTCAAATCTCACGTTTTATTTTAAATACGACTTGTGCATAAGAAAGAATGTAATTTATTTACATATTTTATTGTGTTAATTTTTATTGCAAAAGTGATCCTTTAAAATGCCATTTTTGTTTTCTAATCAAGAAATAGCGGATATCCATTTTATTTATGGCTTTGTAAATGGAACCAAAAAATTATAAATCAGGGGTTGAATTCGACAGAGATCCCACAACTAGCATTAGAAGAGTATCCGTAGCTTTAGGTGGAGTCTCAAATACTACTATTCACCGAACATTAAGACGGAATCACCGATATCCTTACCATCTACAACCTGTTCAAGGACTACAACCAGGGGATGCAGAACGTAGAGTTACGTATTGTCGATGGATTCTTGCTGAAAATAATAACAATCCAGGTTTTTTAAATAATGTTTTATGAACCGATGAATCCTGCTTCACTCGCCGTGGTGTGGTAAATTTTCACAACCAGCACGTTTGGGCACATGAAAATCCACATGTAGTTCGCCCGAGACATTTCCAACAAGAATTTAGTGTACACGTCTGGATAGGTATTGACAATAATCACCTTTTTGGGCCCCACTTTTTACCACCTCGGATAAATGCTCTGGCTTTCTTGGAATTCTTAGAGATTGAACATGGGAATATGTGGGAACATATTCCCTTAAATTTACGAAGAACGGCTTGGTTCCAGCTTGATGGTTGTCCAGCTCATTATAGCAGAATCGTTAGAAACGGGCTGAACAACCATTATCCAGGAAGATGGATCGGTCGTGCAGGCCCAGTTCCCTGGCCGCCAAAGTCTCCAGCCCTAAAACCCTTAGATTTTTTTGTGTGGGGGTATTTAAAAGAAAGGGTGTATGCAACTCCTGTTACAACAAGAGATGAGCTCATTAATTGGATTAGGGATGCGTGTAATGAAATAAGACAATTTTTAGTTAATCTTCCACGTGCAATTATTCGTCGGTGTGAATTAGGTATTCAACAAAATGGTTCACATTTTGAACAGTTTCTTTAACTTTATTTATTATTACGATAGCGTTTTTGTTTTGTAGTTATAGGTTAAGTTTATTTGTTTAATTTATTTATTTCGTTCGTTTCGTTCTTGTTCAAATCTTAAATAGAAATTCTTTCCAATTTTTTCCAATAAATAGGTATTTTTTTAATATTTATTTTGTTGTTTTACTTTTATTTTCCTTTATTTAATTCACCTGAAAAGTTAGGAAAAAATCAGTGGAGTACTACTTTTTATTATGAGACAAAAAAACGTGAGAATTGACATAATTTGATTCATTTTTTTTTATTGTTCTTTTCATGGCACACTATTTTTTGCGGGAGCATCAGACGTTCTTTACTTACCATTTGGAAGCTGTTCATGGATTACAGCTAATTTATCTCAAAAACTATGCATTTTTCTAAAAAACGTTAAACTACTCTTAATATTGAGTTTAAGAAGTGTAGTATGTGTACTAAATTTGGATTTATTATTTTAAATAGTTTTGAAGATAAATTAAAAGAACTGAAAAAAAATTAAAACTTTGAAACCCTGTAACTCCAAAACTAAGCGTTTGGCAACCTATGTTTATATGAACTTTTTGTCTTAATTTTGAAAGCTCTATTGACTATTAAAGTCCTGCTACAAAAAACTGGAACATCCTGTATATCGGGTATAAAATTTACTGTTCGTTTGAATTAACACTGAAACGCCAGTTTTAAGGAGAGCTCTTCCTAGAACTACGGTTGATTGCTCATTTGATTTTGATTATGTGTTGTGTGTTTGATTTCTAGGATCTACCTGTTCGCCAATGGCTAAATGTTCGATTTGGCCTTCAAGGTGACCATGTGATTTTTTTAAATGGGGATACGTGAAAGAAAAAGTTTATTCTTAACTTGTTACAACGATGAATGACACGAAGGGAAGAATTACAGAAGCTTTCGCGTCTACAACCCTAGCAACGTTAAAAGCTACAACAAATCTTGTGAAAGTGCGAGTTCCAAAATGTTGAGGTTAATGGAAGGCATTTTGAATATTTTTTAAAATAAAACTGTTTTATTTACGAATTTAAAATATTGTTATTTTTTTGATGAAACTTATGTTCATGATGTAATGTAATTTTTAGTTTTCATTTTTTTAGTCATTAAGCAAAATTTTGGGTACCGCAAAGGTTCTTCTAATAGGTTTCTAAAATCTAAATAATTTTAAAACGATAAAATGGGGTCATTAATTTAAAACACCTTGTGTATTATATGCATGCACAAGTAATGTGAAATTTTTTGTACATACCTCAGTTACATACAGGATAGACATTTTGAGTTTGAGTTTATAAATGTAAGTTTAAGAATTTTATTTCTATGCCTACGATTTTTCCGAAAAATTATTTAAATCGTCACTAACTGCAACATTGCATTAAAAAGCCGAAAACTATACATTAACCTTAACACCGGGTGGGGCCCGCGCGGACCCCAAGAACCTTATTTTTGTTATTGCTTGTGCTTAAATTTTTTCAAAATCATGAGACTCGTTTACATTTGTCCTTACAATTCTATGTGCCAGATAATTAACTAACGAGACAAAAATGTTGAGTATATAGCCGAATACTTTATAAAAACTCCCCAAAAATGCGGTTGGGGTCCGAGTGGACCCCACCCGGTAATAGGTCTAAGTAAAATTTTAATATCGAGTATTGTTGAAATTATGTATTCAATACGTTTTAGTTAATGTTTTCTTTACATTCTTTAAATATTTTCTTATAATCTCATCATAACAGACTATAATCTTATCAAAGTATGCAAATTATAAACGATTTTGCTAATTACCTTTCTCTTTTGTAATTTGGTATTAGATAAAGATTATTCAAATTATTTCATTTATTTATTTTTCGAACGCTTTCTAATAATTCTAGGTAATTAGAGTTTTTCTACAAAAGGTATAGTTATAAGAATAATGTATGTAATTGTGCATTGCACTTTGAATCCAGAGTATTTGCTATAACTTTTTGTGGTGAATTTGTGGAGTTATTGTGATGGCGTCATCCTGAACAAAGAAAATTTTGGAATTGGCAGTTGCTTCTAATTCAGGTGAGTAAATGTTGTGTTAGTCTTGGTTTCCGGGTTGAATCCAGGTCATGGTATCACAACGGACAACTTCTTCACGTCTTTGGAGCTGGCAGAGGAATTGATTGCCAAGAAACTGACCTTATGCGGAATTAAGAAATAAGGCCTGCATCCCTAGAGAGTTTCTTCCGTCTCGAAATCGGCCTCTACGTTTATCTATTTTTGCATTCCAACAACAAGCCACCACAGTGTCGCACGTGCCAAAAATAAACAAAAGTGTCATACTTCTTTCTACCGAACATCGCGATGCGGCCATTTCAGTAGAAAATAAGAAACCGGAGATTATACTACACTACAATACCGCTAAGGGTGCCGTGGATTCGCTAAACAAAATGGTCGCAGAGTATAGTTGCAACAGACAGACTAAGCGGTGGTCAGCTGCGCTGTTTATGAACCTGGTTGACACTGCAGCCATAAACGCTTTTGTTTTATGGACAAAGCTTTATTCGGAGTGGAATAGCCAATATTTAGATAGAAGACGGCTCTTCCTCGTAGAATTGGCAAACAAAACTAATAGAGCCTCATCTGTGACATAGGACAAGCGACCCTATTATAAAACCCAAGTTGTCTAAATCAACCAAAAGTAACATCGCTGCAGTTCTGGAAACGATTGGAAATACCGTACTCGAAAGCAGGATGAATGAAACGGAACAGAAAACGAATAAACTGAAAAAAGGAAGATGCCATATGTGCCCGAGGAGCAAAGACACAAAAGTTAAATCACAATGTTCCCAGTGTAAGAAGAAAATGTGTCCATCACATGGAAAAAAAGTTACTGTGTGTAATGATTCCGAAAATTGAATGTAAATATGTGTTGTATATACCCACTCCAACTTTTTCATTAATATACGTTTATTAAACATTTTAATACCTTTTTTCATGCAAAAAACCATTGATATCAGTTCTACTAAATGACAAAACACGCATGGATGTGTAATTTCCAGGAGAATGTTTGATTTGAATGGAAAAAACACTGGGGTCCGCGTTGACCCCACCCGGTATTTACTGTTATAAAAATCACCCGGTGTTAGGAAGGTTAATGTAAAGCAGACGTCAAATAGATCCTAAAAATGCAATATTATATAGGGAGTGTCATTTAAAAAACGGCCTTATTTTTGCCACAGAGTCACGACAAGCCCTGTATATTTGAAAACAATTTTAAAACTTAGCCCTTGTTGACTATACCCGGTGTCAATGAAATCATTATACATACCTTAACTTCACAAGTCGTCTTTTGTTTAAAAATGGCGGTTCAGGCGGAGTTTTTGTTAATTTCAATGTTCTGTTATTTTGAAGTAAGTACGCGTTGTTTTACAAAATATTTCAATGAACGATCCAAGAATATTATTTATTTTTAATCTCTTAATTGGAATTAATAAAATTCTGCTTAAATAATTAGTAATTGTGATCATACGTTGTACGAATATTACTAATGTTCAGAAAAAATATTCACCAATATTTCTAATAGAAAGCACTAAATACTAAATACCCATATGAAAGTAAATCCATTTTACTATCTAAAAACAACACAACAAAGGTTAACTTATTTAGAATAAAATTCAGTTTACATTTACTCAGTATGCTTTGAAAAAACAATTGAATTCAAACTCTTCGCAGTGTTAAAAACGTAGGGCGTGACATACCTATTATTTGGATTCATTAAAATTTTCAGTTACTATTGGATTCGAAACAATTAAAAAAAACAGCATTTAGTTGATATAAAATCAGCTAGGCATTTACCTAAGTAGGCTTGGGAAAACATACAAGTAATTAAATGGAAATAATAATTGCGAGATAGTTTCATTTTCAAAATTCTATTAAAAATTTTTAATTGTTAAAAAAATCATTGACTATCTAGATCAATATGTTGATCATTTATGGCGAATGTCAGAGAAATTCCAGAGCTGCAGCAAGATTATACACTGAAAGGTATCCAGATCTCCACGTACCTCATTTTACCTATTTTCCGTATTTAGGAGATTAAAATATGGACGTAATGAAGGTGATAATTTTTATTACAAATGAAGAGAGTAAAATAAATGTACTAGCTTATATTGAATATGATCGCACCGCTTCTTTGCGAGAGATTGCTTTAAATTTAATATTAGCCATGAAAGCGTAAGAAGAATTTTAAAAAAGCATAGTTTTAAGTCTTGTAAGTACCAAATTCACAATCATTTATATGAACATGATTTTCCTAGAAGACTTGCATATAGCAATTGGTTTCTACAAAATTACAATCGAGAGGAAACGTTTCATCACAAAATTATTTATTCGGATGGATCAGGATGTACCAATCTGGGAATGTTTAACCGACAAAATACCAGATATTAGGTCACGGAAAACCGCCGGTTAGTAAGAGATGAAGCATTCCAGGAACGGTTTGGAATTAACGTTTTTTAGGAATCGCTGGAACTCACATAATAGGCCCAATTTTTTTTTAATCTAGCCCTGAATGGACATCTAAATTTTCTACAGAACGAATTTGAACTTTTCTAATAATCTTTCAGCAAACAATTACGTATTTCAGCAAGATGGTGCACCTGCCCACAACTCACGAATTGTGACTAATTATTTAAATCAGAGATTTGGACAACAATGGTTGGTAACAAATGGCCCCATAAGGTGGCCCGCTAGGTCACCTGATTTAACCCCATTGGATATTTCCGTTTGGGGCTGCTTAAAAGAAAAGGTCTACCAAACACCACCTGCAACTATAGAAAATCTTCAACACTGAATACATCTAGCAATACAAAGTATTTCCAGGAATCAGTTAGAAAAAGTTTTGAGAGAAAATATAAGAAGAGTTTTATTATGCCGGGGTTAGAGGGGCCGAAGAATAAAACATTTAATGGAATAATGTCGTTTTGTAAGCTTTGTTAGGTTTCAGCGTTTTGTTATGACTTTATATTTATTGTTCATTACCTTGAAGAGTACCTAGGTATAAAATTTTTTTTTTAATTACATCCAAAAAGTCCAATTTTAATATTTTTATACCCTGGTAGTATACCAGCTGATTTAGAAGTTAACGTTTGTTGTGTTGTTCTTAGATAGTAAAATGGATTTACTTTCCTATTTAGTATTTAATACATTTCATTTTTTGAAATATTGAAAAAAATATTTCTAAACATTAGTAATTTTAGTACAACGTAGAATCGCAAATACTAATTATTTAAGCAGAATTTCATAAGTTCGAATTGAGAGATTAAAAATAAATAATATTCTTGGAATATTCCTTGAATTATTTTGTAAAATAACGAGTAGGTACTTACTCCAAAATGGCTGAACATTGAAATCAACAAAAACTCCACCTGAACCGCCATTTTGAAAACAAAAGACGACTTGCGATACATGATTGGAATTGGAATTTAGAGGGGTATGGTTCTATGAAAAAAAATTGGTAAGTTCCTATTTAAAATTAGAAAAATAAGGCCACTTCCGGAAGTGATAGTCAGCTGTTTTTCATGTCAAAAAATATTTTTTTATCCACTAAATCCGCATCCCAAATTTCAAATTTCTATCTCTTGTTTTAACAAAATTAAGGTACGTGTAATGATTGAGTTGACACCCGGACACTCACCATGAAATATTTTTATTTTCTTTATTAGTTGTTCTTCAAACCAGAATAGGTGGGCCACCCTGTACCTCTTAGATTTAATTTGAGATTTTGGATTGTTTAAAATATAAGCATTTTTGAAAAAATGAATCAAGGTTCAAATATTTATGTTGTATTGTGTCTTCCCTTGAACCTAATCAATATGTACATACATAGTATTTCAGAAGGTAAATATAGTTCAATTTTGTTTTTCATTAATATTACACTGTTAAACTTCCCTTAAGCCCTCGAGCTCCTCAAAAAGTTTTAATTAAAGCCAAAGCTGCCTGAATAGCCCATAATTATTTTATATGAGCTGCAACAAAGAGAACACGTAAAATAAAAATAATGAATAACGATGTTATTTAAAATCATCTATATATCAATGTTACATCCAACAATAACAATCGTAATCGTACAAAAATGCTTTTACTCCTTCATTATGGCTTAAAATATAACAAAACAATGTGTGATATATGGTTTTGTCTGAATGTTATTTAATAGAAACAAAACAACAGCTTAGAAAAATGCACTAAACGTACAACCAAAAGTGATTTTTTCTCAAACCACTTAAATGAGTTGTTAGTATTTCGAAGGGTCTTGAGTAAGGCCAATAGCACAACCTTCTCCTTTTACAATAAAATTGTCTTGCTCGTATGCTTGATCTACAGTAAGGGCCGAAAATGGCTTTTGAGTCTTTCGAATTATAAAATTTCCCTTACTGAACTCTTTGTCAACGTCTGGGGTATTTGCAGACATTGCTTCTAAATCAGCTATATGAACCGTCAACCAACGAGCATAATTTGGGTGATGAAATGAGAAAAACCAAGGAATCATTTTTTTCAAACACTCTTTGAATAAATCGTAATTTCCTAGTTGTATTGACCGCATAAAGCATAAAAAAATCACCTCCGAATTTAAGTCAGTTATAACTTAAATGTGGGTGACTTAGCAGCTTGTTCATCTATCCAAGTCTCTAAAGAATCGTCTGAGGAATCTACAGAATGTGCTTCAATCAAAAGTTTGTACAAGGCAGCAGCGGTGATTTCATGGGCCGTTCTGATTTTTTTCACATGTGTAACTTTCTAGAGAGCTTCGGCAGTACCGCGTGGTGTCATACCTGCGTTGACAACAACACTAATCCATCCACATCCTGTTATATACTGTCCGATGGTTCCAAGGAATGCTTTTCCTATGTGAAATGAGGCAAATATCATGACAAACTTATTTTCTCCGTATAAGTCTGGCCAATTCCATTGAATTAGTTTTCCGATTGTGTATAATGGCTGAGATCCATACATTGTTGGTGTTTGAAGCGGATCAAGAAAGTGTGTTATATAGGTTATAATATCCATTCCATGACGAAGCATGGACACGGTCGCTGAAGCTTCAACAAAGAGCGGTAGCAGTGCACAAACGAAGGAACAACAATTTTTCGAGTTTGTCGCGTTTTTTCTTGCATGATAAGCAGCCCAAGAACAGTCATATTTTTTATCACCCCCTTGACTAGATCGGCTAAGACAATGAAGAACATGGTTAAGCCAATCTGATTCTGCTTCGTATCCCCGTGTTTCTGAAGGTCACATATGTGATGAAGTAATGTTATAATTGGGAACTTCCGGCTCCTTCTGAATAAGAAATACGTTTGGTACGGTTGCAAACGATTCTGGCAAGGTAGGCTTGTTGCATTCATATGATGTTTGGAAATTTCGGCATTCACCCGGTTGTTCATCTGATGACGTGTTTGAAACACAGACATACTTGTACCACGAAAGGATCCAACTGATGTATTACTTGAAGGGTTGTGATCGATGTTATCGTAGGCGTCAATAGTGAATACACCTTTCAAAAGATTATTGGGAGATAACAACCCTTTCTCTTTTGCACGATTAACTGTGTGATAGCACAACGAGCTCGTCACCTCACGAACACGGTTCGAGGACACTGAGATACCGCGTCTATGCATTTCATCTATAACCGCCTTACTGCGCGTATTTCCATGTGCCTGCAGAGCCATATAGAGTGGTAGCGGCGGTACTCGGTCTATCACGTGACGTACAATGTCTCCTGTAGGGGGGCGTTTTTTACAATTGAATGTTATAAGTTGCGCAATAGTCAGAGCTGCTTCAGTTGCTTTACACTCTGTCGGTGGCAAAGAACCAAAAATTATCATGTTTACAGCTGCTGAAACAATTGGAAGAACAGAATTTTTTTGACAATTTTTATCAAACGTGCCTTGAAAATATGTTTTCCATTTCTCTATTTCTTTTCTAATAGCTGTGACAAATCTAGAAAATGCAATGGCGTCATGATTAATATTTTCTGACTGTGCGATTTACACGAAATCTGTAGTTTTGCACAAGAATTGATACTCTTTTGAAGGACGATGAACCAGTAACTGTGGAAATTCGTTCTGAATCTTTTCTCAAAGCGTAGTTGAACGAATAAAAGGCAAATCACTTTCTGGAGTATCAAGTAAGTCAGCCCGTCTCTTTCTGTACATATTACTTGATGTACTCATCGGAAACACTACATCTTTGTTTTCGCTATTAATTTTTTGATGCATGTAAGATTGTAAATCAGAAAAGGCTATTGCTTCACATAAAGCAATTTCACTTTTATCATCAGGACTAGGATTTCTTTTTCTGCATTTGTTACTTAGGTTTTGTAAACATATTTGATGGTATTTGGCTTCTAGTGCTACTAAGTCACTTGTTTCCAGCATCCCGATAAGCCGTCCATCATTAATATGTCAGTAGCCCATTGTTTTACCCGGTCACTTAATTGTAATGTTGTGACAAGATGTAGTTTTTTATCCCGCTATTCAGACAATGAGCATATGAAATAGTGATTTTTTAAATCGATTGGGGGATAGGATGATCGTGTTGAGCGATTGCTTTCAGAATTACTTCCTTTTTCGCGTCATATCTCTTCTGTGCTCGTTCAAGTTTTGTTGAATTATACTGCAACATCCACCTGAACCGCCATTTTGAAAACAAAAGACGACTTGCGATACATGATTGGAATTGGAATTTAGAGGGGTATCGTTCTATGAAAAAAAATTGGTAAGTTCCTATTTAAAATTAGAAAAATAAGGCCACTTCCGGAAGTGATACTCAGCTGTTTTTCATGTCAAAAAATATTTTTTTATCCACTAAATCCGCATCCCAAATTTCAAATTTCTATCTCTTGTTTTAACAAAATTAAGGTACGTGTACTGATTGAGTTGACACCCGGACACTCACCATGAAATATTTTTATTTTCTTTATTAGTTATTCTGCAAACCAGAATAGGTGGGCCACCCTGTACCTCTTAGATTTAATTTGAGATTTTGGATTGTTTAAAATATAAGCATTTTTGAAAACTAACAAATTTAGCAATAACAACTAAATTGTTGTAGTATAATAATTGTTTCTTCATTTGTAAAAAGTTTTCTGACAATCACAAAAATGCTTTTAGATTTAAAGAGAAAAATTATCGCAGTAGCTTTCCTTTTATACCTTTTCAGACTTTTAAAGTGCCCTGGAAATATTATTAATCTATATCCACTGGGTGCATCAATGTATACGTACAATCAATAATACTACTTTAAAGAAACGTTCTCAATGGTAATCGAATACTTCTATAAAACAAACCAATTAACACCTAATAAACAGGTATATCATTTATGTATGTTATTTACTGAGCAATCGATCCACCCTCTAGCGTGTTTTGCGATATCGCAATCAGTCTATTCCACACGTTAACTAATAAATTTCTATGTAAGTCAACAAGTACTATCAGCTACCTTTTTTATGTTGCATTAAGCTAACAGTAATTCAATTTTTTGTATTTGCCTTTTAAACATTTTTACAAAAAGTTTACCTCTAACTTACGGTCATACTGACATTTTTGTATATATTTTTATGACTTTTAGACATTGATCTTAAACTCTTAAATTGCGTGATTTAGTTCGGTTAGCAATAAAATTGAATTTTTATGGTTAACTTTTGCTATCTGAAAAATGTCGTTTACTGTATGGTTACTACAGAAAACGTATTAACATAATAGGGAACCATTTTTGATAAAATTCAAATAATTTAGGGATAGAAGTGTTTCCCAGAATATCCGGAATAAGCTACAATACAAATTTTTAAACCAACTAAAAGACAAGATTCCTGTATTATGTTAAATATTTCTCTATTTGTTACTCAATTACGTTATCAAGCGCATCTTCTATTAACACAACCTTACCGATCAAGCTTTTAGAAGGTGTATGTTTAGTTCCTAAAGCTTCGTGAATGAATGTGCTAATCTTTTCCTGCCTTTAAAACTTTTTTGACCTTTACATGAATTAATACCAGGTTTACAAATCTAAATAGCTATTAATTTGGACTTAAAGTGAATTATTATTACAAACTATGGAATTCATTAAGTTAAAGCTTATGGTCAATGAAATTCGTTGAAATAAATAACAATCTTTTTTTGAATATTGCCTGTTATAAGTATACACGCAAAAAAATTAACATAAACGATCTAATTCGTAACGTTAGAAACGGTGCATTTACACGAATATTTAAAAGTAGATATTTTTAAACAATCACATTATACCATATAAAAACTAGATCACTTTGCATAAGGTTTAAAATAAAAACAAATTGCCATTATCAAGTGTGAATATGGAAATAAATTTAGTTGGACTAGTATATAATTGCGCAAAAGTTTGATATTAGATGGGAGGATTAATTTGAAATTGATTCTAATATGGGTCTACAACGGACATTAACAGAAACAGCAATTTAATATAATTAATATATTAGGGTATATACTGTATAAATCACAATCAAATTTTATGGTGATTGTTTGGAAACACGACAACATACATATTACTTCGCCAAAGGAATTTTACATAACAATGTGTACTAAACTTTTTGCTAATTAATTCTGTTTTTTTGTAATATCTTAAAATTAAATGGAACATAAGCATGTAATGAGAAAGTTTTTCGTGGCAAATACCTCAGATTCTTTTTTGTTTTTTTAATATGTGAGTCAGAAATTCGTATAGATGGAACATCAATTTCTTAAAAATTACCAGACGTACGTGCTGATTCATAATTTTAAACATTAGGACAGCTACCCACCACCACTTTTAATCTTCTGATATTACCAGAGTGTAGGGTGTAGCAATGCCTTAACCACCCTTCTGCCACAGGGTTTGAGTAGAATTAGAAAACACATATCAATATCACCCATCTAAATTTCATGGTAGTGAGAGAGAGTTGCGATTATTTTGTGTCTAGTTGACTTCTAATTACTCAAGGTCGCATAAGGGGTTCCTAAACCAAAACAGTTGATCAAGGTTTTCCTTCAAGAGATAAGTAGCTGCAGGTCATATTTTTAATTTCACATAATCAAAGATTCAATGGAATTCATTGACTTTAAAAGTCTGTCATGGATATTTCCGGTATCATTTTTGTTCACTATAGCACACGATAGTAAGCAATGATGCGACAGAGTTCAAGTTCACAGGTTGAAACCTTGCTTCCCTATAATACAAAGCACAGCAGTAGAATAAGGCTAGGTTCGCATAGTTTCAAAGAACCTCCAGATGCCCCAAAACTTAGCGCATGCGCAGGCGTCTGAATTTGCGGACTTCGTGCAATCCCCGAAGGGTATCGGCCATTTTCGTCAGACATTTTTGTTTTGACGGCCATCATTGCTTTTGTCAGTCATTTTGAAATCCAATCAATTAATCAAAACAATTAAATCAAATTAATTTTTAAATACAAAAGTTTAACTCTGGTAGAGTTTGAACCTACGACCAGATCAATTAATCAAATCAATCAATCAGATTAATTAACCGATTCAATTAATAAAATCAAACAAATCCACTAAATAAAAATAATAATATTAACAAAACCTGATGTCGGGAAACAAAAGTGGATTTATTTATTAAATCTCGTAACTACATAATATAGTAATTATAAAACTGTTTTTCTAAATGAAGATTAAATTAGTTGTTTTGCCTATTGGTCTTAAAGAACGCTTTGAAACATAATTACTATTCAATCGCTCGTTAAATTTTTATATACGATGGTTCTCAGACTTGAAAAACTCATATGGAAACGCACGAGTAGCACACATTTAAATTTCTCCCAAATCAAGTCAATCATTCGATCAAATTAATCTCAATCAATTCAATCTCGATCAAACCAATATCAATCAAATCAGTCGAGAAGCTGTGCTAACAATTGTTCATAAACAAATCAATCAACCAAATCAATTTCAAACAAGGCAATCTCAATCAAATGAATATCAATCAAATGAATCTCAATAAAATCAGTTAAATCAATCAGTCAAATCATAACATACAACTTGAAAAAACCAATTTTTCAATTCGAAAATACCAGTTTGATTTAACTCACAGCTTGCAAAAACCAACTTTCAAGTCTAAAATACCAAATTGATTTAATTTGCTGTTTGCAAAAACCAACTTTCATTTCAAAAATAGCGTTGTATTTTAGTTACAGTTTGCAAAAACAAGCTTTCAATTCTAAAATACCCACTTGATCTAACTTACAGCTTAGAAAAACAACTTTCATCTCTAAAACAGCGGATTGATTTAACTTACAGCTTTCAAAATCCAACTTTAATTCAAAAACACCGATTTGGTTTAACTACGTCCCAAAAATTTTGGTAGACATTTTTGAGCACAACGTATATATATATATATATATATATATATATATATATATATATATATATATATATATATATATATATATATATATATATATATAACCCACTTGACATCAGGCCTCCATATTATTTTACATACAAGGACTGTCTTATCGGAAATACGTCTGTCAAAAAGAGCCTTATATTTATACACTAGCTTGAACACACTAAGTCGTTACTGAAAATTGAGAAATTCCTGGGGCTAATAAACAAGTTGACTTCCATTTCCAGTTTTGATTATACACTTCATCCTTTAAACAACCTTTATTTTGAGAATTACTTAGATTTATAAACGAGACTTGCATTTCCATATTGATTGAAACTAGCATCGATTCCAACTCGTAAGACAACCATACGACTGCGTGTTTTATTTTACCACATGTCAATCATCATCATCATTACACAACCATAATAATAATAATAATAATTATAATAATAATAATAGTAATAATAATAATAATAATAAAAATAATAATAATAATAATAATAATAATAATAATAATAATAAAAATAATAATAATAATAATAATATTAATACTAATACTAATAATAATCATAATTATAATTACATGACACTGTATATGTACGGGTTCAAGTGATGGTGATGAATGATGACATTAAAAATCTGTGCAAGTAATTAAATCAAGTAAGTAAAATAAGAAGTAAGGGCTGAAACTAAGGACGATCACTTACTAGTATTGTTATTGATAAGCGTAAAGATGTTGATTTGAAATCAACTTCCGCCACCCTTATTTGACATAGTATGAGGATGTTTTAATAGAAGTTGGTTTCAAATCAATATCTTAAACTCGTTTCTATACTACTTGTCGATTTAAAATTGAGTTGTAATCAAAATTCTGTTTATGAATTTGATTACTATATGGAGATTTGAAACTAGTATCGCTTCCATCTCGTAAGACAGCTATGGGGCTCCTTGTTTTCTTTTACCCAATGTTCATCATCATCATCATTACACAACCATAATAATAATTACATAACACTGTAGATGTACGTTTTAAGGCATATGTGTGTGTGCGTGTTCTTGTTAGTCTTCGTGTTCGTGTTCGTGTTCGTGTTCGTGTTCGTGTTCGTGTTCGTGTTCGTGTTCGTGTTAGTGTTCGTGTTCGTGTTCGAGTTCGAGTTCGTGTTCGTGTTCGTGTTTGTGTTCGTGTTCGTATTCGTAATCGTGTTCGTGTTCGTGTTCGTGTTTTTGTTTGTGTTTGTGTTCGTGTTCGTGTTCGTGTTCGTGTTCGTGTTCGTGTTCGTGTTCGTCTTCGTGTTCGTGTTCGTGTTATTGTTCGTGTTCGTGTTCGTGTTAGTGTTCGTGTTAGTGTACGTGTTCGTGTTCGTGTTCGTGGTTGTGTTTGCGTTTGGGTTTGCGTCTGCGTCTGCGTCTGCGTGTGCGTCTGCGTCTCCGTCTGCGTCTGCGTCTGGGTCTGCGAATGCGTCTGCGTCTGCGTCTGCGTCTGCGTCTACGTCTGCGTCTGCGTCTGCGTCTGCGTCTGCGTCTGCGTCTGCGTCTGCGTCTGCGTCTGCGTCTACGTCTGCGTCTGCGTCTGCGTCTGCGTCTGCGTCTGCGTCTACGCCTGCATCTGCGTCTGCGTCTTGTAAGTGAAGGTCGACTTATCTGTCTGCCTTTTACACAATTAGCGCGTTTTTCCAAATACGTTATAGTAATTTCAATAGTGAAAGGATGTTATTATTGAATGCATAACTGGCAAATCGCCACGTCGTGCACACAAAGAACATGAACATCACAATTGTGTTTTCAAGCTCTGTTTGTCTTTCACATAATTAGGTACTTAGTGTATTTTCCAGATGAACCGCTATAGTTATTTGAATAGTGAAATGTTGTTATGTGGTTACAAAGTTGGGAAAGCCAAAAATAATTATTTTGTTTTAATGATTGTTGGAAACCGTTAAGTACTCTATATAGACTCATGGGCTTATGTTAACAATTATGTTAATAATCAAATTTTACTTTATATTGTTCATTTATAAGCAAAACGCAGAAAGTGAATGTGCCGTGACTGTAAGGAACAGGAACCAGCTGTGTCCCCTGCGATTATCAACAACAACACTGGCAAGTATGCATTTTTGTTTTACCCTAATCCCTTATTTTATTTGCCTTATTTAATTACAAATTTTTAATGTTACGATCCAACACCACCATCATCTCATCTCGGTTTAAACCTGTTGTTAACCTTCAAACGACCAACACACACTTGTTATACCTTAATCCGTACATCTGCAGTGTAATGTAATTATTATTATGGTTTTATAATGATGATGATGATGAACACTTGGTAAAATAAAACACAGAATCCTACAGCTGTCATACGAGATAGAGTCGATACTAGTTTCAAATCACCATCTTTGACTTTTTAAATCTTGTTTCTCCTAGTCAAATTCCTAAACAGATTTTTACCTACCACTCAATTTTAAATCGATAAATAGGATTGTCGGAAGCGGATTTCAAATCAAAATCTTTAGGTTCATCAACTACAACCCTGGTAAGTGATCGTATTTGGTTTTTACCCCTTATTTTACTTACTAGTTAATTACTTGTACAAATTCTTAATGTGATTCATCACCACCACCATCTTATCTCGGTCTAAACCTTAACGCGATCAACACACATACGTGTTAAACCTTAATCCGTACATCTACAGTATTATGCAATTATTATTATGGTTGTATAATGATGTTTATGATCATATGGTAAAATAAAACACAGAGTCGTATAGTTGTCTTACGACATGGAACCGGTGTTTCAAATCACAGGTACATTATCAAAATTGGAAATGAAAGTCAGCTTGTTAGCAGACATTTGTCCGTTTTCAATAATGACATGTGTTCAAGCTTGTTTATAAACCTCAGTAATTCTCAAAACAAAGGTTATAGAAAACAACGTGCATAATCAAAATTGGGAGTGGAGGTCAGCTTGCTTATTTACCCCAGGAACTTCTCCATTTTCAGTAACGACTTAGTGTGTCCACGCTTGTTTATAAATCTAAGGCCCTTTTGATAGACGTATTTCCGGTAATTCACCGAGCTGGTACCGTAGTGGTGACACAACCTGCTCAGCATTCGGAAGGTAATGGGTTCGATTCCGTTACCGTCTACTTTTATGAGGTTTTTCAGGGGTTTTCCTCATACACATGTAGCGGCATGGTTGCTACGTATATATGCGGCTACTTAGGCGAATTCTGGGGTAGTATCCTCCCTCAGAACCCTAACTCCGTTCCTTCCGATCCTATCCTGACCACACCCATACTAAATAGTACAGAGGCCTGATTTTTAGTTTGTCTATAAGTATACGCTGTGTTTCATAAATGTCTACCAAAATTTCTAGGACTTAACGAAAACAGGCAACATTGTAAAAACAAAACATTAATCGATGTCATAATGACTTTTAAAACTTCATATCAGATAGAAATTAATACATGCATGTTAACTAGAAAAAATTCCATAGCCCGCTTGCACAAAATATCAATAACACAGATTAACCATTTTCATTCATATTTAACTAAATTTGAGACTTACTTTGCGTTGTATTAAGAAACGTTATAAAGAAAAGTTATGCAAAATTTTCTTTGCAAAATATGTCTACACTTTTTCTTATAAAATTAATCATCATTCACTTAAATTCCACCTTAGGAATTTTTAGCCGCTAAATCAGGCGTCGTATCAAAAATTGCATAGAAGATAATTAATCGATATGTTTAAGGTCTATAGTTAGGTATTTTATATCTTTGGAATATGCCGCCATTTTAGAAATATTTGATAAAAACAAAAACTGAACCTGATAAGCCAAAATCCAATCAACTCAAGGAAATGAAAACAAGCTGAAATACACGCACACGCACACGCACGCGCACACGTACACTCACACGCACACGTACACGCACACACACGCAACGACACGCACACCCATATCCACACCACATCTACACATATTGAGAAGAAGGACGAGTCTCAAAACCATGATGATAGCAACGAATCACGGTTCAAGAAGAAGGCCGATAAAGGATGTGATTAAATAAATGATGTGTTGTTGTTATAGTAATAATAGTATATTTTCAAACGCTAAGCTTTCCTTCAATTTTGCTAATAAACTTGTTAAGTTAAATCAGTTTGGTATTTAATTGTTTGATTAGATTAATTGATTTGTTTGTTTGAGAAAGAGACGAGGAGTGACGAACACGATCAACCTCTATTACAGAAAACATTCATTAGCCTTTACACCACTATTTGCACCACAAACAACCCTAATTAGTCCTAGAAATATACCGCTAGGTTGCGTCGTCTCTATTACAAAAACATTCGCTAGTTTAAAAATATACCACTAGATGGTGCCACAAACAGAACCCTGATTAGTCCTACAAATATAACGCTAGACGGTGTCCCTTTATTATTATAGAAAATATTCATTTGGCCATACGCAACTAGATGGCGAGACAAATTCAAATTTCCCAACAAGTGCCACGACAGGATGGCACAGGCCCTAACACGGTTTCCTATGTTTTGTCTTATAAACTAGCAATAGATCCCTTATTAGAATACAAGCTCAAATTTCTCGCAATAAGTGATCAGAATGTAAACACTTAAATACAAATCCAAATTCAAAATTCGCCAAGGGGCCAGGGCTAAGACCCAAAAGTAAGTAAGTTGCGAAGCTCTATGTCTGTCTTATAAGTTATTATTAGGCCTCCTTATTATTATTATTATACAAGTTCAGATTTCCCTCATAGATGGCATCACAAACAAATTAAAATTTTTGGTCGAGGAGCGAGGGCCTGGAAGTAAGTTCTAAACTTACATCTGTCTTACAAGTTAGCATTATACCCCTTATTATAATACAGATTCATATTTCCAGCCATAACCTGCAGAGACTTAAATACAAATTCAAATTTTCCGCCATTGGGCCCTTGACAAGGGACAAAGTCCGAGAGCAAGTTGCAGCCCTACACCTGTCTCACAATCTCGGTTATGTTCGGAGGAGGTTGGAGTGGGATCGCCGAAACAGCCTTCGCTGAAAGCCTCGCGTCGCGAAATTTTACCTATATGAGATATGATATCGCAAAGATCTGCCGGTCATAACACAAAATGTTTCCGTAAGTACACTCTAATATCTTCCCTAGGGCATGTTCATAAATCCCTTTTCGACAGTTCATCCGAGACAGAACCTGTATGTAAGTCGTCTTATGTGATAGTACGGCAGGTCCTTATCGGTAAAAATTCAAAGATTACAAGAGGTCGGTATACTTAATTTGATTATAACCTTTTTTTACAGAGGTAATTCAGCTAAGATAGAGCTTGTGTGCTGTATAGAGGCAACATCTAGCTTAAAGAAGAAAGACGCAAGCCATTTTTCGGCGTATACACCACTATATTGAAGATGCTGTCTTGTGTGTATTAGAAAACATGCTACTGATCCGGATCTGGATAAACAAAGATGTATGCGGTACAGCTTCAGGGGCGAAGAAGAATTGAAAACCTATGTAGTATTTCAAGGTATCGTGGCGAACTTAGCTAATTTTTAAGAATAATCCCATATCTGTGTAATACTAATGGTAAAATAAAATATTAGACAGTGGCCCTTGCGTGTATTTGAAGTAGAATTACTAACGGTGAACATTATTATGAAGCAACATCAGAGTATTAGATGTTTTACTAGTTAATAAGCTATAATCGCTCAAGATGAAGCGGATGAAGAAAATGATTATTTCACCTAATATTGGACATTAATGTTTTTTCAGCTGCAAATTTTTTAAATTATTTGTAAGTACGTTAATGAGTGAGTAATTGTCACTTTCAAATTATAGAAATGGAAGTTGTATAACTGTTTAATATTAATTACATTCCATACAAATAGTTTATCGATATGTAAATTTTACAATCTCAAGGCTCACACCTTTTAAAGTAACTATTGTACTAATTTGCATGTTTTAAGGTGTTTAATTACAACCTAGTATTATTTTTGAAATAGGATTATTATCATCTTCACGAACTGTACATATCTGTTTATGCTAGAGCTTATTTATTGTATATATTGCATTCTACAAACAAGTTATCATACGGTGAAACTCATTTCTAAAATGCATGTTGTACATAATGACATGATGCGTCCCATTAATTCAGCGTACGTTATAACTTTAAATTAAAATATACAGCAGTACATTCTAACAGTCTTTTTAAATATTTACTAAAATTCAGCACATGTTTTAAAATGGCATACACCGTCGGATGTGTTCTCTCACTAGAAAAGATACCAGGTTGACCACACATCATAAAATGATAATACAAGCTCAGTTCAAAATTATCCGCTACAAAGCATGAATCAGCCTTCTTTAAAATACCCTTACATGACCGCAATTAACTTTAAATTAAAACATACAGTAGTACATTCTAGCTGTCTTTAATATCAAAAAAGTGGTCTTATTATATAAATGTTAAAGGAGACAGTGAAAATGAATGCGAGTTTTTACATTCTAAAAATGAATAATAATGGAAAACCTAGGTGACTCCACCTATTACAGAAAACGCTCGCTGTTCCTTACACCGGTAGGTGATGACTCAGAACAAACCCTAATTACTCCTGAAATATTCTGCTAGGTAGCATCACCTTTATTACAGAAAAATACTCATTAGCTTACCCCGCTATGGCGCCATAAACAAACCCTGATTAATCCCTGAAATTTACCACTAGGTAGCGCCACCTTTATTGCAGAAAATCTCATTAGTCCATACACAGCTAGATGGCGCCACAAACAAACCCTGATTAATCCCTGAAATATACCACTAGGTAGCGCCACCTTTATTACAGAAAATACTCATTAGTCTATACCCGCTAGATGGCGCCACAAACAAACCCTGATTAACCCTGAAATATACCACTGCGTGGCGCCACCTTTGTTACAGAAAATACGCATTAGTCCATAACCCGCTAGATGGCTCCATAAACAAGCTCTGTTTTACAAGTTAGCATTAGAGTCGTCAAGGGCCTAACACAAGACCCTGTCTTATGAGGTAGCATTAGGTGTCCATACTATTTCCAATCAGAGGGCGCAGGCCTACACTTGTCTTATGAGATAGCATTAGCGTCCTTATTCAAATTTCAAATTTCAGCGCAGGCCCAGGCCAGAGCTAGTTCCTACACCTGTCTTATAAGATAGCGCAAAGCAGCTAACCTAAGATCTATTTCCTACACTTTCCTTACAAGAACCTTCATTAAAACATTCACAAACCCCCAAGCCCTAGGCCGCTTTTTCAAGGTAAAAACCTGTTTCTCAAGGTAAACAACTTTCTTAAGGCCAAACCGAGTCCAGCCTCGTGGTAGGTCGTGGGAAATCCCAAGGTCAAATGACATCACAAAAAGTGAAAGGCAAGGTGCCTCTCTACTACTTATAGTATATTTAACATAATGGAATACTTATCTTTTGGATTTTTAATGTTGTATGTCAAATTATACAATCTCAACGTTTCGATAACACTTACAGTTATCTTCGTCAGTAGTAATATTATCTATTAAAATTGTTAGAGATGTTGAAACCATTTTGTCAAAGTTGAAAGATTAAAACACAAACATTAGCCTGCTATTAATACAACAGTTTGAGAAACGTATAAAGCCAACTATAGAATTAAGTTTTAGTAAAGAATAACTAGGTCATTAATAAATTTAATATTGTCAAACTGTCTTAAAGATGACAAATCAGACCCTCTAAGGGTCAAAGGTTAACAATGAAAAATGTCGAAAAACAAATTTAACAAAATTTATTTAAAAATGATAGAAACATTCACAAATATAAACATACATCAAATAAAATAATCCAGTTAAACCTAATATTAATCTTTATCAATAATTGCAAGTATTATTAACAATGAAAAGTATAATGCAGAATCTTTTTTTTACTTATGTTAAATTATAGTGTAGTGGTAATATAACATATAATTGGTAAATAATTTGCTTCAAGGTCTTGGAAAAACAGCAAAAACCTAGACGTACCAAAAGTCAAAATTAAAATCAAAATCAAGACCTACCATTATGCATTTTTTATTTATAAGATGCCGAAACCTGTTTAAACGGAGATTTTCTTCTTGTCTATTAAGATTATTAGGGTGTTTATATATCTCAATCGCTTCACGTTGTCAAAGAACATAATAATGAGTTTGTCTTTACATTATTTCCATTATTGTCAAATTGAATGTCATCATTAAGATTATTTGAGGCATAGTCATCCACAGCAGACTTCTCTGGTTGACCTAATCTATAAAATCTCATATGTTCTTTACGTCTTATATCAAAGCTACGTTTTGTGGTTCCAATGTATACTTTCCAGATGAACAAGATAACTTATACACTCCGGAAGATGAGAATGGGTTTGAAACATCTTTAGGTGATCTTAAATGTTCTTTACTTTTCTTGTAGGTTAAAAATAGTCCTAATGCCATATTTAATTAGGATTTTTCAATTTTATCTGTAACATTAGCTGTAAAAGGAAGAAAAGCAATATCTACATTAAGATCGTTAGATGGTGTTCTGATTTGTTATCTTTAAGACAGTTTAGCAATATTAAATTTTTAATGACCTAGTTATTCTTTACTAAAGTTTAATTCTATAGTTAGCTTTATACGCTTCTCAAACTGTTATATTGATAACAGACTGATGTTTATGTTTTAATTTTTCAACTTTGACAAAAAATTGTTTCAACATCTTTAACAATTTTAATAGATAATATTACTACTGACGAAGATAACTGTAAGTATTATTGAAACGTTTAGATTGTATAATTTAAAATTCACCATTAAAAAACCCAAAAAGATAAGCATGTTATTATGTGTGATAATCGTGAAAGTTTACATCTTCATATAATTAATATAATATATAATTACTATAATACCATTCATAGTGTTCTTTACTGCATGAAAAAATTAGGTATTGTACCTATCTACATAATTTTGTTTATGCAGCTGTAACAAGTTGTGTATCTTTAAGTAGAAAATCTCTAGAACGTGAGATATGCAAGTTTGTTGCATGATTGCGTTTTGGGGTTGATACAGACTTTGCAGATGTTGTTGCTGTACATAAATTGTTTATTATCTAGAGTATTTAGGCGATTAACTGAAACAGAAAATCAAATTTGTGTTCACTTAAGTACAGACAAGAAAGTTATTTTAAGGATTCTAAAACGTTATCTATCTACTGTTTTCATCTTTTGGTAAGAGGTATTGGGATATTGTACATGAGGTACTTTACTGTTTATGGTTTTCATTATTTTACCTTTTCGTCCAATTTGCATTGTCAAAATTTATCTAATAAATAACAAATATACGCATATCACCTTCCCAATTATGCTATGTTCAAAAAATTATCTCTGAAGCTTAGTTCAATCTTAACTAATTTAGTTTGGTATTTATTAGTAATTTTCTTTTGAAACGTGTGCTGAAAAGTAAAAAAAAAATCTGTTCATTTGTGATTTAGTTGAAACAGAATTATATCTGGATTATTTCACATCACATGGTTGTGTGAATTTTACCCATATTGTGCGGGCTGTAAGGGTCCAGTCGCTGCGCTCTGATTGATGGCTTGAAGTATGCCACTTTCAAGACACGTCTGCTGCTAGTTCGTAATTGGTCCGTAAGCCTCTCATGTTCTGGTCGGATGCCTAGAGCTAACGCTATCAATTTGAATATAGCCGTTGGGGGCTTAGGGCTTGGTATACGGGTTTGTTACTTATCTGATTGTTTTGCTAGCGCTGTATATTTGAAAAACTAGTTGAAATGTCCTATATTTGATTTCTTGCTCGTGTCATCAAGTAGCGCTGTTTTTTAAAAAAACTCACATATACATGTTCAATGGTTTTTTGACTATATCTGTTCTATTGTACAACAATACTTAATTCATGACAACTAATCTAATTATTCATGCGATGTTTAGCTTTAGAAATCTCATATTTGTAATACTTATCTACCTATAATTTCAAATTATAAAATTTAGTGAAAATGGTTTCGTAAAGAAGGAGCGTTCTTATGCTGCAACATAAACGCAGGAGGAGATTAAAGTAAAACAAAAGTTTGTCTCTTTCTAACAAGTTATTTTAAAATAATAGTTCTTAACACGTAATAAAGGTCCTGAATAAATTAAATATTGTTAAGCCGATTTGAAAGTGACATTCCAGAACATCCTCTACGGAAGAACCTTAACGATTAATTCGTTGGCAGTACGCTATAAACTTTTATGTGCCTTCGTTCTGTAATAGGGCATATCTGGACCGCAAATACGTCCGCAAACTATGCGTTTTTTGGCTTAGACCGGCAAGAATATTACTAAATTGCAGTTGGTATTCGTTATAGTGACAGAACTGATATTGCACATAATCAACATTTGTCTAATCGCGTATTGGTTCCTTATAAACTGCAAATTACATCTATAGATTATTATAAAGTCAACAAATTGGCAAGGTACTTTCAAAATTACAGTAATGAATAATTTCGCAATTGTATTGTTCAGGTTACATAGGTTACTGGCAGTTGTCAGTGTTAAGTATACAATTATGTTTATTTATTTTAATAACAATTGTTGACGTCGGCACAAAAAATCGAGTGTATCTCTCTGCCATAAAATGGTTTGCAGGCTTCGACTAAGGTTTACTCGTACTCACAAACGCCCATTTTCTGGCCTTTTAATACAAATAACGATTTTTTCAAATTCAAAAGCGCAGATATAAAATAAAAGGCACGTTTAGTAAATTGGGAGTATATAAGTTGCAGCAAATTAGATGCAACGTATTAGGATTGTACTCAATATTTAAAATCTGAAACAGCAATAGATTTGAATTTCGGGTAGGATATTTGAAAATATGAATGTGATAAAAATGATAAAGTGGAACAATTGTAAACCAGGAAATTGTACATGTTAGAAATAGTTTCTAATATGAGAATAACTGAAAGTTCATCCATTTTATTTTTAATGAAAGTATAGTTACATGCTCCAAGAGGTTATAAGTGAATAGTTAACTTCAGCCGAAATCTTACAATGCTAATTATATAGAATGCGTATCTTACTTTTCAAATAATAAGGATACAGGTCACATTGAAAATAATAGTAAAACAACCAACAGTAAAAATATCAGTTTATATTTTTATGAAAGTAAATTGATTCCTAATAATACGCAACCATAACCAAATTACAATTATTTTTTTTAATTATTTTAGTAAGTTGTCTTACTATCATTTTCAAAGTGAACGACATACTTGCTTATTGACAAATTTGGTAAACATGGTTTAGTTATAATCCCCCGTAACACGTAAACGTAATTTAATTCAAAATAAAAGGAATGTAATATAAGAACTGATCATATTAAAAAAAGGATGTGCGTGTGTACGTGTGTACGTGTGTGCGTGTGTGCGTGTCTGCGTGTGTGCGTGTGTGCGTGTGCGAGTGTGTGCTTGTGTGGTGTGTGGTGGTGTGCTGTGTGCGTGTTGCGTGTGCGTGTGTGCGTGTTTGCGTGTTGCGTGTGTGCGTGTGTGCGTGTGTGCGTGTGTGCGTATGTGCGTGTGTACTGTGTGTGCGTGTGCGTGTGTGCGTGTGTGCGTGTGTGCGTGTGTGCGTGTGGTCGTGTGTGACGTGTGTGTGTGTGTTGTGTGCTGGTGCGTGTGTGCGTGTGTGCTGCGTGTAGTGTGTGCGTGTGTCGTGTGCGTGTGTGCGTGTGTGCGTGTTGTGCGTGTGTGCGTGTGTCGTGTGTGGTGTGTCGTGTGTGTGCTGTGTGCGTGTGTGCGTGTGTGCGTGTTGCGTGTGTGCGTGTCGTGTGTGTGTGCGTGTGTGCGTGTGCGTGTTGTGTGCGTGTGTGCGTGTGTCGTGGTGTGCTGTTGGTATGTCGTGTGTGCGTGTGTGTGTGTGTGCTGCTGATGTGTGTCGTGTGTCGTGTGTGTGTGTGCGTGTGTGCGTGTGTGCGTGTGTCGTGTGTGCGTGTGTCGTGTGCGTGTGTGCGTGTGTGTGTGCGTGTGCGTTGTGCGTGTGTGCGTGTGTGCTGTGCGTGTGCGTGTGTGCGTGTGTGCGTGTGCGTGTGTGCGTGTGTGCGTGTGCGTGTGTGCGTGTGTGCGTGTGTGTGTCGTGTGTGCGTGTGTGTGTGCGTGTGCGTGTGCGTGTGCGTGTGTGCGTGTGTGCGTGTGTGCGTGTGTGCGTGTGCGTGTGCATGTGTGCTGTGTGCGTGTGCTGTGTGCGTTGCGTGTGTGTGCGTGTGTGCGTGGTGCGTGTGTGCGCATGCGTGCGTGTGTGCGTGTGCGTGCGTGTGTGCGTGTGCGTGTGTGCGTTGTGCGTGTGTGCGTGTGTGTGTGTGCGTGTGTGCATATGTGAGCGTGTGCGTGTGCGTGCGAGTGTGCGGTGTGCGTGTGTGCGTGTGTGCGTGTGTGCGTGTGGACGTGTGCGTGTGCGCGTGTGTACGCGTGTGCGTGTGTGCATGCATGGGTGTGTGCGTGTGTGTATGTATGGGTGTGTGCGTGCGTGTGTACGTGTGCTGTGCTGTGCTGTGTGCGTGTGTGGTGAGTGTACGTGTGTCGTGTGCGTGTGTTGTGTGATGCGCTGTGTGCGTGTGCGTTGTGCGTGTGTGGTGTGCGTGTGTGCGTGTGTGCGTGTGTGCGTATGTGGGTGTGTGCGTGTGTGGATGAGTGCGTTTCTGCGTGTGTGCGTGTGCAATTTTGCGTGTGTGCTTGTGTGACTGTGTGCGTGTGTGCGTGTGAGCCTGGGCTTGTGTGCGTGTGTGCGTGTGCGTGTGTGCGTGTGTGCGTGTGTGCTGTGTGCGTGTAGTGTGCAAATGCGTGTGCGTGTGTCGCGTGTGACGTGCATGCGTGTTGCGTGTGCATTGTGCTGTGTGCGTGTGTGCGTGTGTGCGTGTGTGCGTGTGTGTGGCGTGTGTGCGTGTGTGCGTGTGTGCGTGTGCGTGTGTGTGCGTGTGCGTGTGTGTAGTGTGTGCGTGTGTGACGTGTGGTGTGCGTGTGATGCGTGTGGTGTGTGCGGTGTGTACGTGGTGCGTGTGCGTGTGTGCGTGTGCGTGTGTGTCGGTGTGTGACGTGTGTGCGTGTGTGTGTGACTGTATGTGCGTGTGCGTGCGTGTGTGTGTGTGCGTGTGTGGTGTGCGTGTGTGCGTGTGTGCGTGTGTGCGTGTGTACGTGTGTACGTGTGTGTGTGTGTGACTGTATGATGTGTGTGCGTGTGTGGTGTGTGTGGCAGTGCTGTGTGCGTGTGTTGCGTGTGTGTGCGTGTGTGCGTGTGTGCGTGTGCGTGTGTGCGTGTGTAGCGTGTGTGCGTGTGTGCGTGTATGCGTGTGGTGTGCGTGTGTGCGTGTGCTGTGTGTGCGTGTGGTGTGCGTGTGCGTTTGCGTGTGACTGTGTGTGTGCGTGTGTGTGTGTGCGTGTGCTGTGTGCGTGTGTGCGTGTGGTGTATGCGTGTGTGACGTGTGATAGTGTGTGTGTGCGTGTGTGTGTGTGCGTGTGTGCGTGTGTGGTGTGATGCGTGCTTGTGCGTGTGCGTGTGTGCGTGTGTGCGTGTGTGCGTGTGTGCGTGTGTGCGTGTGCATTGTCGTGTGTGCTGTGTGCGTGTGTGCGTGACGTGTGTCGTGTGCTGCGTGTGCGTGTGTCGTGTGTCGTATGTGCGTGTGTGCGTGTGTACGTGTGTGCGTGTGTGGTGTGTGCGTGTGTGTGCGTGTGCGTGTGTGCGTGTGTGCATTTGCGTGTGTGCGTTGTGCGTGTGCGTGTGCGTGTGTGCGTGTGATGTGCGTGTGCGTGTGTGCGTGTGTGCGTGTGCGTGTGTGCTGTGTGTGCGTGTGTGCGTTGTGCGTGTGTGCGTGTGTCGTGTGCGTGTGCGTGTGCGTGTGTGCGTGTGTGCTGTGTGTGCGTGTCGTGTGTGCGTGTGTGCGTGTGGCGATGTGTGCGTGTGTGCTGTGGTGTGTGTGTGCGTGTGGCGTGTATGCGTGTGTGCGTGTGTCGTGTAGTGTGTGTGTGTGTGCGTGTGTGTCGTGTGTGTGTGTGTGTGCGTGTGTGTGTGTGTGTCGTGTGTCGTGTGTGCGTGTGCGTGTGTCGTGTGCGTGTGTCGTGTGTGCGTGTGCGTGTGTGCGTTGTGTACGTGTGTGCGTGTGTGCGTGTGCGTGTGCGTGTGTGCGTGTGTGCGTGTATGGTGTGCGTGTGTGTGCGTGTGCGTGTGTGTCGTGTGTGCGTGTGCGTGTGTGCGTGTGCTGTGTGCGTGTGTGCGTGTGTGCTGTGCTGTGTGCGTGTGCGTGTGTGCGTGTGCGGTGTGTGTGTGTGCGTGTGTGCGTGTGTGTGCGTGTGTGCGTGTGTGCGTGTGTGCGTGTGTGCGTGTGTGTGTGCGTGTGCGTGCGTGTGGCGTGTGTGCGTGTGTCGTTGTGTGTGTGCGTGTGTGCGTGCGTGTGCTGTGTGCGTGTGGCGTGTGTGTGTGTGTGTGTGTGTGCGTATGTGCGTGTGTAGTGCGTTGTGATTGCGTGTGTGCTGTGTGTGCGTGTGTGCGTGTGTGCGTGTGTGTGTCGTGCTGTGTGCGTGTGTGCGTGTGTGCTGTGTGTGTGTGCGTGTGTGGCGTGTGCGTGTGCTGTGTGCGTGTGTCGTGTGTGTGTTGTGTGTACGTGTGCGTGTGTGCGTGTGGTGTGTGGTGTGGTGTGTGTGCGTGTGTGCGTGTGCGTGTGTGCGTGTGTGCGTGTGTGTGACGTGTGTGTGTGTGTGTTGCGTGTGTGCGTGTATGTGTGTGCGTGTGTGTGTGCGTGGTGTGGTGTGTACGTGTGTGCGTGTGTGCGTGGTGTGTGCGTGTGTGCGTGGTGCGTGTGCGTGGCGTGTTGGAGTGTGCGTGATGCGTGCTGTGCGGCGTTGTGCGTGTGCGTTTGTCGTGTGCGTGTGTGTGTGTGTGTGCGTGCGTTTGCGTGTGCATATTGCGTGTGCGTGCGTGTATGCGGCTTGCTTGTGCGTGTGTGCGTGTGGTGCGTGTGTGCGTGTGTGTGGTGTGGTGGGTGTGTGGTGTGGGTGTGTGGTGTGGTGTGTGTGTGTGTGTGTGTGCGTGTGTGGTGTGTGCGTGTGTGGTGTGGTGTGCGTGTGTGCGTGTGTGCGTGTGTGCGTGGTGTGGTGCGTGTGTGTGTGCGTGTGGTGCGTGTGCGAGTGTGGTGTGTGCGTGTGCGTATGTGGTGTGCGTTTGTCGTGTGTGTGTGTGTGTGTGTGCGTGTCGTGTGTGCTATGTGCGTGTGCGTGGTGTGCGTTGCTTGTGCATGTGTGTGCGTGTGCGTGTGTGGTGTGCGTATGTGCGTGTGCGTGTGGTGTGTGTCGTGTGTGCGTGTGTGCGTGTGTGCGTGTGTGCGTGTGCGTGTCTGCATATGTGCGTGTGTGGTTGGTGTGCGTGTGTGCGTGTGTGGCGTGTGTGTGTGTGCGTGTGTGCGTGTACGTGTGCGTGGTGTGACGTGTGTACGTGTCACGTGGGTGTGTGTGTGGTGGATGGGTGTACGTGTGCGTGCGTGTGCGTGTGTGCGTGTGTAGTGTACGTGTGTTTGTGTGACTGTATGCATGTGCGTTGTGTGTGTGTGTGCGTGTGTGCGTGTGTGCGTGTGTGCTGTGTGCGTGTGTACGTGTGTACGTGTGTTGTGTGACTGTATCATGTGTGTGGTGTGTGTGTGTGTGTGCGTGTGGTGTGTGTTGCGTGTGTGGTCGTGTGTGCGTGTGCGTGTGTGCGTGTGTGCGTGTGTGCGTGTGTGGTGTATGCGAGTGTGCGTGATGCGTGTGTGCGTGTGCGTGTGTGCGTGGTGCGGTGTGCGTGTGTGTGTGTGTGCGTGTGTGGTGTGTGTTGTGTGTGTCGCGTGTCGTATGCGTGTGTGCATATGTGCGTGTGCGTGTGTAGTGTGTGTATGCGTGTGAGTGTGTCTTGTGTGCGTGTGTGCGTGTGCTTGTGTGCGTGTGGTGTGGCGTGTGGATGTGTGCGTTGTTGCGTGTGTGCGTGTGATTGTGCGTGTGTGTGTGTGATGTGTGCATGTGTGCGTGTGTGTGTGTGTGTGTGTGAGGTGTGGTGTGTGCGTGTGCGTGTGTGCTGTTGTGCGTGTGTCGTGTCGTGTGCGTTGTGGTGTGCGTGTGTGATGGTGCGTTGTGCGTGTGTGTGTGTGTGTGTGGTGTTGCGTGTGTGCTGTGTGTGTGTGTGCGTGTGTGCGTGTGTGTAGTGTGTGTGCGTGTGTGCGTGTGTGGTGTGTGTGTGTGTGGTGTGCGTGTGTGGTGTGTGCGTGTGTGTGTGTCGTGTGTGTGTGTGTGTGCGTGTGTGTGTGTGTGTGTGTGTGTGGTGTGGTGCGTGTGTGCGTGTGTCGTGTGTGTGTGTGCATATGTGTGTGTGTGTGTGTGTGTGTGGTGTGTGTGTGTGTGTGTGTGTGTGTGTGTGTGTGTGTGTGGTGTGTGGTGTGTGTGTGTGGTGTGGTGAGTGTGTGTGTGGTGTGTGTGTGTGTGTGGTGTGTGTGGTGTGTGTGTGTGGTGTGTGTGGTGTGTTGGTGTGTGTGTGTGTGTGTGGTGTTGTGTGTGTGTGGTGGTGTTGGTGTGTGGTGTGTGTGTGTTTGTGTGTGTGTGTATGTGGTGTGTGTGTGTGTGTGTGTGTGTGTGTGTGTGTGTGTGTGTGTGTGTGTGTGTGTGTGTGTGTGTATGTGTGTGTGTGTGTGTAGGTGTGTGTGTGTGTAGGTGTGTGTGTGTGTAGGTGTGTGTGTGTGTGTGTGTGTGTGTGTGTGTGTGTGTGTGTGTGTGTGTGTGGTGTGTGGTGTGTGTGGTGTGTGTGTGTGTGTTGTGTGTGTGTGTGTGTATGTGTGTGTGTGTGTGTGTGTTGTGTGTGTGTGTGTGTGTGTGTGTGTGTATGTGTGTGTGTGTGTGTGTGTTGTGTATGTGTGTGTGTGTATTATTATTGTGTATGTGGTGTGTGTGTATGTGTATATTATTATGTGTGTATTGGTGTATATGTGGTGTGTGTGGTGTAGTGTGTGTGTGTATGTGTGTATTTGTGGTTGTGTTGTGATGTGTGGTTTGTGTGTGTTTGTGTGTGTGGTGTGTGTGTTGTGGTGTGTGGTATATGTGTGTCTGTGTATTGTGCGTGTGATGTGAGCGTGCGTTTGTATGTGGGTGCGTCCGTGCGTGCGCGCGCGCATGTGTGCTTGCGTGGGTGTAAGTGTGCCTGCGCTTATGTGTGTCTATATGTATGTGTAGCGTGTGTTTTGTGTATGGTGTGGGTGGCTATGTATCTCAAAATCTGACATATTTAAAGAAAATGCGTAAACGTCTGCTTTAGGGATGATTAAATTCTTATTTTAATGTAAGTTATGCGAAAAACAATTTATACTGCCCCTAAGATCTTTTTGTGTTTATTCGAGAAACCTTAAACAATATAATCAAACTGTACTTTTAGATACATACTTATTTCGTAGGAAGACTTAAAAATGAACTATATCAGAAAGTTTGATCTCCGCATTACTGAATTTTAACGATTGTACGTATTTATTTGAAAACTATCGTCCAAGTATAGGTGTAGATGCTCTAATCCTTTAACAAAAATTTGACTTTTGCACACCTGTTGAAATACACAATAATGTACGATTCATTCACCTTGCATCATAAAATGTTCAGCCAAATGTGCAATATTTTATACAAAACCTGTTATGTCAATATTAGGGACATTAATATACTGTAATGCTGTGAGTGATAAACTTTATTGCATTGTGTGTACTTACACTAAACTGAAAGTTATATTTAAGCGTTTACCTTCTAATATGTTATACAGCTAAGTACTTGGTCACACTTGTGATTTTTAAATTTATTAACTAGATGTAAGTAACAAATAAAGCATACATAGTACATTTCATGTAAACTAAAATATTAATAAATTAAGAATAGCATTTTTCTCGTTCTGACAAATGCCACTTTATCACTAGTTCCTTTACCCTATATAGGTACTGATTGCTAACGTAACCAGACACCCGCATTAGAAAGTCATTTACCGGCGGCTACATTTTTTTTATTCCCATAACTCAGTTATGTGAAAAATCCAAGGAACTAATACGTATTACAGACGTTCATAATCGAATTCACAGTCAACCTTAAAATTCATTGCTATGTTACCTTGCCTCTACCAAATTTTGCATTCATAACACTCTAATTAGTAAAATGATAAATGTTCATTTAAATTAAATATGAATTCATTACAATGACTTCACAAGTGAATTGTTTTATACCAACCATTGGATGTAAAATTTTATATTCAAAGTAGGTAGTAAAGACCCATTTTATATACCTATTTTACTACTAGCATAAAATTATTTACGAATGGATACATTCTGTCAGCTAATTTGGTAAAGTAGTAACTTTGAAAAATATATGTTTGTAAAAAGATACTGTTAGTAAGATTTAGCAATATGTAGTAACTAATTTTTTAGAGCGTGGAAGTCAAACAATTTATTTAAAGCTACATTTAGTATAAAATAGCTTTTGACCAAAAAACTTAATAAATAAATTGTAGCTAATCTCTGCACAAATAGTCTTAGATATTTTCTTATTTAGGTATTGCATACTTTTGAAATCCTTCTTCATCATATTTTATTCACGAAAGTATAACAAACTGGAGCAAATACAAACACTAACAAATAAACCAAATTGCAGAGGCAAATAAAAGTAAATATTATATTAGACAAAATTAAATCGATGTATATTCTGGAATTCATTGATTTCTTTATCACGATATACAAAAGTAATTTAAATGTTAAACTACAAGAATATCTACAAAATACGATCGTTTTGATTAAGTATAGGGTTTTCGTTTGACAAATAGTTTAATAAATTTTGTATGAACGTGTTAACAGAGCCTTTTAATATGATGTAAACGTATTATTACTATTGCGAGAATAAAGTGCCCATTAACAATGGGCCGTTGAATAGAATTATCCTTAACAATTTTTTAATATAAAAAGCCCTCGATACTCTGTCCTTAGGTTGCGATGGGCAGCTATGCAGTGTTCGTATCCAGTTAGCTTATCTGGTTTAAGTTCAGCTTATCGATTAATGAAGTGCGATCGCTGCATAGTTATCAACAACTACCTTAGGAGAAAGTACAGAAGGTGGTTTTTGATATTCAATGGTAGACTATAAACAAAAATCACGAGGTTTGACAAATTCGTCAGATTGTGTAAAATACTGCAGGTATTTGTTTATTATGTAGGTTATCACCTATTTCGGCACTTTGAATTTTCTGTTCCGTTATAAACCTTGCCAAAGAGAACGAAATAGATCAGAAACGGAGAAGCAACTTCCCTGCTGCTATTCGATAGTCTGAACCACTGGATTCAACAAATTTTAGACGTTCATGAATCGGTTAACCAAAGGGTTGGTTGACAAATACAAAAGGATTTAATAAATTGGTTCGAAAATATATTTTGTTCTTCTCGGTTTCGACTTTATCGTCAGCCTTGGTTACAATAGAGAAGGTTGTGTGATATTCAGAAATATATAAAGTAATAAAGAATATATCGAGATAATGAGAACAAATAAAGAGTAAAATAAGAACCTTTTTCTTGAGATTAAGTTAATTATTTCACTGATAGTTAATACGGCAATATTGAACGAACTGATAGAATACGCAGACGCAAGCGAAAGGAGCGCAATACAATAGGTAGGTTATATGTAGTAATTTTGAAATTTTATTTTCCAAGTAAGGAAGTGATGTTTTTAGTGTGTCTGAAACATGAAAGGTGTTTTAAATAATGTAAATAACGGTAATTCCAAAAAAAAGGGCGTATTTTAAACAAAGGAAGTATTCTCCCGCAAGTCGAATAATGTTAAGTAAAGAGAGAATATTGAATAAAGAAGGTATCTTAGTGTAATTGAAATAATAGTCGTAATAATGTAAGAAAAGGAATATTGAGTAAAATTATGTTACAAATAATACAAGAATACTTATTAGAATAGGTAACTATAATGATTACAGCAAAATTTTACAAGTAAGACATTACATAAATAAAAAAAGGTAAATGAAATGGGTTAGTAAGTACAAAATTTTAAAATTCTAATATTACAAGAAAAGTAGCGGTAGTCAATAGGAAATCGAAATAAAATACAAAATTTAGGTTAGACAAGAAATTTGTTTTAGAAAATGGATGCAAGCGAAAGTGCATTTAATTCAGTTTTGTGCAATATAAAGCTAAACACCAATTGCAAGGTCAACAAGCGATGTTAAAAGATATCCCACGATTGAAAAATAACTACTAGCAATCGTTAGAACTGTACAAGAAGTTTTAATAGTTGCAATACCCAAATTTAGAAAACTTAACCATAAACGAATTTCTTTGTAAAGAAGCCAAACAAGAAACTTTCCTCTTTTACAAACATATTACTCACGCCATTCCCTTCCGGGGTAGGCAACACAAGAGACTTATTTATTTTTTATTCACAATATTTCTTCGTGCTTTCCTATTTGTGCATACGTCCCTAGCTTCCGCAAGATTCGTCCATTGTCTCTGACATGCTCTTTTATTTGTAAGACTCCTTACCTTTCTTTCTTTTATCATACATTCTACTGCGTTCAGCCAAGTTTTTAAGGCCCCGCCTTACCTCTAACCTTACCCGCATATATTTGCTTCGTTAATGTTGCGTTGTTCATTCTCGCAATGTGGCCAACCAACGTAGTTTGCCACTTTTACACCTGTCTATCATCGTTTTTTCCTCGCCACGCTCCTTCATTATACTCTCATTCTTTATCTTATCCCTTCTCATTTTACCACATGCGCTTCTTAGGAATCTTGTAACTACGGAATATATTTTTCTTTCGTGATTTTTTTACCCATGTCTCACTTCCATACAGTACTGATGGGAGAAACGCACCATTATAGATTGCTTTTTTCGCAGCTAGACTCATGCTTTCGTTTCTCATTATCGTCCACATACTTCCAATCACTTTCCTTCCAGCATTGACGCTTCGTCAAATTTCGCCATCTATTGATCCGTCTGCAGTGAACATTCTAGCCAGATATACCAACTCGTCCACGTGTTCCACAATTTCATCTTGCATGGTAAATACTCTACTCTCCCTATCACCTTCCCAATTGAACACCACAACCTTAGTTTTGGTCACGTTTAACTTTAGGTCCATGCTCTAATAGAGTATAACAAACTTCCTCCGAGCAATTTGTAGCTTATGCGCACTGTCACTTAATAAGCCTGTGTGATTTGCATACACCAGAATTCGTACATTGACGTCACCAACTATTACGCCATTTTTGTCGGTACATGCTTGTCTAACACATTTATCCATGTATACATTGAACAACCACGGTGACATCACAAAGCCTTTTACCACTTCTTGCTCAATATTAAAGTATTCATTCAAACCTCGTCTCACCCTAACACGCGCCCGGCTACCATTATATACTGCCATTACTCCGTTTATTAGACCTTTACTTACGGCACATTTATTTAATATTTCGCACAGCTTCTTCCTATTCACTCTGTCTTATGCTCTCTCTTGATGTACAAGCGCACAGTACAGCTTCCTATTTGTACTTAAACACTTTTCGATCACCTGCTGAAGGGCAACCATCAGATCAACACATCCTTTCCTTGGCATGAAGCCACCCTGCACATCCCAAATATTAGTTTATGTAGTTTTTCGTATTCTATGAATCAATATTCTTCCAAATACTTTACCAGGTACACTGATCAAACTTATTCCTCTGTAGTTCTTGCCATCACTCTTGTTCCCCTTAGCCTTATACAGGGGTGCAATGATCGCGCTCTTCCAATCACTCGGAACTTTTCCACACTTAAGGCATGCATTGAATAATTCACACAATTTCGTATAAGCCTTTCACCTTCATACTTTGGTATTTCACTAGTGATTTCATCTACGCCTGCTCCTCTTGTAACTAAGAACTATACTAAAACATTTAAAGCGTCATATGACATGGCGAATCTGCCTTTAAATAGCCGCATCTCTGCCGAAAAAGTGTCTATTGCTGTAGACAGATGACCTTGTGAAATATTGTTTCAAGAGGTTTGCAACTGTATTGTCAAATGAATTGTGTAATATCAAGCAATTTAGCAACTTGATACCGAGTGAGTAGGTTGTGATCACAATATCTGCTATTTCATACACATATAGCTTCATGATTATTGCGTATACGCAAATCATGTGCGGCTGTTTAGGCGCATGCTGTAGTAGTAACTTACCTACAGTACCCTAATTCGGTTCCTTCCGATGCAATCCTAACCCCACCCATCCTTACTGCTACTATGCATAAATCCTTAATAAACAAGCTTGAAAAGCGCAAGTAGCCCACGGTGAAGAATTAAAACACGTTGCCTTTTACTTTTCCCTTCACTATATAGTTACTACTTACTATTTGAATTAGTTCCGGTGTTAAGAAAAGTTAATGAAAATTTTCATTTTCATGTGTGTTAAGCAATACTTTAAAAACAGTTGTTTCTATAGAAACGGCGAAAAAGTTAAACTCAAAATTACCGACGTAGGTATTTCAATGAAAACTGCGACAACACAGTTTGTTACAATGAAATCATTTTACGACTTCAAATAGTACGCAATAGAGTAAATATAATTTAGCTGAATCAGTAGAATGTCAGGACAGGTAATGAATTACTTAAAAAAATTAGATACAGTAACCGAAATTTATTAATTGTAATCGATACAAGCGCAACTTTAGGAACATTTTTACAGGAATTTTTAAATACATGTAAGTTCATTACCGTAGGTACATACATAATAAAACGCTAAACAATACAATAATTTGATCAAAGAACAAACAAAGATGGTGTATTAGCAAAAAAAAAATAGCATAAGGAATTTATGTGGATAGTATCGTTTTATGGCCGTGGTTAAATTTAATTCCCGTAAGATTCGGAAATACTAACCAGAATGAGACTACTCTTAGGAACTTTAATATATATATATATATATATATATATATATATATATATATATATATATATATATACAGAGTGGGCCATCGAAAACGAAACAGACTAGTTTGTGGCTAGGAAAATAAGATCTGGTGAAAACGCTGAGACAGGTCAATTTTATTTTCGAGGGGGACAACTTTTGCAATAATTTTCATTTTAAAATTATTTCACTCCTTTGCGCTATGATAACAACCCTAAGATTTTGAATAGGGAAGATAGGGCAAGTGATACCTCATTTGAAAGGTCTTGCTTTCCTGAAGCTATTGCAAAAATTTTTTTGATTTTCTATCGATTAGTTTAGAAGTTATTTAACCTCAAAGTTACAAAAACCTGCTTTGCTAAAGCTCAGAAAAACAAACTTTAAAAGTCGATTGTTTGTGAAAAAATATTAAAAGTAAACCAGAAATCAACAGTTTTGTTGCTTTTAGGTAATTTACGTTAGAAAAAATGAGAATTGCTTACGTTTAATTAGATTATAAACTAATAAAATTTGTGTGTTAAGGTAACGCATCGTTTCGCAATCTTACTTAATTTGTACGCCAATTGAAAAAGCTGTGTTGACCTTTTCAAACATAGTTTTCTGGATATTCACATAAAGAACAATAAATTTATCATTTTACTATTACTATTAATGCTAATTGAGTACACCGCAACTCAACTCTGATTAAACCTATTGTTTTAGAAATGCAGGTCTGAAAAAAAGCGATTGTAATTGGTGTTGGCTATAAAACCTAATTAAAATTTTGTGCAAGTGTTGCGGAAAAATTCACGTGTTGCCCGTTGAATATTAGCGTTGAAGTTACTAGTTCTCCTGGATGTACTTCACAACGGCCGTAATTCACAAGTGGTGTGAAATTAAATAGATGAACAACTTTTGCTCATTTTTCGTAGATGTTCATTCGGCGACATTTTCCTGCGCTGTCTTTCTTGTGAGAAATATCTTATCATTTGATTTTTGTACAATCTAAGTATTTTGCGCAGGCACAATGTATAGATTGAATATTGAGAGCGGAATTCAACATTGGCATACAAATCAATCGCTCTCTTTCGTTTATCGCAATATCACAATTTGACGATTCAAAACATTATGGACAGATTGCAAGTGTTCGATTTGCTTGCAAACTGCACTACTTTGTTGTACACGTGTGTTTTATAAACAACCTCTTCACGTTTAAACAAAGTTATTTGAGGATTAATATTATTATTTGTGTCCTTGCAGACTAATAAACCATTTCGTGTTTCTGTTTGAGTTTTATCTTATACGTAGAAGTATTTTATTAGTTTTTGTACATCGTATCCAATTATTTTGATAAACTTCGTTAAACATAATGACTTATACTATCGAAGAAAGAGTTGAAACAATAAGTTTGTTCTTCAAGAACGACGAATGTGGCAACCGTACTGCTCAAATTTGTAATAACCGGCACCCGAACAGGACGAAATGTTGCTGGTGAATATCCAGTTAGGAATGAGGCTACTGAAATTGAGGTGTTAGGATAAATTGCTGCCGATTCTACAATAAGCACCAGAAAATTGACTAATGTGACCAATATTGCAAGAACAACCATTCGGCGAATATTAAAACAACACAAATTTCATCCTTACAAAATTCGACTAGTGCAGCAATTAAATGAAGATCGCCATCTCGAGTTTTGCGAAGTTATAACTGCTCGAATGGCTGTTGATGCAAATTTTTTATTTAATGTTTGTTTTTCGGATGAGTGCACCTTTTTTTGAATTCTACAGTTAATCGACTGTCGCTATTGGGTAGATAATAGCCCAGCAATTTACCAAGAAATTCACACTCAAACTCCTCACAAATTGAATGTGTGGGCTGCCATTTTTGAAGATCGTGTAGTTGGTCCTATTTTTCTAGGCGGAAATTTAACCGGAGAAAAATATTTAGAGGTACTTCAAAATTTGGTTCATCCCTTACTTGTTGGCATTGTTGAACATGATGACCATTATGAGGAAGAAAAATTAATCTTTCATCAAGGTGGCGCTCCTCCGCACTACAATCAGCAAGTAAGAGAATTTTTAGATGCGCAATTTACAAGACAATGGATTGGGCGAAGAGGAGCTATAGAGTGGCCAGCTAGATCTCCTGATTTAACTCCTTTAGATTTTTGTTTATGGGGCCATTTAAAGAACAAAATCTATAAAACTGAACCCCAGTCTTTGATAGAACTGCGGCGACGTATTCTAGAAGAATGTCGCTTATTAACTGCTGACATGGTTCAAAACGTCAGAACCCGTGTTGAGCAAAATTTATATTATTGTATGGAGGTTGGCGGTCGCCATTTTGAGCACTTAATTCATTAAGCAAGTTTTTTAGTAATTATTGGATACTTATTTATTTTATTAATAATTAAATGCGTTAAACGTAATACAATTGCTTTATTTTTCAGACCTGCATTTCTAAAACCATAGGTTTAATCAGAGTTGAGTTTCTGTGTACTCAATTAGTATTAATAGTAATAGTAAAATGATAAATTTATTGTTCTTTGTTTGAATATCCACAAAACTATGTTTGAAAAGGTCAACACAGCTTTTTCAATTGGCGTACAAATTAAGTAAGATTGCGAAACGATGCGTTAGTTTAACACACAAATTTTATTAGTTTATAATCTAATTTAACGTAAGCAATTCTCATTTTTTCTACCGTAAATTACATAAAAGCAATAAAACTGTTGATTTCTGGTTTACTTTTAATATTTTTTCACAAACAATCGACTTTTAAAGTTTGTTTTTCTGAGCTTTAGCAAAGCAAGTTTTTGTAACTTTGAGGTTAAATAACTTCTAAACTAATCGATAGAAAATCAAAAAATTTATGCAATAGTTTCAGGAAAGCGAGACCTTTCAAATGAGGTATCACTTGCCCTATCTTCCCTATTCAAAATCTTAGGGTTGTTATCATAGAGCAAAGGGGTGAAATAATTTTAAAATAAAGATTATTGCAAAAGTTGTCCCCCTCGAAAATAAAATTGACCTGTCTGAGGGTTTTCACCAGATCTTATTTTCCTAGCCACAAACTAGTCTGTTTCGTTTTCGATGGCCCACTCTGTATATATATATATATATATATATATATATATATATATATATATATATATATATATACATATATATGTATAATTGAAGAATCGTCTTCACCCCTATTGGTAGTGCCAAAAAATAACGCAAATAATAAAATGGTGTCAAGTCATATATTGTATGGAATTGAATATAAACGCCTAATTACAGCTGAACTGGAGCAAACTAAGCCCAGGTACAAATGGTCACTGTTTTTACGGATAAATTTAACTATATCAAACATTTAAGAAACAAAAGTTATACAGTTATGATTTTTGCAACTGTAAACCTTCTTAACGTAATTTAATTGAGTGTTAATTTTTATAGCAACACTTTTTTAATTAGGGTCTTTATTAAACAGTCCCCTTGTCAATCAATGTCATCAATTATTTACTTCAGGAATGTAAATTTTCAGGGGTTTGGCGCTTGATAAGAAAATCAGGTTTGAAGTTATTGGAGGTATAAGAATTGTTTACGAGTAACAAGTAACGGTAGTGTTAAACAATGGATCTTCAAAATTAAAACTGAGGATTTATTTTATGTAAGATAAATTCTAACAGAACACTGCAAAACAATTCTGAATATTTACTTCAGGACTAGATGGTAAAGGAAAATTCTACTTTATTTGTTTAGATGATAGAAAACGTCTATCGGTACTAGGCTGAGTTACGGATTCAAGTCGCCTGTACGATAACTTTACCAAGGCGATGCGAAAATGCGCGTATCTCTTAAGGTGGTGGTAGGATAAGGAGACACCTTTCTGTCTAGTGAGAGCAAAGTATAGCACTGGAACCTATATTACAGCACGCTTCTGTGCTGGAGTTATATTGGTGGAAGCGCCGCACCTTTTATATGGAAGCAGTGTCGGATGCTAAAGTATGCCGGTCTCTGATATACCAAAATCTACAACGCAAAATTTAAGCAACACTTATAGCTCAAATTCCCTCACAACGTTATTAAAATAATGTGTAGTTAATTCAAGTTACTGTTGTACAGACTTTTCATCCCTTTACACCCCATAAATTAAAATTTACATTGCAGACAGTTTGGCGTAGAACAAAAAATAGTTTAAGCAAGTTAAGTTACTAGAAAATATCTGATGTGGCCAGCACATTACTTTCTTATGCATCATGGTATATCAGCCAATAGAAGCAGGGATTAATTACTGGCTATACAGATATTTATCACTTATTCATATTTCCTCTAATATTAAATGTACAAAACAAATGTAATAAATTAAACATATACACGTGTGCAAACGCATGCATTGTGAAAAAGTATTATACATTATACACATCCTACTTGGCTAAATATATTATTTATTAAACACATTTCTCGTTATATAGGGTGACTCACGATTATTCCCTCGGTTTCTTGTGCCTAAACGGTACGAGATATCAGCTTAATTTTTTGGTGACATATGTAAATTGATAAGGACTGTTTTTTTAAATTATTTTCAATTATACAGGGTATTTGAGAAAATTGTAATATATCAAAGTTAGGTTTTTTTGAATACAACCCCCTGTATTTTATGTTATTTTCAGATTATACGTTAAAAATTAAGTCAACTTTATTCAACGTTCCCTATAACCTATCGCTTACCAATTTTGAGAAAACTGTGATTCTAAGAAAAATATTCAATTTAAACCAGAACTAAAAACACGAAAACCTCTTACTTTGAGTAACAAAAATCTATATCAATTTATCTTGACCTTTAAGGCTTCCATTTGTACTGTGTAGGATTCCGATATTTAGTACAGGGCGTCCAGGATTCCTTTTATATATTTTTCAAACATCAAACACCGACTTAACTTAATTGGGTGAAGTAACTTCTCATTTTCTATCAAAAACTATGAGTAATGCATATGTCTAAAATTAAAGATTAAAAAGTTATCAAGATTTCTCTCTAAAATTTCTACGGAATTTTTTTTTTGTTTACATTCTAGTAGGTAATGATTTCAAAAGTAAGAAATTGTTTGAGGCTGCCCATAAGCTTAGTGTTCGGTCAAATACTGTATTGTTTTGGATTGGACGAGCGCGATCATTGTCCCACTATATAAGGGTAAGGGGAACAAGAGTGATTGTAAGAACTACAGAGGAATAAGTTTGCTCAGCGAGCCTGGTAAAGTATTTGGAAGAATATTGATTGATAGAGTACGAGAAACTACACAAACTAAGATTTGGGATGTGCAGGGTGGCTTCATCCCCGGGAGAGGATGTGTTGATGACATGGTTGTTCTCCAGCAGGTGATCGAAAAGTATTTAAAGGTAAAAAGGAAGCTGTACTGTGCGTTTGTAGATCTGGAGAAAGCATAAGACAGAATGAATAGGGAAAAGTTGTGGGAAATATTAAATGAATATGGCGTAAATGAAGGTCTAATAAATGGAATAAGGGCAGTATACAACAATAGTCGGACATGTGTTAGGGTGAGAGGAGGTGTGAGTGATAATTTTAATATTGAGCAAGGAGTGCGACAAGGCTGTGTGATGTCACTGTGGTTGTTCAATGTATACATGGATAAATGTGTTAGACAATGGCGTACCGATACAAATGGTGTAATGGTTGGTGACGTAAATGTAGGACTTCTGGTGTATGCAGATGACACAGTCTTACTAAGTGACAGTGCGGATGAGTTACCAATCGCTCTGAAGAAATTTGATGCAGTTTGTGAGAAAATGGACCTAAGCGTGAGCGTGAACAAAACTAAGATTGTGGTGTTCAATCGCGAAGATGGGAAGGAGAGTAGAGTATTTACTCTGCAAGATGAGATTGTGAAGCAAGTGGACGAGCTGGTTTATTTGGGTAGAATGTTTACTGCCGATGATACAATGGAGGGCGAGATTGGACGAATGGTCAAGGCTGGAAGGAAAGTCATTGGAAGTATGTGGACGATAATGAAAAACGAAACCATGAGCCTAGCAGTGAAATGAGCAATCTATAATGGCGTGTTTATCCCGTCAGTACTGTATGGAAGTCAGACATGGGTATGTCAAAAAGAGCACGAAAGAATAATAAATGCCGTGGGTGTGAGATTCCTGACAAGCGCATATGGTAAAACGAGAAGGGACAGGATAAAAAGTTAATGCATAATGACAGAGTGTGGCGACGAAAAGACGATGATGGATAAATATAAAAGTAGTACATTACGTTGGTTTGGTCACATTGAGAGAATGAACAACGCAAGGTTAACGAAGCAAATATATGTGGGTCAGGTTAGAGGAGATTCTGGGCCTGATAGGCTGCGTAAAACTTGGCTGAATGTAGTAGAATGTGTGATAAAGGAAAGAAAGATAAGGAGTTTAAAAAATAAAATGGCATATCAGAGACAATGTATGAATCTTGAGGAAGCTAGGGAGATATGCGGAGATAGGAAAGCATGGAGAAATATTGTGAACCAAAAATAAATAAGAGGCAGGGATTTTTTTGCCTAACCCGCAAGCGAATGGCGTGAAGGTTGAAGGTTAAGTTAAGTCATTTTAAATAGTGCTAGCATCCTTTAAGACTAAAATAATTAAACATTATTCTCAAGAATAAGAGTGTGTATGACGTTTATCCTTGGTGAATGTTGTAGAAATTGTTTGTTAGCGTCAAGGGTGGACGCGGAAAGGTATCTAGATTGTCCACATCCAGATAAAAAAGCTTTTGATGAACTGCTATAAACTTTTTGTGAAACTGATATTGAATACTACAATAAACAGACTAACAGACTAAATCGAAGTATATATATATATATATATATATATATATATATATATATATATATATATATATATATATATATATATAATATTATTAATAGATTCGCCTCTCACATTTTAGTCGAATATATAAGGAATATTTGGATAGACAAATCCCCAATAAATGGTTTGGAAGGAGAGGTCTATATGAATTTCCACCTAGATCTCCTGAATTAACCAGCATGGATTTCTTTTTTTGAGGTTACATTAAACATTTAGTTTATAACATTACACCTACCACTTCTGATAACATGAAGATTAAATAAGATCGTTGCTGCAACACCAAATTCTGAGCAAACGTTAGGAGACTTTCGTTATTGCATAGAAAATGGTAAACATGACATTTGTTGCAGTATTTTTTTTCTAGACGTTAAGTCTTGGTTTTATTTTGATCCTAACATAATTTATTAACTGCAATTCAAAATCATTACCTAGTAGAATGTAAACATGAAAAAAGGCCCAGAAAATTTTGGAGAAAATCTTTATAATTTTAATCGTTAATTTTAGACATATGCATTACATATTTTTGGATAGAAAATGGAAAGTTACTTACATAAATAAAAATTAGTACAGGGTGGTCCATTTAAGTTAAGTGGGTTTTTGGTGTTTAAAAAAAAACAAAATAGGAATCCTTTTCCTAAACGCTCTGTACTAAATATCGAAATACTAAATAGTGCAAATGGAAGCCCTAAAGGTCAGAATAAATCGATGTAAATTTGTGTTGCTCAACGTAAGAGGTTTCCTTATTTTTAGTTCTTGTTTAAATTGAATATTTTTCTTAAAATCACAATTTTCTCAAAATTGGTAAGCAATAGTTATAGGGAATGTTGAATAAAGTTGACTTAATTTTTAACGTATAATATGAAAATCACATAAAATATAGAGCGTTGTATTAAAAAAAAACAACTTTGGTATATTACAATTTTCTGAACCACCCTGTATAAATGAAAATAATTTAAAAGGATAATCCTTATCAATTTACACGTGTAACCAAAAAATTAAGTTGATATCGCGTACCGTTTAGGCACAAGAGACCGAGGGAATAGTCGTGAGTCACCCTATATGTTACAATACACATAATCATTTGAATATAAAAGTACCAAATTCTATTTTGATTTATATTAATCAATTATTTACATTTAATTTTCGTTTGACAACTATGAAGATTAAGGTTATGTTAAATGTTTACGCTTTGAAATGGCTACATAGATCATAGCTTTTCCGATATAGAAAAGAGTCATGCTAAGCACGTTTTTGGTTTTCAAGGACTTAGCTGTTACTCTACAAAGAATTTCATTAAGAAAGTTGACTAACAATGGCTTATCTTTAATAAAAGACTTTTCAACAAAGTTAACAGTTTTCGAGATGTTCGCAAAAAAACTGGAAACCTTCCCCATGAAATATTTATTAGTTTAAAGTTAACATCTATAATGATCTTTACACTGCGACATGTTTCGATAAAGAATTGTCATCATCAGGCTAATCAACAAATTATAATGCTTTGGGAAGTATAACACAACGGAATATATAAACAATTTATAAGAAGTTAAATGTTAAATTTTGAAAAAGTAGAAACAAAGTAAAGAAAGAACTATTTGTAGCCTCCACTGCTACCATGACACAGAAACTAGTATGTTGAAGGTACAAAACTAAAAGGTCGGCAACCTCAATAGCACTCCTGAAGTAAAACCAAGCGAATCAAGTATAATTATAATAATAATAATCCGACGAGTTTGGCTCCAGTATGTGGTCTCCACTACCACCACAGAAAAGACCTTCAGGGCTGAAGGCATTGAAAGAACAATCTGGCTACCCCTACCGGAACTGACCTAAGTTAATTAACTTAGTTCCTTTCTCCAAAGTAGGATGTGTTTTGCTGATCAATTAATATTTTAACAATCCAGCCATCCCCGTTAGGGATGTTTTTGGCTTTTCAAGTTTAGATACTTAATGATTAATTTTTTCAACAAATTTTAATTATTTACTCCTTTTTTCCCATGGAGTTCTTAATTTCACCACACTTCCAAATTCAACCATGTAAATTTCGTTTTGTTTTGCACAATAATCAACTTTTCAACCGAGCTACGATGTTTAACCTTTCGTTTATACAACTTATCCACAATTTTAGAATATGTTACTGATACGTGTACCTCACATTTGCATATAACCAGACTTAGATCAGTTCCAGTAGGGGTAGCAAGATTGTCCTTTCAGTGCCTTCAGTCTTGAAGGTCTCTTCTGTGGTGGTAGTGCAGACCACATACTGGAGTCAATTTTAACTCTTCTGATTACTATTAAAGAACCTATCTACGATTTTAGAATATGTTACTTATACGTTTACCTCAAATTTGTATATAACCAGACCTCGGTCAGTTCCAGTAGGTGTAGCCAGATCATCCTTTCAGTACCTTCAACCCTGAAGGACTTCTCTGTGGTAGTAGTGGAGACCATGTACTGGAGCCAAATTTAAACTATTCGAATTATTATTATAATCATACTTGATTCGATTAGTTTTCCCTCAGGAGTGCTACTGAAGTTGCCGACCTTTCACTTTTGTGTTTTTTTTATGATTGTGGACCTAAACAGGCTAAATTTGGCCTATCGTGCTAAAGCACTCAGGAACACTTAGGAGAATGGATAGAGGGATAATGAATTGCCCATAGATGCCTATGAACGGCTACCTTAAATCTTCTCATATCATAAGTGAGAGGAAATCAGGAACTAGGGAGATCATTCCAGAGTTTAGAGACTGTGTAGAAACATGTGGATTGCGCCCGTTTGGTACGACAAGTGAAGATTTGTACTGCATACTGATGATGTGAATGAGCGAACCGAGTGTTTTTCGCAAAGATAGCTCGAGATGGTATCAAAGAATATAATTCAGCAGCATAATAGCCGTTGTAATAACGATAATACAAAGAAAGAACTGAAACCATCCTTCTATGCTTCATTATACTAATTTCTGTGTCGCGGTAGCCTACGAATAGTCCTCTTTTTACTTTATTTCTACCTTTTCAAAATGTATCGTCAAATACATTAACTTTTTTTTGTCTAAAATTCAGAATTAAATTTAATATTTAAGCTTCTTTCAGTATTCAATCCACACAGTTTATTACTTAACCATATTTTGAGTTTAAAACTATATTTCTATCTTTTAATTATGTATTAAATTACATATTCGCCAAATGTACTTTACAGCATTCTATAAATTCTTTTCAAATCGTGGCTACACTCTCACGCACACGCACACGCTCACGCACACGCACACGCACACACACACGCACAGGCACACGCTCACGCACACGCACGCACACGCACACCACACGCACACGCACCACGCACACACGCACACCAGCACACGCACACGCACGCACACGCACACGCACACGCACACACACGCACGCACACACACACGCACACCACACGCACAGCACGCACACGCACAGCACACGCACACGCACACGCACACGCACACACACGCACACCACAGCACAGCACACGCACACGCACCACAGCACACCGCGCGCACACGCACGCACGCACACGCACCCGCACGCACCGCACACGCACGACACGACACGCCACGCACACGCACAGCACACGCACACGCACCGCACACGCACACGCAACGACACGCACACGCAACGCACGACACGCACACACGCACACGCACACAGCACGCACACGACACGCACACGCACACACGCAACGCACGCACGCACACACGCAGCACGCACACGCACGCACAGCACACGTCAGCACGCAACGCACACGCGACCACGACACGCACACGCACACACACAGCACACACACGCACACGCACACACACACACACGCACTTACTCCCACACCTACGTCCACACCCACACTCATATCCAGACTCCAGTTCCAATTGTAGTGGCGTATAACCTATATGGTCGATTTTGGGATTTAGACGTTCTTCGGCGAGTAAACTCAGCAACCCGCACATTCTAATAAGATTGCGCGATACAGAAGCTAGAAAATGATCATAGTAACACTATGTCATCAATTGATAGAGCCGAAAGTAGTATTCAGTAGATTAGCAAGGTTTGGGAATTAAATTTCTGAACGACGATAACTAGTTCGTGTTGAGTAAAAACTTGTTTATTTGAACTGATCAATATGAAATAATTAATGTAATCTTGAACACTTAATGTGTGGGATGTGTTTTCATGCAGACCGCATATTTATTTAATACGATCATATTTGAATGTTTGATGTTAATTGTTAAATAACAGATATTCTAAAGTTCTAGTTATAGCTCGTGACAATTATGTCAAATCTAGTAGTTCACTTTTGGAAGCTCTTGAAAACGATATCGAAAAAGTTGAGTTATTAATATATTCACTGTAACATCTATGCATTGTACAAATATAGTCTATTTTGCCCAAATTCCTGCTTCATCCTCTGTAATGGATGTAATTTTCCATTTTTCCTATTTTCTACGCGTAAATTTAATCTTTAAAGTAATATAACTAATTTAAAAGGTTTGTATACTTTAGTAAGTTAAATTTAACTACAGCAAGTGATCAGAGACAACGAAAGATTGATTAAAAAATAGAATAATTAAAATCAATCTTGTACTTTATTATCATTTAATAAAGTGGGTGAGATGGAAACTTCTCAATCATTAAATATTCGTACATCATTAATATTCATAATTCAACTTAAAGAAAATTTGCTTTCAGAAGTTTTCAGATATAATTTAATATAAACATTTTTTATATATTGAAATAATTATATGCCTGACAGGGTAAGGAAGAAAAATATTCAAACTTTGGTTTTATACTGATAGGCCTTTAAAGTTTAAAATATCTCTTTAAGGCTTTTTGCACAACTTCTAAATTTAATCAAAGCACATACACGATACATAAAAAACAATATTGTGCTATTGTTTGTTAATATTTAATATCATTAAATTCTTCTATCGAAAACTTCCATTGCCATTGAACCTTAGACGTAACATTAAGTTCTAAACAGCGGATACAAACTGAACTATTATTAGACAGTTTTTTTTTGTTCAGTTGTTTTTAATATTGAAATCCTTCATGTAGTAATGGGTTATCAGTCGCGTCATACAAAACACCAGAAACAAAGCAGAAATGTTGTGTTTAATCATTTTTTAAACATTAATGAAACTTCGCGCTTAGATTTAAGTCTAAATTGGAAACCCTTGATCGAATGTGAGGTCGAAATACTGCGGTATTTTGAAGGGTCTAAGCTCTTAATAAATCACGTTGTTGGGCTGTGAGTAAAGCTTTGCCATTTATGTTGTACACGCACAAAATTAAATGAAATGCCATTAGCGTACGTGTATTGCCAAGGTTAAATAGTTTTCTTCTATGGCACATTAGTGTTTTGAACATTTGCAATTTAAACCGGTACATTTTGAATATAAATTAGCATACATTTTCTAGTTATATAGTTCGCACAAATAATTTCTCATGCCTTTGGGTTAGGTATTACGTATTCCGTGTAAATTAATTTAGGAAGCTATTTTACCTATACATTTTTCATTTTAATTACTCGCTCTTGTAAATGTTACAAAGTTAGGCATCGTCGATCAACTGAAAGCTTAATTAGAATGTTCAAAAAAATTCTAATCAATACTATAAGCAATTTATTAATTAAACATTAAATAATTACTAACTGCACAAACTTAAGAGCACTTTCGCTAGGGGTAACTCAAACAAAACGTGTCTGCAAAATGTTATGATAACCGTTATTAAACATTAATTTAATTAAAACAGACCATTTAACACTTAGAAAGTATGGTGTATATGCATTGAAGTACTGACAAAAATGAATCAAGGTTGAAATATTTATGTTGTATTGTGTCTTCCCTTGAACCTAATCAATATGTACATATATAGTATTTCAGAAGGTAAATATAGTTCAATTTTGTTTTTCATTAATATTACACTGTTAAACTTCCCTTAAGCCCTCGAGCTCCTCAAAAAGTTTTAATTAAAGCCAAAGCTGCCTGAATAGCCCATAATTATTTTATATGAGCTGCAACAAAGAGAACACGTAAAAGAAAAATAATGAATAACGATGTTATTTAAAATCATCTATATATCATTGTTACATCCAACAATAACAATCATAATCATACAAAAATGCTTTTAATCCTTCATTATGGCTTAAAATATAACAAAACAATGTGTGGTATATGGTTTTGTCTGAATGTTATTTAATAGAAACAAAACAACAAGTTAGAAAAATGCACTAAACATACAACAAAAAGTGATTTTTTCTCAAACCACTTAAATGAGTTAGTATTTCGAAGGGTCTTGAGTAAGGCCAATAGCACCACCTTCTCTTTTTACAATAGAATTGTGTTGCTCGTGTGCTTGATCTACAGTAAGGGCCGAAAATGGCTTTTGAGTCTTTCGAATTATAAAATTTCCTTTACTGAACTCTTTGACGACGTCTGAGGCATTTACAGACATTACTTTTAAATCAGCTGTATGAACCGTCAACCAACGAGCATAATTTGGGTGATGAAATGAGAAAAACCAAGGAATCATTTTTTCATTCTTTGAATAAATCGTTATTTCCTAGTCGTATTGACCGAATAAAGCATAAAAGAATCACCTCCAAATTTAAGTCAGTCAGAACTTAAATGTGGGTGACTTCGCAGCTTGTTCATCTATCCAAGTCTCTAAAGAAACATCTGAGGAATCTGCAGAATGTGCTTCAATCAAAAGTTTGTACAAGGCAGCAGCGGTGATTTCATGGGCCGTTCTGCTTTTTTTCACATGTGTAACTTTCTAGAGAGCTTCGGCAGTACCGGGTCGCTGAACAACACTAATCCATCCATACGAAACGTAGACAGATGCTTTCTATAACTGAAAATCATGACAAATTTTTTCTCAGTATAAGCCCAATTCTTGAATATTTTCCGATTGTGTTAATGGCTACCCTCATTAGGTGAAGCGTAGAATGTTATTGGTTATATACATTCCATGACGAAGCATGGACACGGTCGCTGAAGCTTCATACAAAGCGGTAGCAGTGCACAAACGAGATGAAATTTTTCTGAAGGTAAGAGCCCAAGAAATCATATTTTTATACCCTTGGAACTAGGTTGGCTAATACAATGAAGAACTGGTAAGCCAATCTGATTCTGCTCGTATCCGTGTTTCTGAAGGTGACATATGTGATGAATAATTGTTATAATTGGAACTTCCCGTTGTTCTGAATAAGAAATAGTTTGTACGTTGCAAACGATTCTGGCAAGTACTTGTCATTCATATGATGTTTGGAAATTTTGGCATTCAAGGTTGTTCATCTGATGGTGTTTAAACAAGACATAGGCTGACCAATAGTAAAGAACCAATTTCATAAAGATTATTGGGACATAACAACCCTTCCTCTTTTGCACGATTAACCGTGTGATGGCACAACGAGCTCGTCACCTCATGAGCACAGTTCGAGGACACTGAGATACCGCGTCTATGTATCTCATCTATAACCGCCTTACTGCGCGTATTTCCATATGCCTGCAGAGCCATATAGAGTGGTAGCGGCGATACTCGGTCTATAACGTGACGTACAATGTCTCCTGCAGGGGGGCGTTTTTTACAATTGAATGTTATAAGTTGCGCAATAGTCAAAGCTGCTTCAGTTGCTTTACACTCTGTCGGTGGCAAAGAACCAAAAATTATCATGTTTACAGCTGCTGAAACAATTGGAAGAACAGAATTTTTTTGACAATTTTTATTAAACGTGCCTTGAAAATATGTTTTCCATTTCTCTATTTCTTTTCTAATAGCTGTGACAAATCTAGAAAATTCAATGGCGTCATGATTAAGATTTTCTGACTGCAATTTACACGAAATCTGTAGATTTCCACAAGAATTGATATTCTTTTGAAGGACGATGAACCAGTAACTGTGGAAATTCGTTATGAATCTTTTCTCGAAGAGTAGTTGAACGAATAAAAGGCAAATCATTTTCTGGAGTATCAAGTAAGTCAGCCAGTCTCTTTCTGTACATATTACTTAATGTACTCATCGGAAACACTACATCTTTGTTTTCGCTATTAATTTTTTGATGCATGTAAGATTGTAAATCAGAAAAGGCTATTGCTTCACATAAAGTAATTTCACTTTTATCATCAGGACTAGGATTTCTTTTTCTGCATTTGTTACTTAGGTTTTGTAAACATATTTGGTGGTATTTGGCTTCTAGTGGTACTAAGTCACTTTTTTCCTGCATCCCGATAAGCCGTCCATCATTAATGTCAGTAGCTCATTGTTTTACCCGGTCACTTAGTTGTAATGTTGTGACAAGATGTAGTACTTTATCCTGCTCTTCTGGCAATGATCATATGAAACACAGTGATTTTTGATATCGATTGCGGGAGCGGATGACTGTGTTGAGCGATTGCTTTCAGAATTACTTACAGGTGTGTCCTTTTTCGCGTCATATCTCTTCAATTTTTGGTGAATTATACTGCAACATATATAACTTATGCCATTTTGCTTCGCGATTACATAGAGTTTCTGTAAGCCCTGAACTTTCGTTCAGCTTGTCAAAATGCTTAAGTGAACACAAACCACCAATTTCCTTAAATGAGCACAAATTTTCTGCCACTGCGTTATATCCACTGATAATTTTCGAACGGTCTTTGTTCCGACATATGAGATTCTCTTTGTTTTTATTTTTCTGACATATACTAGGTATCGAAGTCGACTCGGCGACCACGAGAGATTTAGTCCCCTTATTAGGCATCTTGTTAGTTAAACTATACTACACACGACACCGGGCACAGCGGCGGCGTGATGTAATGTAAAATGAATTGCTCGGGAGCGTTGCAAAAAAACACAGTATCACATGGTAACATCTCAATAGAAACTGACTTCGCGCGCCACGCAGTCGGCAATGCGCGCAAGTAGGTACAAGCGCATAGGCGGGGGACGCGAGTGAGGAAGAGAAGGAGCGATATGTGCAAGCGGGCGATGACCTTGACCGGAGCTTAGTGAGCCGTTCGGAACATCGGAACCGACACATCTAACTTTAATTAAATTATCGTGGCAAAAACATTGCAACCCTTTCAAGGCAAAAGTGAATGTTTATTAATTTTCTTTTTCTTTCGAGTTCTTATATTAAATACTATTATTTCATAAATGGATTCTACGTCTCGAGTTTAGTCGAAAATGACTCCAAACTTAATTTTGTAACCTAAAAAAGCGCTTTTAAACGAACCCCCCCTATCCCCACATCAAAAATTTTGATGGCTCTCCTTCGTAAAATGATCTAAAGGTTCTAGGTATTCACTCTGTCAATGGAGACCTTTTAATCATCAAGTGCCGTATATTGCAGTTTTTGTCGTGTACAGATGCCACTATTATCCTGTCCGCTGAATGTTCTGTGAAAATATCGTTAATAGTGGCGATTATGTTGGTAAATGACCCACTCTACGTCCTGTTTTAATTTTGATTAAAACAGGTGATCAAAAGAAATAAATTATTACTTCTGAAGCCGGGCCTGTTATTTCAGAAGCAGAAAGTTTTATAATACCGTTAGTGAATACTGGGCAAGCTCGTGACGGGATAAAGCGCGGTTCGTCCTCTCCTTATACCTGCGAAGGCCTTTCAAAATAATCGATATCTTAAACAGGCATGTTTGTATATAAACGAAAAATACGTGTTTTAGGTTGCTTTGATAAAATGAAAGCTTTTATAGTAGGATTTTATAATAAAATGTATTACTTTTTCGACTAAATAAATATGTTTCGGGATCACGTGTTCTCTTTAATTGTTTACGCGAGGTTATTAAGTAGGGGCCTTAAGCTTTACTACAATTATCTCTATTAATTTTGGGAAAATTATATTCAATATAGAATTTTATTATATCACGTCGATTTCGCGTATAATTTAACACGTACTAATCTTCTTATTCGCACGAGATTTATGACTACGGTGACAGATTTAGACAATTATCCTAATTGCTTAAAACGGAATAAACTAATGTTATTACTTACATGAAAATTGCAACTACGGTAACGGGCTGGATCTCTTCCGATGGCCGAGTAGTGAGGGCGGCGGTTATTTAATGTTCTAAGTAACACGTATTACTGTCGCATTTACGCGACTTGCGGAGGCCTAGGGTGTGCTATGTGTAGGTCGAATATTTTTTACAAGAATCTACTACTAACCCGTTGCGCTGCGAAAAGGATATAAGGTTGACAGAATTTAGGCGAGTACCTTTCTATGCAACAGAGTAAATGAAAGATAACGATGGGCTCTCAGCCCAGCGTAACATCGTTCAATCGGTGTGTGTGTAAGGTTGTGTATATTGACTGACGTGCGTTCAACCTTAGATTTCAGCAGCTCTAGGCCCCGTTGTACGTAAATGATGTTCAGGTGGCGGTATCGAGTTTAATAACCGTGTCGGCGGTGCAGGATAATTACGACAGACGGTTCGTCACGTACAAATTTTGACAGGTCGGCGCGTACACGAACGGATCGGCAAGTAGATATGTCGTAGATGCGATCAAGTAGTCTCCGGCGCGAGCAAGTGGTAGTCTCTCCGGTAGCGCGTCTCGCGGTTCTAGAGAATCCGCGGAGGCCGAGACGTCTTCTGTGTAGGGGTCTTCAGGTCAGGATTGGCGGAAAGCGTAGAAAAATTTTAGATATTTTTTAAATTAACGTCGGAGGGAATATAAACTCATTATTTGATTAAAAAACCAGTGAATATTAATAATTAATTACAGCAGGATAGTTAGAAAATAACTAATAATAACAGGAAAATGTGGCTGGCTCTTTACATACTAATGTGACATGACTTAAATAAACTAGATTACAGTATAATGTCATTTTGTCAAACATTAAATATTTTATGTTAAAACATCGCAACGCATTATCTGTTACAGTGAAATAAATGTAACCTTAAATGCCATTATCTATAAAATTTTGTATAAATTTTCTTTTAATTGCTTCTGTGTAAAAGATAGCGTATTCCATTAGGTTAAGGTACCTTGGTTATTGCCCGTGCAGAAGCAGTTAAGGGTTGCCTTTTAGTCACTGGTAAATATCATCTAATCTCATTGAAATTAAAAGTAATTGCAAGCAAAATTTATAACGAGATTTAATGGTAACATTTGTGTGAAAATTTTTCAATAACCAAATTACGTAAGCAATCATGTCTGAAATCGATGGTTAACGTTTAGAAGCGTTCGCTTCTTCACTATGTTCTAACACGTTTTCTTTAATATAGCAATAAATAGGACAATTTCCCCAATGTACTTTTTCCAATATGGAAGATTGTGTATTTATTTACACTGAACAAATAAAACCCAGTTGCTCTGTGTTGCAAGTTAATACACTTTCTAAGTCAGTCGACATAACCAATTTTAGCGTACGTGTGTGCGTACGCATGCACGTGTACATGCGCGTGCGCGTGCGTGGGTATGTGAGTGTCTGTATGGCTGCTTCTGTGAGTGCGTACGTACTTGTGTGCTTCCGTATGTGCGTGCTTGCGTGCTAGCGTGCGTGGTTGTGTGTGTATGCTTGTGTGTGTGTGTGTGTGTGTGTGTGTGTGTGTGTGTGTGTGTGTGTGTGTGTGGTGTGTGTGTGTGTGTGTGTGTGTGTGTGTGTGTGTGTGTGTGTGTGTGTGTGTGGGTGTGTGTGCGTGTGTTTGCATGCATGTGGTATGTACGATAACTCCAGAACGATACTTACGTACTTAAAGTTTTGTATTTAAGCTTGTTTTCATTTCTCCTGGAGCGGATTAGATTTTGGGAGAGGAGTGCTTATTTTTGAAACAGCTGTATATTTCAAAGATATAAAAACATCAGTATATAGATCTTAAACATGTCGATTTGTAATGTTCTATGCAATTTTTTGATACGGCGTGTAATTTAGCGAAAGAAAATTCCAAAGGTGTTAGCTAACTTTCTAGGGACGTATTCTTTAAAGAATTAAATTTTACGTCACTTTTCTTTATAAAGCCAAATAAATCTAAAAATTAATTAAACATGATTGAAAATGCTTAAGTTGTATTATCTGTGTTTCATAGGCTTTGGAATTTTTAAGTTATCATCTAGATGTCTATTGTCTATTAAACTCTATCTGACATGAAGAGTTAAACGTATGTTGCATATTTTCGTAATGAACGTATTATAAAAAGGTTGCATAATTATACTAAAAAAATTGTTGTGAAAAATATTTAATTTCTTTTAATTTTCATTTTGTAGGTTGGAAGGTCCTGCGTTGTTCCACACTAGATAGTTTATGGTGTGCGTTGGAATAGAGCATCCGCAATATATTCCACTACTTTAACTCACTACTTTAATTTCTTCGTGTCTACATTTACTACTACTGGCACGAGGTTTGTTGCCTGCCGATGTATGAATCTCTGGGACCCTAATTCAAATCATTATATCCTTATGAAGAAATCATAATAAACTATGCTTGAGTGAAAAGTGACCTCCAGCCTATTTAATAATTGGAAGTAATCCTGATTTGTAGGAAGGATTTAAGTTAATTCAATATTTTCATTAATCAAAGTTATATCACGAATTATATCGAATTACATTTACATGAAACGTACTAATGGTAAACTCAGTATTACCTCATGTAGCTATTACTCATACTTAATGTAGAAAACAAATTAAGTTTTGTGCAAAATATTTCTAATTTCATTTTCTCTTTACATTTAAAACGTTTTGGTTGTCTTTTTTTAATCTGTTGATACGTTTATAAATTACATTCTATACAATCTGAATTACGTCAACGCAGAAATATAAATTTCTTCGAAATCAGGATTAATATTAAAATGTACTTTATTTATATAATTCAGTTAAGATTATTTTATTAAATCGACTTTGGTTAATGTTTGCTGAAAGAATTTGACTACCAAATCATGTATAAGACAGCGAGCAACGGATAGGTGCAATAAATATTTCCTTACTGCTGGTAAAGCAAATGGGTTCCATTTTAAATGAATTTTTGGTTGGCTGATAATTGTAATAAATTGATGGGTGCCGTTGACATAATATACGTAAATAACGGTAATAACCTTGTGAGTGGATGTAGAAGTCCAATGTCTATACAATTTATGACAGTTCAGGTTGTGAGATTATTTTCATTAACTTCCTATATTTATTTAGTGTTATATTGTACGCATAACTTGCAAGTTTGGTGTGATTGTTACGTGAATGGAATTTTATTAACGCCGTGAAAGTTGTTTAAAAGGACAAGTGAACGTTGAATAAAAATATTGGGAGTCAAAAGAACTAAATTAGAATAAGAAATAATATATTTGCAAAATCCTTGTCGGGACGACAATGTACGCTACTGCATTTCCAGGAATATAGGTTCAAACTATCGTAAACGGTATATTAGTATTGTATAGTATATGCAAGGAACATGTATGTAATTTATTCGTATAAAAGAGTCGGTGAAGTGTTACGATTTTTGACTTAGGGTAGGTCCTCTGAGACCGGTATTTTTTAGCTTTTCTGGAAGAAAATCTCCTTGTGAGGGAGGTGTAAGGTTATTTTCGTGCACCCTGTATGTGTAGTATTTTGATAACGTATGTTACGTGTTTTGAATGTAGCTGAAGTTAGTTTGCATGAAAAGAATTTTTTTTTGAGTATGCGTAATGTAAGTTGGTGTAATTGATACGCCACTGTAATTTAGTGAGGCATAGGTTATCATGTGGAGGAATATTTGAACGCTGTAGAAAGATTTTCGTGTTGAAAGCGTTAAATTTGGTTAAGAAATAATGTTTTGAATAAATTTTTATTGATACGGCACTGGTAAAACTACTGGTCTTTTTGTTACAGATCATGGAGGAGTTTGGACTAAAGAAATGGTTGTAGACGTATGAGTGAGTGAGTTTATGATATATTGATATTTTATTAACGTGCAGTGAGGAATATGTATGCACATTTTTGTTTGCACAAATTTTTGTAATATAGTACAATAGGAAAATTTAAAGCATGTTCAAGAATGAAGTTGATAGAATTTGAGGGAGTTCGGTAAATTGTGCGGAAATAGAATTCTCCCACATGTGAGATTTGCACAGAAAGTTGAGATATAGTCTGGTTAATCTACAGGGTGAACGTAATTGTAATTGATTTCTTCGGAAAATTTTTAGTGAATTTACAAAGTAATTCAAGATAGTTACATTTATTTCGCATCGTTAGCATCTTCTTCCACGTTAGAACTTTCGACGCGGCAAAGAAACGCATGAAATACTCAATTGGGATAGGTAAATTTTCATCTTAGCGCGAATTTGTTGTGACGTATTGAAAATATGGCGGGCAGAAGTTATATAAGCGAGTGTCAAATTTGAGGGGTGAGCTAGTTGGTTAGAGGTTTTAGATAGTTCGAGCAGAGCTTGAGTATGAGTCGCGCGGGTTGCATAACCATTAGAATGGTTAGTGTAGAGTTTATTTATGAAAATTATAGTTTAGCAGAGCATGTATAGCGACAGCATTAATCCATAACGGGATAAATCGTATAGACATTCACAAAGAAATAATTTAATATATTGTGAGTTGGAGGAAAACATTAGTGATTTTCTTCAAGAAATAAATGTGCTTAGGCAGATTAGAAGTTAACACAGCAAATATTTTGTTATTAGTGTTCAATTGTGGGGCGCGTGACCTAATATTATCATAAAGAAAAGTGAAGGTTACCATTTAAGTGACCGAAATAAGAGTTTGTAAAATTTAGTTAAGTTATTGGTGATCATCATTAACATTGAATGTGCACAATCGTTAGCAATACCAAATTGATTGCATAAAAGCAAATAAGAACTTTAATGTGTATATGGAAGTACCCATTTTTCATTGTGGTAAACGTTTTGATAGGGCAAACATCACAGCATAAGGTGATGTGAGGTTGGGCTAAAGAGCCCCTATATCCGGTATGCGAGTGAACAAATCATAGACACTGCGTTAATGAGTACTACAGCCGAGGACGTACGGCTAATACGGCTACCTCTTGTGTTTTGTGCATAGTGTATCTGAGAATTTATAAAGGATTACCTAAAGCAGATCACATGGGCTATAACTACCACACCGAAAAAGCATTAATTAATGTAATACGTAAGACTAAGGTTTAAATTTTATTGAGCCAAGACAAGTATGATTATCTTTCAAGTAAATTTTCTTTTGTTATTGTTGCGTTAGTTACAGTTTATGCAAAGAAAGAAGGTAATCGAATTTTACTTATGTTGTTGTTTTTAGTGTTAGGAATTGGGGAATTTTAGTCTTAATGTATTGATGTGCGCATGTGTCAATCAATATATATCCACTGTGTAATTTATTTTGTCATTTATTTGTGTTTATTGTGTGCCTAACTGGTTACACCTTCTGATAAGTGAAATTAGTCTTTAAATATTTTCGAATTTAAGGATCGATTGGAAATTGCGTAATGAGCCAGATCGATCACAAAATTTCATTTTAGCTTTAAAATATTAATACAGAACACTACTAACAAAGTACTTATTATTTTTTTTATTCAGCATAAATTAGAGTATTAAAGTTTAAACCTATTAATGATTGTCTAAATACGAGTTTAAAGATAAAGTATTAATAAAATATTACGATTTTATTGATAATACAAGCACTAACTTCTCTATATTTGAATTATTCATCATTAAATTTTGATGTTAAGAATACTGAGTAAATGGTTTTTAAACTCAGAATGTTTACAGAATGTTTAGATTGCAACTATTTACAAAAAAAGAACAATCGGTCATATATGACCGCTCGGGCGTATGCGGCGGATGTAGGTCTATCTCGCCAGAGCGGTCACGTTATCGGTCATACTGTCGTTGCATACTTTGCGCCACGCGGTCATTCAATTAGTCATTCTTCGTGCATCTGTTTATGCAGATAACAAATGTCTGACTTTTTTGTGCTTTGTTAGCCTTGAGGTGCATTAGAAATTGTGTATTTAGTGTTGGTTAGTGCTAAATATCTACATAAATAGTTAGTTTGCTACGAGGACAGTTTATAAATGGTACACATCGTGTTTTATAGGTTACATTGTGTATTATTAAAAAAATGAATAATCGTGCGCGATTAATTTTACAGAGAGCTTTAGCTATTCAGGGTAAGTGTAGGAAGTTTTCAGGATTGTGTATATGTAATTAATGTTTGTATATTGTTTATAACCGCTGAAAGCGATGACTATTTCGATTCCGACGATTCATGTATAGTTCCCGGATATTTGCCTTCGAATGAAGAATACATTAGCTAGGTACTATTCTGATGAATCAATTATTGACTCACAAAAGAAATGTCCTCAAACAGACAAAGTTAGAAAACTACATACAATTAGCCAAATTTCTCAACTTGCTTCGTCTTCTGACGTAAATCTCAAAAGAAAAGATCTAAAACCTTTTGCAAAACACAAAGAAAAAAGGCGGCACTAGAAGCAGTTGTATCTGAGGCATCTGATAAAATTGTAATTGAAGAAATAAGTGCAGTAGAATGTGAGTTACTGGAAAGGGCATCAGAAGCAATAACTGAAATTTCTAAGACTGAGCAGATTCCCGCAGAGTCGGATACAATTTTACCTGAAAATGTTATAATTGAAGAGTTTGAGGAAGGTAGTCCTGAATTAACAACAATTAATAACACAATACATCAAGATGAGACCTAGAATACGCCAGAAGGGGACCATCAAATATTTAATTATCGCTCAGAAGCTTAACTATCCCCAGCATATGCTAGTGCTTTAGTGTCAGTGTCCCCGTACGAATGTTTTAGAGTGTTCTTGAACAATAAGATTTTAGACAGAATGGTAATACAGACAAATCATTACGCAACACAAGTGTTGACATGAAAGAGCCGATATATTTAATCAGTATAGGTTACATAAATGGATTCCAATAAGTATGGAGGAAATAATAAATTTTATTGGAATTATAGGTTATATGAGCCTTGTACCAAAACTTACTGGTTACAAAAGTTATGTCCCACAATAGATATGAACTTTTACTTTGAATGTGGCACTTTTCGGATAATAATAAACGCGAGGAAGGTAATCGACTCCATAAAATCAAACCCTTATTAAACATGTTATTAGAAAGTTATCAAGAAATTTTTACACCCGGACTTACATTTTGCATCGACGAGTCCCTTATTCCATTTCAGGGAAGGTTGTTGCTAAAACAATACATATCACAAAAAGATCACAAGTACGGGTTTAAAACCTTTTAAACTATGTAGCGATAACGGCTACACTTGGAACATTCGGATATATGCAGGAAAAGAACAAGATAACAATGATAATATAACAGTTCCCCTAGTGTGATCCTCAAATTATCGGAAAAGTTGCTGAACTCCGGTGGTACGATAGTAGCCGACAACTACTGTACAAGTTTGGAACTAGCAAATATTTTACTGGACAAAAGACATATTACGTAGGCATACTGCGTGCAAATAGAAGGGGCAACCCGAAGGAAGTTATCCAAAAGAAATTAAAAAAGGCGAGATTTTTGGCTTAGAAGGTAGCAGAGGAATATGTGTCATGAAGTGGAAAGACAAACGTGACGTGTTGATGTTGTCAACAAAGCACACCACAAAAACTGTAGACATTGAAAGACGGTCAGGAACAATACAAAAGCCCCTGGCCATAGTGAATTATAATAATGGAAAGTCCTCAATTGATCACATCGAATGTCAAGCTACAACTGTGCTTTACGTAAGTCGTTGAAGTGGTATAGAAGATTGGCGATAGAGTTCATTTTGGGAAGAACCATTGTAAATTCTCAATTATACACAACAAATTTCTGACGAAAAGCTCAAAATTACAAAATTTAGAGAAGAAATCGTTAGATGCTTGTTAAAAGGAAAAGAGGCCGAAGAAGAACAAGAAACCAGTGAAAATGATACACCAGGACTATCTAGAAATGGCACACCAACAGACTCAACATCAAGGAAAAGCTTAAGAAGGCATGCATTTGCAAAGGAGCAAGGGATAGCAGTTAAAGTCAGAAGGTATTGCAAATGTTACAGATATAAGCAAGCCGGCAAATGTGAGAAGAATAAGGTAGCCACTTACTGTATGGATTGTTTGGAATGTTTCAATAAACTACACCATAAACTATAACAACTGTAGCAGTTTTATTAAACGATTTCTAAAAAATTCGTTTTTTTATTAATTTTTGTTTATTTTACTATACGTTTTTTGTTGTAAGAGAATCACTACCCCAAAGTATACGTTTTTCAGTAATTTTTCTTTATTTTCCCTGTAAAACAAAATAGATACATCCTATTTGGAAATTAACTGAATTCATGCGTTCCAATCCAAATCCATAAATGACCGCTATGGCAGTCAACCTGTTGAACCGATTCCGTATATATATATATATATATATATATATATATATATATATATATATTTTTTTTTTTTTTTTTAATTTTCTAAATTGGGAATGTTTATTTAATTCAAAGTTTTATAACAACTAGAAATATAAATTTACAGGTATACGAGGAATACTTAAAAAGTATTCAAGTCAACGTTTTACGATTTGGGAATTTTCATTTGTACAGGGTGTGTTTAATAAGTTTATGAACCGTGTATTTTAGAATTTTCTTAAACTTTTGGACCAGTTTATTTTGAAGTATGATTTAATTTGAATGGTTTTACCGAGCAGACTGCAATCCTGACTAAGACCATTTATTTTAGCAAAATTTAAAATTGTGGTGGCGCCTAGAGACAATTTTTCCGGGAATGAGGTTTGTGAATTGTAAATTAATGGTAAGTGTAACTTGTTTGAAACTACTTCTCAACCATTTTACTCCTTAGATCGACCACGCCCTTTTCCACTGTAGGTTATTTGGCAACCCGCTTATCTGGTAAGCATACACGACGCCTAGTGCGGTTTGGACTTGTAACAATTTCCTAACGGAATGTTTTACTTCTGATTTAGGAGTTGAGTGTTGTATGTGAGTTTGATTCTCGAATTTGATCATTTCAGAAAGTTATTACGTTTTCCTTAACAATTTATAAAAGGACAAGGCTTGATGGCAGTAAGAGACTTTTCAGCCAAATTTTGGATTGGAGATGCCTCGCGTAATGGTCTGTTCCAATTTATGTTGTAAAATTTAGTAGTGACTGTTTACCGCCATTATGGAATGAAATATTATTAAAACATTTACAAGTTGACCTTATATTCAGTTGGAAATTGTTTGTGTAAGACTTCCAAAAATTTAAGTAAGGTAATTAAAACTATTAAATATTATTAATACTCATGTAAATACATGTGCGTTGGTTAATAGCGTAAAACAAATTTAATGTATAGACAATTAAGAATTTGGTTCATGAAGTGAATTAAAATATTAATCTACGACGGTGCCATTATGAGACATTTAGCATTGTCGCTTGAATGTCATTATGGCTTTTATAAAACACTTAGTGCCATTATGATTGTGTACAGCTCCAAAGATTAATTAAAGAAGTTCAAACTCTTTAAAGCACTATACTTCGTTTTAAAAGTGTAGAGGGTTGTTGATTAACATCAATTTCTATTTGTTGTGTAATGAAAGGTAAAAGGAACCATCGCTAGAATGTAATTTTAGAGCGCATGGGACAATCAGTGTCAGTAACCACCTTTTTTGTGTTAGCAGGAGTAGAATAAGACTTAGTAAGGACAAATCTAATTAGGACGCTTTTTTCTTGTTTTTATGTTACATCAGTGCGGAAATCGTTACACATGTACGTTGATATAAAAAAGTTGTAATAGAGTTAATTATTCAACTCATTCTTTTATTTGAATTATAGTGAACTTTCTCCAACAATTTTATTTTGAGGCTTAATTAGATTTCTTTGTTTTTTTGAGTTACACGTAGGATCACAAATCTTCAGCACAATAATTCCATTACCATTTTTTGGCGGTCTGTGACTGTTGGCTTGACAATTAGATTTTTTTAAACAAGCTAATTACAAAATTTAATTGCTGTTATTTAGTTGGTTGAATCGAACAAATAGTACAGAGCTTAATTTCAGTTACTAGGTATTACCGTATTATTGCATTCTAGCAAGCAAAACTGTACACTTGAAACCCAAGCACACAAAACAATAGTATAACGAGTTCATTACCTGGATGATTCAAATTTTTCCAAGCTAACGACACCTAAAAGAACTAAATCAGAGATCCTGAGATATTTCATTTTATAAAGAGTTAATTAATTTAGCACTGTAGAGTAAAGTATGTGCGTTTTAAATCAATTCCAAGCATACCTAGACCATGTTAATTTGAGGAGCTTACTTAACAGACATATTTTACAATGTAAAATCAGAAATATATAGTACAATCTCAAAAACAGAGTCCTAATTAAGGGAAATTGAGAAAGAATTTATTTTCTTGTTTAAAGGCATAATGTATGTTTATATTCTTACGTCACTAACTATTTATATACAGTAGAGAAAATAAAGTGACAAAATTAAAATATGTGGAAGAGCACAAAAACCAAGATGGCAACAAAACTGGAAGAGTAGCAGAATTATACACCTTCAAACTGAAATATCAAAAGTTAAACTTTCACGATTACCACACATAATTAAAACATCATTTGAGTATTAAATCATACATTTTTTATGTATATTTTACATAAATTTAAACGTTTCAGAAACAATTAGCGTTTTCGTCCTCAATAAATAGTGATAGCTTTAAGCATTAATTGAAATGTCAAAATAAATTTATGAAATATGAAAACACAAACATAATAGTTTGATAAAAACATGAAGCCAACTGTGTAATCTAATTTTATTTTAGTAAACAAAAGCTAGACCTTTAATGAATTAAATGTTGTTAGACTGTATTTCGATTATCACATTTTTCATTGTTAGCCTTAGTCCGTTGGAGGATATTCTGATTTTTCACCTTCAAGCTAGTTTAACAATACATAATTTACTAAAGTTGTAGCTATTTCATACTAAATTAAAAATTACGTTTCATTGTTGGCTTTATACGTTTATGAAACGGTTGTATTAATAGTAGGCTTATATTTGCGTTTTCACATTTCATAAACTTATTTTGACATCTAAACTAATTCTTAAAGCAATTACTATTTACTGAGGACGATAACTGCTGTTGTGCAATTATAAGGGCGGCAAATTTGATAAACTTTCTTGGGTTGCAGTAACAAGGTGTGACCTTACACATTGCAGCTAGTCTTAGAAGAACGCTACATAAAATTATCTAAATATACCGTTCAATTTGTTCAAGGTTCAGTTAGGAACAACAAAATGAAGTTATAGAAAAATTACACTATCAAACCTGTTAAACAGTTTTTATTGTGGTAAGCATCTTATACATTGATATTATGTAAAACTAACAAAGCAAAATATTAAAAAAGGCAACATTATTGTATTTAACCTTGTGTCATTCTCAAAATAAATTACACAATTCTACGAAATTCTTGTATTATTCACAATCACGTTCATACCATTAAGGACCTTTGCACTATGTACATTAACATGTAATTTTCAATATCTCATACATATATATTACCAATTTCCCAAGAGTTTTGCTAATGTAAACGAAAATATAACATCACGAACTCAATACATACATAGATTTTTTAAATGATTGTAATAGAACTGTAAGACTGAATTTAATGTGTTTATTACACTGGTTAATTTGACGTAAAAATGCAATTAGTAAATAATAAAGCTTTCAAATGCGCAGAAAGTATTATTAGAAAAATTAAGCATGCTACCTATAATTACAGAAATGTGACAATCCACTTAACCATGTTAGTCAGGTTAATCTTAATTTTTTAAGGCCCTTATCTAAATAAAATAATTACAGTGCTCACTCTATACAATCACTCCTGCATAAAATCAATCATTTCAATAAATCCGAAACATATTTACACAATAACGACCAAACACTTTTTCAGGTATTAATTATAGATGTGCTTTACTTGACCCCTAACGATGAGGGTGTCGGCTTCCGAGAGGGGAGTAATTTAGATGGAAACATTATCTTTCATAATAACCTATGCAATTAACACTAAAAGTAATTCGTTCGTGTAACGGGGAAGGACCCCACGTGTGAGTGAATAAGGGGGAAAATGTATGTGAAAGAAAAACGTAGACATTTATTTAAAGTTCTTTCTTTGTAGACAATTTATTGTATTAGGTTATCTAAGTTGTAAATGTGCTCGACAATTAATTAAATTTTGCATTTTACATAATGTGTACAACTAGAGGTTATATCTGCAAATGGTGGGGTGATATGAAATAAAGATACAGTAACAGATTGCTTAGTTATTCCCCTTTTGAATAATTCAGATTAACATGTTGCTTGTGATTACGAAGATTCATTTTGGTTAATTAACTTGTTATCTATCAATTGTTGCATATTAAACATTTTACATTTGCATAAAGATCTGAAAAAGCAAACCGTAACCAAGGCCTATAAACCGTTTTTGGCGACTAGATCTAGATTTATCATTAAAAAAAATAAGGCTACTTGTTCATTAAACTTCATTGTATAACACACAAAAAAAAAATGAACTTCTATGTTTTTCATTTTTCCGATAATTTTAAAGGGAAGTAATATTTTGTATTTTAGAACGTAATTGCCAATATATATTAAACCTAAGTGAACAAAATTGAGTTTACTCAGTCGTTAGTAACATTCGTTACATATTGTTTTTAACGTTGCGCTATTTTCTTTTGAATCGAATCTATTTACTTATTAGCCGCAAGGTGTGTAATTTTTTTAGTATTTTATTCGAAAATTTCAACTAAATCCACTAATTAGTTGGCAATACCTAAATGTAAATCTATAGTTTTAAAGGTAAAGACGTGTCAAACTTTGACGGATGTAATATCCCTGAAAGCACGCGTTTCTCTTCTATGCAGGTTGTAGCATCATTTTGGTGAACCTGCAATAACCCATACCCATCTTCCGCCCTTGCTGCGCCACATCCAGACCACCCACCTTATCCTGAATAATTAGTAACATGCGTAGAGATACATTTCTGCATTCCACATCTAACTCTTCTACCTTTTATCAACAAAGCAATACCAATCGCCCCGAAAGCAACAATCTCCTCAATGCTCTGCAAGGAGTGGGTGTCTCAGAAAGATTTTCGATTTTAATACCTACAAAAAACATTAAAATAACTTCAAATATGTCTTTATTGCTAGTGAATTAAAGAGTAGTTTTCAATTCTTTATTTGTGAAAAACAACCTTGTCTAAATGCCTAACCTCTTTATCTATACACTCATTTAGCCTGATACTAAAATTGTCAATCACCCGCTGAGCATCGATCATGGGACAGCGTTGATTTCTTCTGTGACTCTCCTCTTTAAACGTTCAAATTGGCTGGTAAAGGATTGAAAACTTTACCTTTTAATTAGCCCCATAGAAAAAATCAACAGGTGTTAAATCGGGACTCCTGGGTGGCTAGTTTATGTCTCCTCGAGTCATTTGTAACGTGAGTAGTACCCGGACACCTTAACGCATCTGGCAACACCGCTTTTTACGTCACAAGACCGCCCACGTGGGGGACCGGTTTTACACCCTTATTTTAACCGCTACTGTAGGACGTTTATACCATTTTATATACCCACTTAAACGTTTTATTATTTTTAATCGCTACGTAACGAAATTTTCATCATTTTACACATCGATTGAACCGTATTTTCACGTTTTTATCCAATTATTTTAATACGATGTAACAGTTTACTTATTTTTATCCTTATGACCATTTTGCACCTATTTTAACATCGTGTGAACTATTTTCATCCGTTTTCATCCAATTATTTTTATACACGTGAACCGTATTTTCAAACTGTTTATCCCAATTATTTTTATACATAACCATGTGACCGTATTTAACCTTTTATCCCTAATATTTTTATCGCTTACGTATAGGGAATTTTCATCCTTATTTTTAATAAATTATGACCCGTTAAAGTTGTCACCAAACAATGGCAACACTGTTTGGATTTTACGCACAAACCCTCAGACGAATTTCAACCTGACAATTTTCAACCTTTTGTCATTAAGAGCCCTTGTGACCCTAAAGGATAGGCAAAGCAACACGAGGATCGTTTTTTTACCATTTAAGGTTAATAAACGTAGAATTTTTAGTATTAAAAGAAACAAACAAGAAAGAAACGAACATTGATTTAAAAACACATTAAATACAAATGCAAAAACAGTAATGGAATCAAACAGTAATACCTTAACAAGAAATAGGTTTACGACATTAAAAGAATAAATTTATTAGAATTCCGTTATTGCAAAAAGAATTGCAAATTGTAATATAAATTAAAAGGTTCGAAACCCTAACAATTGAAACTTGTGAAAATTCATAAATATTTTAAAAGAAAATTGATTTAAAATAAAATGTAATAACAATTGATTAACTGCAACACGAATAATTATCGAAAATTAAGAATGTCCCTTATTTATTTACCTTAATCGATTATTTACAGCAAAATTTCGTTTAAATATGAGTCACAATGTTCGCAATCCTTTTCTAAATGGGTCAAATTAAACAAGTCGAAATAATACACAAATTAACTCAGACAACAAGAAACTAATATCAAAATGAAACAAATATTTAAATGCCATTCGCAAGTTTAACCATTAAGATCGTATTTAAGCCTAAAATCGGAATGGTCTGCAGACTAGGTTGCAGATCGGAATGACAATTCTCCTGAAAGTTATTTACAAAACACAACAAACCACAAGCAGAGCACAAGCACAACATAAACACAATCAAACAATACAAGCAAAATCAACATGACAAACACAACACAGGAACAAACACAAGCACAAGAATCAGCACTGAGTTCAAGCACGAAACAATACGAACAATTCATCACAAACAGAATCAACGACCAATCACAAGTACAAGCACGAATGCCAAGCACAATAACAAATTCCAAACACGAAAACGAAAATCGCTTAAACACGAAAACGAAAAATTCCAACCGAAATTCCAAACACGAAATGAAACACATTCAAACTAAACGTAAACTACCGAAATTGCACCACGACAAATACTGCAAAACAAAATCCATCGAACTGCAAACGAAAATTCGCAAACACGAAAATACGAATAACGAAAAACACGCAAATCCATCGAAAACTGAAAACTAGCACACGATTCATCTGAAACTCGCAAACAACTGAACAAAATGAACGATTCGAAATCGACCAATTCCAAACAAATCACTACGAAATTGCAAACACGATTCAAATCACGAAACCACTCAAGTCAATAACAACATAACGAAACTACCAATACATTACACATGAACAAATCAAAACATTCTAAACGTTAACTGACTCATATCCCGTTCACACGTAAATTCGTTCATCTCTCTAAACTAAACTTCGATTACTATACATTCTACTACATCGTTAACATCTCTCGTTCTCTCTCGTCTCTCGTTAACTCGTTCTCTCTCGTCTCTCTCTTCTCTCTCGATTCTCTCTGTTCCTCTCGTTCTCCTCGTCATTCTCTCGTTCTCGTTCTCTGTTCTCTCATCTCTCTCGTCTCTCTCGTTCTCTCTCGTACTCTCTCTCGTTCTCTCGTTCTCTCGTTCTCTCTCATTCTCTCATCTCTCCGTTCTCTCTACGTTAAGACATCTGTTACAATTGTTCAAGTCACCTCAATCTCACATATCGAATAATTCTCTAGCTACGACTTGAAAACTTCTCGATTACTCGTCTCTCATCTCGGATCTACTCAATATAACAGATAAACAAATCATTCTTCTCTAATCTCTCGTTCTCTATTCATCTCTGCATCGTCTCTGTTTCTCGTTCTTTCGTTCTCTTTGCTCTCTCGTTCCATCTCGTCTGCGTTTCTCATGTCTCTGCCAATACTTCAGTTTCTAACTCGTATTGCACTGTTTCTCGTTCTCTTCGTCTCTTCTCGTTCTTCGTTCTCTCTCGTTCTCTCATTCTCTCAGACTTCTCGTCGTTTCTCGTTCTCTCATGTTCTTCGTTCTCTTGTGCTCTCTAGTTCCTTCGTGTTCTGTTCTTGTCTCTGTACTTTCGTTCTCGTTCTCTCGCTTGTGCTCTGCTATTCTTCGGCTTGTGTTCTCGTTTCTATGTAACTCGTGTTACATGTATCTGTGATTGTCTTGTACTTGTCGTTCTGTACTGTTGTCGCTTTGTTTTCTGTCTGTTTCTTGGTTCTGCTGTGTTTTCTCTTTCGTTTCTCGTGTTTGTCGTTTCGATTTTCGTTTCTCGTTTTGCGTTTTCGTTTCTCTTTCGTGTTTCATTCGTTTTGCGATTTTTCGTTTTCTCATTTCTTTCTGTGTTTGCGACTTGTGTTTCATTGTGTTTGTCGAATTTTCGTTTTCGTTTCTCGTGTTCAATTTTCGTTTCGTTTTCGTGTTTAGCTTGTTCGTGTTTGAATCTTTCTGTTTGTCGTTTTCGTTTTTGCATTTCTTCGTGTTTTCGAATGTTTTCGTTTTGTTTTCGTGTTTGTTTTCGTTTTTTTCGTGTTTGCGAAATTTTCGTTTTCATTTTCGTGTTTGAATTTTCGTTTTCGATTTTCTCGTGTTTGATTTTTCGTGTTTGCGAATTTTCGTTTTCTTCGTGTTTCGTTTCGTTTCTTTGTTGTTGTGCTTTGTATTGTGATTGTGCTTGTGTTGAATTTCGTTTTCGTTTGTCTTGGTTTCCGTGTTTGTGTTTCAATCTTTCGTTGTCTGATTCTTGTGCTTGTTGTTTTTCGTTTCTGTGCTTGTCGTTTTGTGCTTGTTTGTGATTGTTCTTGTACTTGTGTTTGTACTTGTTCATTTTCGTGCTTGTGCTTGGATTTTCGTGCTTGTGATTTTGTTTCGATTTTCGTGTTTGGATTGTTTTTCTTCGTGTTTGCGAGTTTTCGTGTTGGTTGTTGATTATTGTGTTTTATTGTGTTGATTGTCGGTTCGTGTTTGTTTGTGTGCGAATTCTCGTGTTTCGTTTTCGTGTTTGCGATTTTTCGTTTTCTGTCTTGTGTGTTTGCAATTTTCGTGTGCGATTTTCGTTTTCTTTCGGTTTCGATTTTTCGTGTTTGCGAATTTTCGGTTTTCGTGTTGTATGTTTCGTTTTCGTGTGCGAATTTTCGTTTTCGTTTTCGTGTTTCGATTTTCGTTCGTGTTTGCAATTTTCGTTTTCGTTTTCGTTCGTGTTTGGATTTTCGTTTTCATTTTTCGTTTGTGAATTTCGTTTTTCTTTTTCGTGTTTACGGATTTTTCGTGTTTGCGAATTTTCGTTTTCGATTTTTCGTGTTTGGGATTTTCGTTTCATTTATTCGTGTTTGAAATTTTCGTTTTCATTTTCGTGTTTGACATTTTCGTTTGATCGTTTTTCGTGCGATTTCGTCGTGAAATTTTCGTTTTCATTTTTGCTTGATTTTCGTTTTTCGTGTTTGCGAAATTTTCGTTTTCATTTTTCGATTTTCGTGTTCGAATTTTCGTCTTTCGTGGATTTTCGTGAATTTTCGTTTTCGTTTTTCGTGTTTGCGATTATTCGTTTTTCGTGTTTGCGAATTTCGTTTTCATTTTCGTGTTTGCGATTTTCGTGTTTGCGATTTTCGTTTTCGTTTTCGTGTTTGTGATTTTCGTTTTCGTGTTTGCGAGTTTTCGTTTTCATTTTTCGTGTTTGCGAAATTTTCGTTTTTCATTTCTCGTGGTTGCGAATTTCGTGTTTGCGAATTTTTCGTTTTCGTTTTTCGTGTTTGCGATTTTTCGTTTTTCGTGTTTGTGTGTTTGTATGTACCTGTGCTTGCGCTTGTGCTTGTACTTGTGATTGTGCTTGTGTTGATTCTTGTGTTTGTGATTGTTCCTGTACTTGTGTTTGTGCTTGCGCTCGTACTGGTTCTTGTGCTTGTGTTTGTTCCTGTGCTTGTGTTTGTGCATGTCCTGATTCTTGGGCTTGTAATTGTTCCTGTGATTGTGTTTATGCTTGTGCTCGTGCTGCTTGTGGTTGTGTCTGTGTTTTGTAAAGCTAACTTTCACAGGAGACAATTTAGAATACAATCTCCGATACTGGACCAACCCCTAGTCTGACCCAGACCAAATCCGATGTCTCAAGGCTAAAATACGATCCTTACATGGACATTAAACTATGCGAAAAATGGCATTATAAAAATACTTTGTTATACATTATTGATATTAAGTTTCTTGTTGTACATGAGATTAATTTGGTAGTGATTACCTTGAGCGACAACTAGATTTAATTATGACCCATAATTAAAGCAAAAGGATTGCGACACATTGTGACTCATATTTAAAACCAAAATATATTGCATGTAAATAATACGTATTAAAAAGGTAAATAAATAAAAGCGACATTCCTTAATTTTCGATAATTACTATTGCTGTAAGCAGGTTAATCAATTAGTTAATTACACGTTTTATTTTTAAATCAATCTTCATTTTAAAATATATTCAAATGAATTTTCACCACAAGAGGACCACAATCTAGATATGGGATTAAAAGGAACCTAATAAACTTAATAACAACAATCATGCAATCTCTTTTTTGACAAAAAACGGAATCCTAATAAATATTAATAAACACATTTTAAATAGTCGCTAAACCGTACATTCACATTGTATAACAGGGTAATTAACTGATTATGCAATACCATTAACTGTTTATTGTCATTATAGTATTTAATAGTGTATTTTTAAATCAAATGTATACGTTATCTTTACCTTGATTAGTTTCTTTTAATACTAAAAAATATCCTACCGTTTATTAACCCTTAAAAATAGGTAAAAAACGATCCTGCGTGCGCATGCATTTGCCTATCCTTTAGGGGATCCCACCAAAAGGGCTCTTAATACAGACAAAAGGTTGAAAATACTGTCAGGGTTGAAATGTACGTCCTCGCAGGCGGTCTTGTGACGTCAAAATCCAAAGCAGTGTTGCCATATGTTTAGGTGACAACTTTAACCGGCGTCATAAGTTTATTAAAATAAGGGATGAAAATACACGCCCTATACGTAAGCGAGTAAAAATAATTAGGGATAAAAAGAAAGGTTGAAAATACGGCCCACACGTGGGTGTATTTAAAAATAATTAGGGATAAACAGGTTGAAAATACGGTCTCACACGAGGGTATATAAAAATAATTAGGCATGAAAACGGGATGAAAATACGGTCTCACACGCGAGTGTGTAAAAATAGGGATGAAAAATGCGTCGTACACGTAAGCGAGTAAAAATAAGGGTGGAAAACCCTGTCTCACACGTGGGTATATAAAAATAATTAGGGATGAAAACGGGATGAAAATACGGTCTCACACGCGAGTGTGTAAAAATAGGGATGAAAAATGCGTCGTACACGTAAGCGAGTAAAAATAAGGGTGGAAAACCCGGTCTCACACGTGGGTATATAAAAATAGGGGTGAAAAAACACGTCCTACACGTAAGCGGGTAAA
>JARFJB010001033.1:1080000-1410000 GCA_036346205.1 Vesta saturnalis | reverse complement strand
ATATGCTTCAAAATTTAATCGTTCCTGAGATTGAACGTTTGTGTAGCCCAAACTATCAAAGTACATGGTTTCAGCAGGATGTAGCTCCTCGCCACTATGCTCTCGTAGTGGGGGACTAATTGAACACAGCTTTTCCTAAAAGATGCATAGGCAGGAGGCTTTCCGTAAAGTGGCCAGCGAGGTCTCCCGATCTCTCACCATTGGATTACTTTTTCTGCGGGCATCTAAAAAATAAAGTATGCGCTATAAAGCTGGAGAACCACGGCGATTTAAGACAACGCATACAAATTAAGTCTGACCTTATTGCCCAAGATATGCTTCACAAGGTTATCGCAAAATTTTACTACAACCTAGCTTTTTGCCAAGAAGTGCAAGGAAAACATTTTGAACATTTCATTTAGTACATAGCACATAGTACATAGTTTCGTAATATTTTTTAACAATTTTTCAATAAATTCCTTGTTAGAAGATTCAATGTTTTTGTATTTGTCAATCGATAGCCCATGAATAACTAAGATAGGAATGTGCAAACCGTTTTTCTTGATCTCTTAAGGTTTAGATTTTACAGCCTGTCAAAGTATCGAAATGGTCTGTCTATTATATTTATTCCGTGCATTAATAAATTAAATAATATGCATGGTGTTCCGTTTGAATTATCAAAGTTGTTATTAATTTTTAGTGGACGTGGCAACACTGCATCACTGAAAATATTTTTATTGGGTAGAGCATGATTGCTAATGTAAACTCCCCAATGTCACTTTACAAATAACTGACATAATTGGCTTTTTCAAACTTTTGGGGCACACTGTACATCATCAAAAAACTTTTAAATAAAGCTCCAGAGTTTTGTGCGTTAAAGGGTTAAATCTGGCGGCGTACATATTATTTCATCTTCGTCGTTATCTGACATTTTGTTTGCATCAGTTGTGTAACTAATTAAAAAAAGTAGTTTAGAACTGAAGCGCAATCTACTTACACTTTGTTACAATTAAATTGTTGGATGTCACGACACAAGTAATTAATAATTATGCTGACGTTCATCCGAGTTTATTTGTCACTCACACTCGCCTTCGTCTACTACAAAAAGTCATAATACAGGGTCCGCCAGTGAAGAGCGAAATTTTGAAGTACCCAATTTTTTCAGAAAATGTTTATTATCAAACCTTTTTTTAAAGGTTTGAACAGAGGGAAGTATGCCATTTTATGTCTTAAAAATAACTCCTCTGAAGTGAGAGCCATTTTTATGTAAACACTCTTCTAATCTAGATTGAAAATTTTCCATTACTCGGCGAAGCAGGACTGGTTGAATTTGCTCAATTTCTTGTGTAATGTTCATTGCTAATTCCGGTAAGGTTTGAGGTCTATTATTGTAGACCCTGCTCTTCAAAAATCGCCAAAGGAAAAAATCACATGCTGAAAGATGAGGGGATATTGCAAGCCACAAAATGTCACCATGTTTGGAAATGAGTGGGCCCGGGAAAAGTTCCCTAAGACACGCGAGCAGTTCTCCTGAATTGATGTCCGGAAACATAGGTAATTCTTCCGTCACAAATATGTATGCAGCGGTTTCCCGTAATGTTTCCTCTACCGTCTTGGAAAAAATATGGCCCAATAATACCAAATGATGAAATTGCACACCACACTGTAAGTTTTGGACTATGAATGGCTTTTGGTGTATCTCTCCTGGGTTTTCTTCATTCTATTAGCGACTATTCTGCTTGTTTACATATCCGTTTAAATGGAAATGTGCTTCATCTGACATAAGCATGTGGTGAATACAGCTTTCATCATCATCATCACCGTGAGCAAGCACATCACCATCTTTCAACTCTTGGACGACTTAAATTTTGTAATGGTGGAAAGATAAGTCTTTATGTAAAAGTCGTCGTAACGATGCGTCGCTAATGTTTAGTGCAGAAGCATTTTTTGCTGCAGAACGCAGTGGACTACGTGTTAATGCTACTCGCACTCTATCAATGTTTTCCTCCACTCTTACAGACCTTCAAGCTTAATGTGGAGCCAGTTTCTTCAAACGATCTTACTCACTGTATAATTGCATGAGCGGACGGCACACTTCCATGTCATGGAACATTGAATTATGACGAAAAATCGTTGTACCGGAGTCGCACAGTCACCATTTTTATTAAACGATTTTACGCGAAACGTACGCTGAACGCCATGTTTCTGTTTCTGTTTAAATGTCAGTAACTGTCAAACAATAATCAAGTCATGGAAACATTGACTTTTGGCAAAAAAAATTTGGCCGAAAAATCTCTTGATCTTTCGGCATGCGATTTTTTTGCGGATTTCTGAAGATCAGGGTATATAGTAATATACTACAAACTTTACCTGAATTAGCATTGAACATCAAAAAATTGAGCGAATTCAACCTGTCCTGTCCCGTCGAATAACCGAAAATTTTTAATCTAAGTTAGAAGAGAGTTTGCAAAGACATGGTTCCCTTTTGAGCGGAATTATTTTTTAGACATAAAATAGCATACTTTCCTCTACTCAAACCTGTAAAGAAAAGTTTTGAAAATAAATATTTTCTGAAAAAATTGGGTACTTCAAAATTTCCCGCTTTACTGGCGGACCCTGTATAATGCATTACTGACTATTTCTGGCATTTTAATGGCGATTTTGGAGTACTTCACTGACGATTTCGGATAAAATGTATTTACTTACATCGTATACTATGAAGAGCATTAATACAAGCACAAACATACGTTATGTTTAATTAACTTCATAGAACACTATGTAATTTTTTAGTCTAAACAGTTTAGAAACATACACAATATCTTGTAAAGCCAAGCTAACTTAAACCACTACTAGGAAGCACATTAATTGATTATATTACTAGAGGATTACAAATATGTCCAAAACTTCACAATTACGGTGTAATTAAACTTTGTAATTGCTTTAACCGTATACGTATTACGCGTAATAAGGAAAACGTTATTTTCAAGAATAATAATCGGCAAACGGTTACATTTCATAAAGGTATTTCATTAAGTAATCATCTTAAATACCCTTATAAATAGAGTGAACTCTTTTAGTGAATAGCTTTAAAATATTTTAAAGGAACAGGGATGTTTTGCAGTATTATTCTGCTTTTATATAGCAATGGGATTTGCTTTCAAAAAGAGAGGCTTATTGAAATATTTTATTTGTATGCGTAGATACTCTATTGGTGCCTTGAGAATTTAGTTTCATGAAATCAATAAAGCTATCAATAATTACGAAAGTTAAGCAATCTATTAAAATATTTTCAGGTATAAAGATTTTTTCAAAGTTGTTTTTTTTTCATATTTAAAAATATGTGTGCTATGTTTCATGGAATTTAATGTAAAAACGTATATATTTGTATGCGAGAATTTTGTTTCAGGATACAATAAAACATTTTTAAGCTTCTCCTTGAAAGCTTGAAATATTTTAACGTAGCTATTAATTTTATAGTTTAGTTTTTTATGTCTACGATACATGGCAGGGAAACAACAATTTCTAATTTTTATGTACATCAGATTAGAGGGTAGATAACCCCGATGTAAAAACAGCAAAAGTTATCGTCTCCTGAAAATTACAATTTCTTCAACTTTTAGAATTTATGGCTATTTAAGGTAATTGAGTAAATAGTTCCACTTTTGGGAACAATATCACACTTTCGGCATCATACCAATCGCATACACGGCAAGGAGCTCGGTAGATGTGACATCTAAAAAAAATTTTAATGGGAAGGTATGAAATCGATGCAAACGTATTGATTTTATTCACTTATACATTACAAGAATCTTATTTAAGGAATACCTTTTTATACAAAGCATTATTTCTAAGGTATTAAAAAAATATATTTCTGTTTCGTAAGAAAAATGTATAACAAATTTCTATTATTCGATGGATTTTTACAAGCTCTATGAAATAATACAGTTTTCGTGTGTATTAAGCTATGTTTTGAATTTTGTCATATTTTTCCAATTCCCTGTCATATGAGGTATTATTTGAATTGAGACATCTACTGAACATATTTTATAAAGGTTGTTGGCAATCATCATTTAAAATATTTGTTAACACCTTGTAAGGGTGTTTTCTGGTTGCAAGTGCGGCTTGCAGTCAGCTTCCACCAGTAAGTTAAGAAATAAAATTAGTTATATTTGTTTTATTTATATTTATTTACGACACGGTATTTCAACTTCTGAGCGGAATACGGATGACGGTCTATCGATTTCAGGCGTTGGTACGGGTACCTCGGACGTATCCCAAAGATATACTACAGTCCAGATTATCTTTGGATCACTACTGAACTCTTGTGCTGTTTCTAAATGGAATGCTCCAGAGTTTAAAAGGACGGGTTGTAGTGCGCGCGGTACACTCAAAATATTGGGAAAAAACCGAATTTGATGTTACAAGCAAGCGGTTTTGCACAGTTGTTTTTTAGACTAAAAAAACCGATTTGACCCGTAGCACTCCAAAATTCACCCCTTAGGGGGAGGGAGTTTATTATTTCAATCGAATTGTCGCTATTTTGCTTTTTTGTGTACGAATTTGTTGCAATAATTGAAGTTAGTACTTTAAAAAATTTATTTATAATTTAACAATAACTTATAATTACAATAATAACTTTGTGTATTTCAAAAAAAGCGTTTACTAAACGCGCCTTTACAGAAGTTTTTTTTTTTTATGATTGTGGACCTGAACAGGCTAAATAAGGCCTATCGTGCTAAAGCACTCAGGAACACTTAGGAGGATGGATAGAGGGATATTGAATTGACAATAGATGCCTATGAACAGCTACTTAAAATTTTCTCATATCATAAGTGAGAGGAAAACAGGAACTAGGGAGATCATTCCAGAGTTTAGAAGCCGTGTAGAAAAATGTGGATTGCGCCCGTTTGGTACGACAAGTGGAGATTTTTACTGCATACTGATGATGTGAATGAGCGAACCGAGTGTTTCTCGCAAAGATAGCCGGAGATGGTATCAAAGAATGTAATTCACCAGCACAATAGCCGTTGTAATAACGATAATACAAAGAAAGAACTGAAACCATCCTTCTATGCTCAAGGGACTGTATGTGAGAAGTTAAGGACGGGTCATTTATAAGCCTAATCGCTCTCTTTTGAATACGATCAACGATATCGAGAGCGTATTGGGGAGCACTAACCCAAAGGTGAGAATTATATTCCAGATGAGGCCGAATTTGGGCCTTATACAGCAGAAGGAGTTGTCGAGAGGTAAAGTACTGCTTAGATCTGTACAAAAAGCCTATTTTACGAGCAGATGTTTTGGTAGCTGACAGAAGATGGTCAACCCATGAGAGATTTGAAGATACAGTCATACCCAACAGAGTAATAGAGTCTGAAAACTTAAGAACTGAGCTATTCACACTTACAACAGGAAATGATCGATCTTTTTTGGCGGACATAAGGCAACACTGAGTTTTGTTAGCATTAAATTTAACTAGATTATTGCTTCCCCATTCGAGAATATCGAGAATGTCTTTGTTGATTGAATTTGCCATTTCAGCTTTAATTTCTTGATTTAACATAGAAGGTGGATTATCACTATGAGTAGACTGAGATGAACTACAGTGAAGACTGCTATCGTCAGCAAAGCAATGGATGGGGTTAGTTATTGAAGAAATAAGGTCGTTTATGTACAGCAGAAAAAGTGTAGGCGCTATAACGGATCCCTGTGGTACGCCCGCGTTAATGCTAACTTCTTTTGAAAAAAAGCCATCAACTACGAGACGTATTCGTCTTTTATCAAGGAAACTAGAAACCCAGTTGATGAGCGTATCATTTAACCCAAACGAGGTGAGTTTGGCAAGTAAACACTTATGCAAAACTTGGTCAAATGCCTTTGAGATATCTAAAGCGACTACAACTGTTTCACCGGACTGCTGTACTGTATTTTTCCAAACTTGGGTCACATATGAAAGAAGATCTCCTATTGAACGACTTTGCCTAAACCCATATTGGTGGTCACTAAGGAGTTTGTTAGTTTCAAGGAACGTGAGCGGTTGCTGATTGATGGTTTTTTCGATGATTTTAGACAAAATGGAAGTGATGGCAATTGGTCTGTAATTTGAGGGATCGGTCTTATCACCTTTTTTGGGAATAGGTTGAACATTTGCTAACTTCCATGATGAAGGGAATTCCCCAGAAGATATAGAGATCATATAGAGCTTAGATATGACTGGTACTAGTTCGGGGGAACATTTCTTTAAGACAATAGCTGGGATACCGTCTGGGCCAGTCGCCTTATTGAGATCAAGCCTACTGATGATCGATTCCAAGAGCTTGTAAATGAATTGGTTTCATAACGTATGAAGAAGAGTTGACTAGGGGCATATCTTTTCCAGAATCATTGAAACACGAGTTTGATGCAAACAAATCCACAAAAACGTTGGCTTTGTCTACAGAATCAGCAACTACCGATCCGTCAATAGATGTCAGGGGAGGAAATGATGATGTTCGAAAGTTTTTACTAATGGCTTTTGCTAAAGACCAAAATTTACGACTGCCTAAAGGAAATGTAGCTAGTTCATTGCATTTTCGTTGTTCGAACAACTTTTTAGTTTTAGTGATGACACTTTTGCAGATATTTCTAGCACCAACGTATTCGACATGACTGTCAACCGATTTATTAGATTTCCATTTAATGTAACATTTATTTTTTAAAGATATTGCATCAGAACAAGCCTTATTAAACCAGGGTTGGGAACGTGAATGACCTACACGGTACTGTTTTTTCGGAATGTATAACTCCATTCCCATGAGGATGACCTCAGATACTGAAAGAGCGATGTCCGAAGAAGAGGACGACTTAAAACAATATTCACGCCATGGAAAGGTTGCAAAGAAATCCCGTAAATCACTCCATCGAGCTGACTTAAAACACCACAAGGTTCTATCGGTTTTGCGAACAGCAGTGGAATTAGGAACAGTAGAAATGATTTTTATTAGACAATGGTCGGAAAGACCTAAAGGCGAAAGAAGTTTTATAAACAAGAGGGTTTGATGTAAGAAAGAGATCTAGAAGATATGGAGTATGGTTAGGGTTATCAGGGATTCTTGTGGGTTCAGAAATCATTTGTGTGAGATCACATGAAATAGCAAATGTTTCTGCACTATGACCAGCGGGATTTGTAGTAGATGAAAATTGAAGCCAATTAGAGTTATAAACATTGAAATCGCCTACAAATGAGATATCGCAAGATGGAAACTGAGACAGGAGATAGTCAACTTTCATACTAAGGTAATCGAAGAAGTCTTGAAGGTTGCTGTCATTAGGAGACCTATAAATGCAACAGTAGTATTTCACAAAATTAGGACCAGAATGTTTAAACCAAATCACGTCAAAATTTTTATTTTCTAAGGAAGAAACCCTCTTGCAAGCAATTCTGTCCTTGATGTACGCACATACGCCTCCTTTATATCGAAAGTTAGAGTGAAGATGGTACAGAGGAAATTGCAAGTCGGGTGACTCGGAGCTTTCAGAGGAGACGTCGAGTAATATATCGTTTCTGGGATTTTTATTTTTGCTAAAGCTGGCGTTTCTCCTAATTTATTCAATGCAACCAAATTTATATTCTGGACCATATGTGTTTTATTGTACTAGCCAAAACAAACGATTAATTGATATCAGGTGACAACACGTTTCTGCACGCCTTTCTTTATTTCCCGATTGTTGTGCATTTGCTGTGAAAAAGTAGACACAGAAGATTGTGAAGTTTGTGTTAAAAAATGTGAGTTGTTTGTGTTGAAAAAACCACTTTCGGTGAGTACATCAAAATAATTTATACTAAGCTATGCTGTGGGACAGTTTATTGGCTATATTTTATTGGTGTAACATTAACTATCTCAAATTGCAGAATTACTATGCAAAACTTTTTAAACCTATGCAAAAAACTGTTCTAATAACTTAAATCATTTATTTTCTTATGAAAACTTCAGTATTATATTTGTAATAAGTAAATTAAAAAATTGATTGTTATTTGAAACTGAAAATTATTGATTTTAAAATTTTAAAATAAATTAAATGCATGTATCTACATAGAAATGGTAAATTTTGTCGAAAAAGGCAAATAGTTTTGATTAAAACATGAATTAGATAATGCACTGTAATTATGTCAAGAAGGTAATTTTTTAATAAGTTTTTCTTAAATTTCTTACAAAATAAAACATGACTTTCATATTTTTCTTTAGAAATCTGGTTAATGGTGATGGTGGTGGTGGTATTGGTTGCATGTCTAAAAAACTAGTGGTGGCGGCACCTTCCCTGCAGGAAGTTACTGCTCAGTTGAATTGGAAATTGTGCTGTATATGCCAAAAAAGTTGGAGATGTTTTAAATTGCCCATTTAAAAATCCTATTGTATCTAGAAGAACTTCTGATTATGAATCGCTGGTTTCAAACTTAGAACAGTTAAAAGTACGTAATTATGTGTTGGACTGTGGGCGCAATGTAAACTGTTTGGATGAAGGCAATGGCATTCTTGCTAATTTGATAGAAAAACGTGCTAAATGGCACAAACGTTGTGTTGTTAAATATCAATCAAGCAAATTTGAAAGTTTGTTACGAACAGCGTGCACATCATCTAAGTCTAAGTCGCAAACTTCCAATACCGAAGATGAAAAGTTACATGCAGGAGAAACCGGCATGAAACACGTTCTAATGATGCAGTCACCGGACAGAATGACTCTTGCTTTTATGTGGCAAACCAGAAGCATGGAATAAACCACTCGACGCTGCGCAACGGAGGAAGTTTATCTGAACGTAAAGCAATCTGCTCAGACCATTGCAGATACTAGACTTTTAGCATTGCTAGAAACTTTTTTTTTTTATGATTGTAGACCTGAACAGGCTAATTAGCCTATCGTGCTAAAGCACTCAGGAACACCTAGGAGGATGGATAGAGGGATACTGAATTGCCAATAGATGCCTATGAACAGCTACCTTAAATTTTCTCATATCATAAGTGAGAGGAAAGCCGGAACTAGGGAGTTCATTCCAGAGTTTAGAAGCCGTGTAGAAAAATGTGGATTGCGCCCGTTTGGTACGACAAGTGGAGATTTGTACTGCATACTGATGATGTGAATGAGCGAACTGAGTGTTTCTCGAAAAGATAGCCGAGATGGTATCAAAGAATATAATTCAGCAGCACAATAACCGTTGTAATAACGATAACACAGGTCTGCGACCAAATTTTTTCTTTAAAATAATGGACGATTCTTATGTATTTTGATGCGCTGAGTTCGGAAATGCCATCAGTTTTTCCCAGCACGTAAGCATTTTCCGCAAAATGCATTTTCTGGGATTTCCTACCTTAAGGCGTATATTTATGAATATGCCGAAAAAGTTGTTTTCCTATTCGGCTTCATAGTTTTATATTTTCCTAAAGAATTATTATAAGTCCTTATTGTATATACATATTATTTTATCAAATTGTATTTAAAAATGTAAATAAACCACTAGTAATATATTTTTTTAATTTCAAAATGCATTTTACCTATATGTACTGCGGGTTTTACATAACTTTCTTTCATTTTGCGGAAAATCTACGTGCTGGAGAAAAACTGAGGTCATATTTGGACTCAGTCGCACCAATAATACATACGATTCACCCATTACAGTGAAAAAAATCAAAAAGTGTCAATTTGCAGGCCTGTGTAATACAAAGATAGAACTGAAACAATCCTTCTATGCTCAAGGGACTGTATGTGAGAAGTTAACGACGGGTCATTTATAAGCCTAATCGCTCTCTTTTGAATACGATAAACGATATCGAGAGTGTATTGGGGAGCACTAACCCAGAGGTGAGAATTATATTCCAGATGAGGCCGAATTTGGGCCTTATACAGCAGAAGGAGTTGTCGAGAGGTAAAGTACTGCTTAGATCTGTACAAAAGCCTATTTTACGAGCAGCTGTTTTGGTAGCTGACAGAAGATGGTCAACCCATGAGAGATTTGAAGATACAGTCATACCCAACAGAGTAATAGAGTCTGAAAACTTAAGAACTGAGCCATTCATACTTACAACAGGAAATGATCGATCTTTTTGGCGGACATAAGGCAACACTGAGTTTTGTTAGCATTAAATTTAACTAGATTATTGCTTCCCATTCGAGAATACGTTGAATGTCTTTGTTGATTGAATTTGCCATTTCAGCTTTAATTTCTTGATTTGACATAGAAGGTGGATTATCACTATGAGTAGACTGAGATGAACTACAGTGAAGAGTGCTATCGTCAGCAAAGCAATGGATGGGGTTAGTTGTTGAAGAAATAAGGTCTATTTATGTACAGCAGAAAAAAGTGTAGGCGCTATAACGGATCCCTGTGGTACGCCCGCGTTAATGCTAACTTCAATTTGAAAAAGCCATCAACTACGACACGTATTCGTCTTTTATCAAGGAAACTAGAAACCCAGTTGATGAGCATATCATTTAACAAACGAGGTGAGTTTGGCAAACACTTATGCCAAACTTGGTCAAATGCCTTTGAGATATCTAAAGCGACTACAACTGTTTCACCGGACTCACATATGAAAGAAGATCGCCTGTTGAACGACTTTGCCTAAACCCATATTGGTGGTCACTAAGGAGTATTGTTAGTTTCAAGGAACGTGAGAGTTGCTGATTGATGCTTTTTCCATGATTTTGAGACAAAATGGAAGTGATGGCAATTGGTCGGTAATTTGAGGATCGTCTTATCGCCTTTTTGGGAATAGGTTGAACATTTGCTAACTTCCATGATGAAGGGAATTCCAGAAGACATAGAGATCGTATAGAGCTTAGATAGGACTGGTACTAGTTCGGGGAACATTTCTTTAAGACAATAGCTGGGATACCGTCTGGGCCAGTCGCCTTATTGAGATCAAGCTACTGATGATCGATTCCAAGAGCTTGTACCGAAAATGAATTGGATTTCATAGCGTATGAAGAAGAGTTGACTAGGGACATCTTTTCCAGAATCATTGAGACACGAGTTTGATGCAAACAAATCCACAAAAACGTTGGCTTTGTCTACAGAATCAGCGAATACCGATCCGTCAATAATACAAGGTCGGAAATGAAGATGTTCCAAAGTTTTTACTAATGGCTTTAGCTAAAGACCAAAATTTACGACTGCCTAAAGGAGATGTAGCTAGTTCATTGCATTTTCGTTGTTCGAACAACTTTTTAGTTTTAGTGATGACACTTTTGCAGATATTTCTAGCACCAACGTATTCGACATGACTGTCAACCGATTTATTAGATTTCCATTTAATGTAACATTTATTTTTAAAGATATTGCATCAGAACAAGCCTTATTGAACCAGGGTTGGGAACGTGAATGACTACACGGTACTGTTTTTTCGGAATGTATAACTCCATTCCCATGAGGATGACTTCAGATACTGAAAGAGCGATGTCCGAAGAGAGGACGACTTAAAACAATATTCACGCCATGGAAAGGTTGCAAAGAAATCCGTAAATCACTCCATCGAGCTGACTTAAAACACCACAAGGTTCTATCGGTTTTGCGAACAACAGTGGAATTAGGTACAGTAGAAATGATTTTATTAGACAATGGTCGGAAAGACCTAAAGGTGAAAGAACGGAAGTTTTATATCAAGAGGGTTTGATGTAAGAAAGAGATCTAGAAGATGTGGAGTATGGTTAGGGTTATCAGGATTCTTGTGGGTTCAGAAATCATTTGTGTGAGATCACATGAAATAGCAAATGTTTCTGCACTATGACCAGTTGGATTTGTAGTAGATGAAAACTGAAGCCAATTAGAGTTATGAACATTGAAATCGCCTACAAATGAGATATCGAAGATGGAAACTGAGACAGGAGATAGTCAACTTTCATACTAAGGTAATCGAAGAAGTCTTGAAATTGTGTCATTAGGAGACCTATAAATGCAACAGTAGAATTTCACAAAATTAGGACCAGAATGTTTAAACCAAATCACGTCAAAATTTTTATTTTCTAAGGAAGAAACCCCTGCAAGCAATTCTGTCCTTGATGTAGGCACATACGCCTCCTTTATATCGAAAGTTAGAGTGAAGGTGGTATTGAGGAAATTGCAAGTCGAGGTAGACTTGTGTTCAGATAGAAACAAAATATCAGGTTGTAATTGTTCAAGATGTTGGTGAATAGCATTAAGATTAGACCTGATACCGCGGATGTTGCAGTAGTGAATCAGAAAGTTGATACTTTCAATGACCGAGGTCGCTGGGCCTGCACTCCGGACATCCGAATGGGGCAGGATTTTACGTCCGGAATTTATAACCTAGAAACCACAGCCATCTTATTTTTAATTTGGGACTTTTAATCCGATAGGAAGACAGTGAGGGCGAGAAAGAAGAATAAGGATGAGAATAGATTAAGGATGATGGAAAAGGTAACCGGCAGCCCTTACCGAGCTCAGAAAATCGGAGACCCAATATTAAGGAGCCCATGGTAAGGGTGGTGGTACCTCCCCGGCTGGCATGGAGTATACATGCCTACCACCTACCAAAGGCCTACGAAAGGCGATTTGGTTGCTCAAGAAGCAAAATATCACTGCAACTGTCTAGCACATCTTTATAACAAGCGTAAAAGAGCTAAGTGTAAGACAGATGTAGATCAAAATCTCATTTTGTGTGAAGGAATGGCCTTTGCAGATCTTATGATCTACATGCAGGGAAAGTTGGCATCTTCTGGTGAATATGTTTTTCGAATGGGAAAGCTTATGCAAATTTATAATTCTCGAGTTTCTCAGTTATTTGGTAGAGACAATGAGAAAATGCCCGATGAACATACAACCCGAATGAGAGAAAAAATTTTAGCTCATTTCCCAGAATTAAAAGCTGAAAAATCTGGAAGAGAATATGTATTGAAGAAATCAAACGCTAATATATTCTACAAGATTTCAAATGAAGATCAAGATGACGACGCACTGGTATTTTATAGATTTGCAAAAGATTAGGTCTTGCATTTCAGCAGCACATGTTTCTTTTGACGGTATCTTTGATGTAAATAGTGAAGTCCAATGTATACCTGAACTTCTTTTGCCTGCTGTCAATACTATACTTTATGGCTCTTCTGAAACAAACGATTACGCTGCAACAAAACCGGCTGTTACAATTTTTCAATTAATTATGTTAAATTATCGCAGCACCGTACCTGAAGGCGATGTCATTCGACACAACAAAGAAATCGAGCCTCCTATGCCTATTTATATGGCTTTGTCATGTTACGGCCGACATCAAGATCTGGCTGCGATCGACGAAATGCATCGTCAAGGGCTCAGTATTTCATCAAATCCAGTTACAGAGATTACTTCTCAGCTTTGTAGAATGGTAGTTCAAAGAGCAAAAGAAGCACATATTGTTTGTCCTTGAAATTTGAGAAAAGAGTTGTTTACTGTAGCAGCGCTAGACAACATTGACTTTAAGGCATCTAGCAACACTAGCCAAAGTGAATTTCATGGAACTGGTATATCAATTTTTCAGTACCGCAACAAAGATGAAGAAGGTCAAATTAATACTTTTTCAACGTCTTCTTCTGATGTCATTTCCGGTGGAGAGCGCAGTGTTCCAGAGTTACGAGACTTTTACTCAATAGTAAAAGATTACAATTTGCCAAACAAACAACCTCTGGCATCTGAATGTATCGTTTGCATTCTACAGGTAAAATAACGTTTATTAATAGCAAAATTAAAGAAAATCTGAACTTATGGTTTTTTGTTTAGATCGTGTGCTAAGCTCTGTGGAAAAACGAAGCAATGTGGCTTCAGCATATTCATGAAGAGTTATCAGAAGACCAGTCAGTTTCGCCGCATAATATTTCATGGTCGTCATTTCATGCATCTAGAGAAGAGACGCCCACTGTATTACCTGCGACCAGTGCTCTTTTGCCTCTTTTTCATGAAAAATCATCACCGCCTTCAATGATAAAACACGGAATGGATATTGCTCATGGCATTACTCAGCATTTAAATGCAGGTCAGATTCCTATTTTATGCGCCGATCAGCCATTATTTGCTTTAGCAGAAACAATTCAGTGGAATTGGCCTCAAAAATATGCTGGGACCACTTCACATAGAACAATCTTATATGCGCTTGCTTGGACAGTTTTTAGAACGGTCAGAAGCAATGCTGAAGGTGTGTCATTAAAAAAAAATTGAATTTTTTTCTGTTAATTGAATAATACTTTTATGAAAGTTAAAAATTTTAAATTTGTTTAAATTTGTTTTTTTAGGGGACACATATCAAAAGAGCGAGAGAAATACACCAAGTTACTGCAGCAGTTCTTCAAAGTTTAATGGTTGAGGCTTACGCAACAGTACATCCGGAGATTGTGGCACAGCTTTTGAAGATTGGATTGATCAGTCGAAAACCTCACCTAGTTTTTATTTTTGGTTTTTGGTTTTAAATCTGCAAATTCTTCTTTTGAACTTTGTGCGTTCTCTTAGACAGAGAAACTTTATTGACTTTAAAGAAGCAATTCAAAGCATGCTACCGTGGTACTTTTTGTTTGATCATCTAAACTGTGCAAAATGGCTTACAATACATGTAAAAGGCCTAGAAGAACTGTCTTTTAAAGCACCTGATGTTTATCAGCAATTTCTTTCGGGCAAGAACAAAGTGTTTTTGTTTGACTTACCTACAAAGTAAATTATTTCTGGTATGACAAAACAAACAAAAAATTTGGGTATTTTAGTCAAGTGAAATAAAATGATTCTATTATTAACTCTACATTTCAGGAAAATTTGTGGTACAAAAAACGCGCAGACCGTTTTCAGCTCTAGGCATTGATCATGCTCACGAGCAAAACAATGCCATTGTTAAAGGCAACGGAGGAGTTGTGGGATTGACTCATGATCCAGCAGCGTTACGACGATGGACCAAAGGTGGGCCAGAAGTTACTAGACTTTTGCAAGAGTTTCAACCAGAAGGCGCAGATGAAGAAGAACCTGTTCATCACGAACAAACAACTTCTTATCAAAAAAGATTTTCATCTAAGTTCACTGCTTTAAAAGACAGTTTTCTTGAGTGCGACAACCCTTTTTGGATAACAGGAGAAGAAATGGTTGCGTTAGATTCGCGCATTGCAGTAGATCAAGAAGAAGTCGATGCTTTGTATTCTGCAGAAAACAAAAGAGTTGGGTTGTACCAAAGTTTTGTTAAAGAGCGGTTTGTAGAAAAAACGAAAAGCGTCTACGATATCATTAATAAAAACAAGTTTAAAGTGTTTCATTCCAAGAAAAATCTTGTATTAAAACCAGTGATGAAATTTCAGTCGCTAAAATCAGACTCAATCAAGACTCTTTCTTGTCACGTCACGAAATTTAGATCTCGACAAATTTTTCCAACATGAAAACCAAATGTGCCCGCCTTCTTTATCTGTCGATGGAATCATGAGATCTGGCGATAAGGCTCGACTAGTTCAAATCCTGGAAAAAATTGCGCTAACTTTGAGCTGCCCCACTGTCTGTGACGGTTTAGCTTTCGACAAGGCATTAGTTGTTCACAACTTTAAACCTCGCCCTGGTTTAAAAAGTTTCCATTAGTATGTCGTTCAGTTGAGAGGTCACATTCAAGTAATGGCAGATCAGGTTGGAGCAAAAAAGATAGACATCGTTTGGGATCTGTACTCGGACACAAGTTTAAAAAACACCACAAGAGAAAGACGAGGTTGTGGAGTGCGACGAAAAGATCTTGCCCTGAAAAGTAAGTTGTGTTAATCGCTCATAATGCTGTCTATAAACTTAATATTAAATTTTTTTTTGTTAAATACTAATTATTACTATCGTGTTGTAAGTTGTAATACTGTTTTAGATATATTGCCAAGCAACTGGGAAGATTATCTGAAAAATGACAAAAACAAAGAAGAACTTTGTACTTTTCTGGCTAATTCACTTTTGACGTCATCGTCATTCGACAGCATCCAGATTGTTACCAAGGTTCAATATGACATTGTTTCATCTATGGGTGAAAAGTCCAGCAATTTACATAGCACGTCATGTAGCGTGCTTGAAGAAGCCGATGGACGAATGTTTCTTCACATCAAAGATATGGTGTCTAAAGGAGCTGCAGTTGTGCTAATTCACAGTAGCCACACTGACGTGTTAGTTCTGGCAATTTCTTTTTTTTTTGAGTTTTTTGACAGTGGACTTAAAGAACTATGGCTGTTGTTTGGTGTCGGAAAAAACCGTAGGTACCTTTCTGTCCATGAAATAGCTCAAAGAAAAGAACGGGCAGAAGCGTTGAGAGGTTTTCATGCCTTTACAGGTTGTGACACCTTTTCTTTCTTTGGGTCCAGAGGAAAGAAATCTGCTTGGGCTGCTTGGAAAGACGATCACACTGCTGATTTTCAAAAATTGAGTGATCCTTCTATTATAGAAGTGGACGAAGTGTTGCTGCGTTTACTTGAATCTTTTGTCGTGACGATGTATGGTGTCAAAGATCAAAACATCACAAGTGTTTATGGTGCACGCAAACACTTATTTGCCACCGAAAACAAAGCAGTCAGTAGTATTCCACCTACCCAAGCTGCCCTTTTGCAACACATAAAACGAGCGGCATATCAAGCCGGTCTTGTGTGGGAAATTGCTTTACACCCAGTTCCTCCACCGTCGCCTTCATTATGGGGTTGGAAATTTGTTGAAAATTTTTGGGTTCCTTTGTGGACAAGCGAACCAGAAATCTGGGCAGATTGTCGAGCTCTGGACAGATGCGGGTGCAGTTTGGCTTGTGACAGTCTGCGGTTGTCTTGCCGTCGCTATCAGTTACCCTGTACTATTGCGTGCAAAAAATGTCAGGGAACTTGCAGCAACAAACGGTTTGTATTATTTACTGCAAAATACAGAAACTTTACCCTTTTCAAATTTTCATTTCATTTCCAGTAAAATTTTTATCCAAAATTTGCCGTGTGACGACTAAAGCTTTAAGTCAACATCAACAGTTACTGTACTGTACATATTTATATTAACTTGTATTTTTGACTCAACTAACTTAGCAGATGTTTGTAAAGATAAAACATAAAGTGTTAATGTTTAGCAACCCTAAAATCCCAAAACGATATATTACTCGACGTACTTTGTAAAAGTAGGTTGTTTGCCATTTAGACCTGCCGTTTTTAAATAAATAAAATTATTATTGTTGAAACGGGTTATTTTAAGTTATCAATATATTTTTGAAATATTAAATTTAATTATTGCAACAAATTTGTACACAAAAAAGCAAAATAGCGACAATTCTATTAAAATAATAAGAAAAACGCCCCCTCCCCCCCTAAGGGGTGAATTTTGGGGTGCTACGGGTCAAATTGTTTTTTTTTGGTCTAAAAAATAACTGTGCAAAACCGCTTGCTTGTAACATCAAATGCGGTTTTTTTTCACGTACCGCAGGTACTATTGAGAAGATGTTGCTAAAACAAAATTATTTCGAGCCAAATGGCAGTTATGGAGATAGACAAAGGTCACAGTTTCACTTTTTACAAATACGGCTCCTTGCCACAAGCTCTCTTGAATTCAATTTAAGCACTCAAAGATAGTTTTTCGGTAGCATCGATTTTCACTACAAGTATTAATTTAAATTACTTTCAAAATTAATTTTTAGCAGTTACATATTAAACTAAATTTAATTCAGCAATTAAAAAACTATATTATTTCATCATATTTTCACGAAAATAGTACGTTATCACACTAGGTGTAAATGCAAGATAGCAACCTAGTATAACATCGGCTACATTAGTGGCGAGGCATTTTGGAAATTCCAATTCTCGCTGTGTTCAGGCGGCAGCGTCGGAATTTGTTTAATTAAAATTAAACTAACCATTAATTTTTACATTACATCAGTACGATAAAATTGCTTCTCATCTCACGACACGACGGAGGGATTAGTATAAAAAAGTTACCACTACATACACAAAAAAGAGTTGTTTACATAATGGATTAATTGCTAATTACGATTAATCCTGTCAACTCAGAATTGAAAATTACAGAAGTGAATTGCCTATTTTTCGCATATGTTAACATATGAATATAATTTTTAAAATGCATTCTATTTTACGCAATGGCGGGTAGATTAAGAGACAAATTTTACTTGCTGTTGTCTTGCAGTCGTTTTGTAACACAATTTAGAAGTTATTCAACATTTTAATTAGATTGTTAATATTGAAAGTCATCGAATGAAACTCATTTTGTTTGTGTTGTTTGTGTCGATTACAAAATTATCACATTTATACCTAACGGAGGATAAAAATTGTTATTATTACTTTTGAGATTGCTCTGTCCTCTTTTAAATAAAAATGATTGTATGTAACACAAATTTTACGATATACATTAATTAGTTCGCAGGTACGGTGTAATTCTTAATTATTTTACTAGTTATTCTATTCCAGAACCAACCTTTATTTGAATTCCAGTGTATCTACTTTTAAATTGAACTAATATAAAAGTCTTGTTTGTAACTTTTCCATTACATTACATTATAATACAAAATACGTTATCCGTCGCTGACGGTTGTCATAATTTTAATTGACAGATAATTAAAGAATATCGGTGTTCACATTCAACGATGTAATCTTTAAACATTTTAAGGTTGTTTATTATGTAAACTTTACTTCAAACACAAAAGATATTTGAAATTACTCATTATGTAACATTTTACGAGTTAATTATATTCCCATATGCAATGCCTTATCATGATTTAATGGTTAATGTGTTATTTAATTTAGGAGCTTAATTTCGGTATTTATATATAGGTGGAAGTATACCTCAGGCTGCCCGGTTCAAACCACCCTTTACCATGGGCTCCTTAATATTGGTGCTCCGATTTTCTGAGTTCGGTAAGAATTGCCGGTCACTTTCTCCTTTATTCCTAAAGTGTCGTCAAAGGCGGGGTATGTGCGTGTACCAAGGACAACGTAGGTGGTAATAGGATGTCCACTTTGAAAACAGCAAAATCGACGAGATTTGGTTCAAACATTCTGGGTCCCAATTTGTAAAATTCTATTGTGGTTCATGTAGGTCTCCCAACGATCATAACCTCCAAGATTTTTGATTACCATAGTATGAAAATTGACCACTTCTTATCATAGTGTCCATCTTGCGATATCTCAATTCTGGGAGATTTTAATGTCCACAACTCCAATTGGCTTCAATTTCTATCTACCACTAATCCGAAGGTCATAGTGCGGAAGCACTTCCTGTATCCTGTGATATCACACAAATGATTTCCGAACCCACCATAATTCCTGACAGCCCTAGCCATACTCCACATCTCCTAGACCTATTCTTTACATCTAACCCACTTGCCTATAAAACGAAAGTCCTCTCCCACTTGGTGAAGCGACCACTGCCTAATCGAAACAACTTCCTCTGTACCAAATGCCAGTTATTCGAAAAACAGATAGAACCATGTTGCGTTTTAAATCAGCTAATTAGCGTACTGCTAGTTTTGTTTGCAACCTTCTCCTGGCGTGTGTATTGATTTAAACGTTTCTCGTCTTCAAACATTGCTCTTTCAATAACTGAAGCTACCCTGATGGGTATGGAGTTATACATTTGCAAAAAAGATAATCGCGGTCATGCCCGTTCCCAACCATAGTTTAGTATGGCTTGCACGGATGTATTATTCGAAAATCATAAACTCTACACCAAATCGAAATCAAATAAATCTGTCGAAAATCACGCCGACTATATTACCGCAAGGAATAGTTGCAAAATCATCATCACCAAGGCCAAAAAGGTGTTTGAAGACCGTAAATGCAAAGAATTAGTGTCATGTAGTTTGGGTAGTCGTACTTTAGTGCATCTTTCTTTCCCCCATGACGTTTCGTGACGAAGCTGTCATACCTGATCGTACTGATAGAGCCAACACCTTTGTCGATTACTTGACTCAAACACGACGACTGGCCCTGACGGTATTGCAGCTATCGTCCTTCAAAATTCAACCACCAGCTTATACCTGTATAGTTTAAACTCTTTTTGATCTCCATGTCATCTGGAGAGTTTCCCTCGCCGTGGAAGTTGGAAAATGTCCAACCTGTTCCTAAAAAGGGCGATAAAACTGATCACTCAAGCTATCGACCAAGAGCTGTCACTTCCATTCTATCGAAAATTATGAAAAAAGCTATCAACCATCAACTACTTTCGTTCCTCGAGTGAAACCAACTCCTAAATGACCACCCGTATGGGTTCAGACAGAGTCGTTGATGATCTTCTTTCATGTCATCCAACTTTGGATTATACATTTTAAACATTACAAATGTTCGGTGAAACTGTTAGACATTTAAAAGCTTTTGACCACTTGCCAAGCTCACCTCGTTCGGCTTATCCGATACGATCATCAATTATATCTCCGGCTTTCTTGACAAAAGGCTTATACGTCGATGGCTTCTTTTCGAAAAAAAATTATTGAAGCGGTTGTACCCCAAGGATCAGTGATAACTTATAAATCAAGTGGTTGAAATGATTAAAAAATTTAATAATATAGAAATGTGTAAAATAATATAATAAAGAAATCGGTGTAAAAATTCTCCAAACACAAACCGTTAAACTAACTGGAGATACTGACCATTCACCATAAATAATGCCTTTGTCCTAGTCGGTAGTTTAAAGTAGGGTGGTTCATTCTTTTGATTTGCTTAATTACCACAATTTCTGCTAGATTACTTCCACTGAACATAAATAATAAAAATGAAATGTAACACTAATAAAAATGATCTCAGACGCCAAGTTATTTTTTTAATAATGCTCGGAATAACTAAACCAAGTTTTACAATAAAAATTTTATCGAAATGTAAAAAACAAAATATATACAACTATGTTTATTAACAGTTAAAATGATAGGGTTAAATAAAATATATCATAAAAGTACCTTAAATTACTAAAAAATCATTAAACATTAAATATCTGTTACAAAATATAATACATCTCTTTGAGAACCCCTGGTGTTATAAAAAATAATGCAGAAATGCAAACCAAGATGACGTAATCCTTGTGTCAATGTTGCTCAATATATTGCAATAACAATGCTTTTATGTCGTCAACCACACCCAAACTGGAATTTTATTTCTTACAAATTTTTCTTCTTGAAATTGAATAATCCGTTTAAAGACTTTCCTTGATATTTTCAAAAGCAAAATTGCAATCATAAAATAAAGCTTACGCAACAATAAAATTAAATGCGTACTTAAAATTGTAATAAAAGTGTAAATCAAAGAAAAAATAAAAGAAAGAACGTGCCTGAAAAGAGCAAATGTTTTCATTTTTAGTGTAATGCGTTAAAATATCTTACCATCAAATCAATGGCACTTTCACAAAATTTAGGTGGAAGCCCAAAAAAAGCTTCCTAACAACACAACATCAATCAGGAAATGAGAAAAATGGATGTTTTGAAATTAGATGATGTAGCCGTGCGCGAAAAATTTGCGCAAAGAATTAAGTTAACGATGACGCGTTACGCGAAACGTATTGAGCAGAAAAATAATTTAAAGTGGGAGTATAAACCTTTAAGAAGTATATACCCTTAAGAAGATATGCACTTAAGTTACACCAAAATGCAAATTAAGTTGCTTACCTCATAGCTATAATGCAAAAATAATTAAAATTTTTTCTTATATTTACAACTGAATGAATGAAGAACCTAAATTACGGTATATTTTAATACAACTCAAAATGGGTTGTTACAAACTCCCACACTCTTCCTGCCATACATCAATGATCTCATTTCCTTAGCAACTAACTCCATCCATTGCTTTGCAGACGACAGAACTCTACATTGTGGTTCTTTGCAGTTTTCCCACAACGGTAAGTCAGGACGTTAAAGTGAAATTTGTAGCCTAAATCAATAGAGACTGGGAACGTATCCTTCAATGGGGAGGAATAATCTACACAGATTCAGCGCGGGTAAAACGCAGTGCTGCCTAGTGTCCGCCAAGAAACACCGACCATTTCCTGTTGTAAATACGACGGCTAAATCTCATGTTTGAAACTCTATTTTTATGTTAGGGATGTCCATCATCAAAGACTTCATGGTTTAACCTTTTTTTGTCAGCCAGCAAAAGAGCTGTCCGTAAACTGGGCTTTCTATACAGATCTAAACAGTACTTCACATCGCAACAACTGCTTTTACTGCATAAGAGTCAAATTCGACTTCATCTGAATACAATTCTCACCTCTGGTTCAGTGCTCCCCAATACGCCCTTGATATGGTAAACTGATCCAAAAAAGAGCTATAAAACTATAAATAACTCGTCTCTAACTTATAACCTACAGTCTCTTGAGCATAGAAGAATAGTTTCGGTTCTTACCTTGTTCTCATCGCTATTACAATGGTAAGTGAGCCTCTGAAATACACTGCTTAATACCTTCGCCAGGAACACTCATAATTACGCACTAAAAATTCCATCTTGTCACACTCAAAGAGCACAATCTGCAACTTTATACGGCCGCCAATTTGTGGAATGCTCTACCCAATTTCTGTTTTCCTCCAAACTTTTATTTAAGGTAGCCGTTCATAAACATTTCTCGGAAGACTAACAATATCCCTAACTAGGCTAAATCTTAGCCTGTTCAGGAATACTATTAGTAAAAAGAGTGGATAACTTTGTTTCTATATTTGGGTTTAAATACTAAATGGGAAACTTATTTTTCTATAAAGTGCTGAATGTTTATACGTGACTTTTACAATAAATAGATAACAATTTTTAATTGTGAACATGGAGCAGGTTAGAGTAGGTGTTACCGATTGGAGTTTGTTCGAAAACTAATGGTCGAATAATTTAGTTCGTCACTAAGTGTGTATTTCTCGAATCCATGTCAATTTATCGCGCGACAATTCATCGGGCGGCAATTCTTCATCGACAATTCATCGCGAGACAATTCATCGCTAGGAAAATTTATCGCGCGACATTTCATTGCGCGAAATTTCATATTCACTATAAAGACTGGAAAATATGCACTTAAAAAATATACAATATATTCATGCAATATGCACTAAAAATGTATACAAATATACATTAAAATATGCAATATTCAGTAAAAATAACCAAATTTTAAAAGACCGCTAATTTTTTATCGGCAATCGTTAATATTTATCAAAAAGGTAGAATTTGTTGAGAAATCATTGCATTTATAAGAAAGTATTGCCTATATATAAAAATTCATATTCGCTTTTAGAAAGCAGGTTAATTGATTGTCTAGAATTAAAATAAAATCAATTAGACTATGGTGATTTAGTGTCATTAATTTTATTAGTCAATCAGGTTAATTTTCATGTCTGATAGAATATTGCTCAAAATAATTACGGAAGTAATAATATTCAATGTAAATAAAGAAATAAATCGAAAATTAATTTTAATAAAGATATACATTTGCACCAACGAATTAGGTTATTATCCAATAAAAAATCAATATCAAATTTCGCGTGATAAAATGTCGCGCGATGAATTGTCGCAACGATTAATTGTCGGCGATGAATTTTCGCACGATGAATTGACGGGACACCATATTTCTCAATAAAGCAAACCTTTTCAAGCCAATTCTAGAACGTTTTGAACAATTCTGGAAAGGTAAGTTCCGAATGTACTTAAATTAAAGTGATAGTAGAACCTTTTCTCGCGAAATTCCTGAACCAATTTAAAAAAAGATCAGCTACAAATGCTCAACGAGAGACATTGTTCGATAAAAACAGATTCCATAAGGTGACCAAAAGGACTATTAACTTCAAGAAATTCCTTATTTAAATCTATATTTAGAAATACCTTATTCCTGCTCACTAAAGCGAGACAACTTGTTAACGATTAAAATACTAGATTCTACATAAAGGTGACCATATAAGATTAAATGTCAAGAAATCTCCTATGAAAACGATATTTAGTAAATACCTTATTTCTTCATCATGATAAGATCCATTTCAAAAGGATGATTAATCGTCTAGACTGAATACTGAAGCATTTAAGTTTTATACAGGGCTTACAGTAAATTCTGTAAAATATAATGAAGATGTTCAGAAATGCTTACGATGCATTTAGTTCATTGTTATGGATTATCATATCAGAAAATGAAGAAATCTATGGTAATACAACGTTTATTGTTTATCATGTCTGTCACAGACTTTAAAAAACGACGGAAAATCCAATAGCTGGATATTATGTCGTGTATTACAGGCTTAGATCAAGTAAATTCTACTATATGTACATATTTTGAGATAGTTTGGCCGTATGCTGTGGATATTTCGCATGCATTTCTAGTTCAAGTCTTTTGGATATATTTAGATAGACATGTTATGACATGAAGTAAATCCTATGTACCCACGTCATTCCAACGTACATACTACTCAAATGATATGAACATTGGTAGTTCTCTGACTTTAGAAAAAGACGGAAAATCCAATCACGCTGGATATTAGTAACGTATTCACATCATAGATATAAGTAAAGTAGATACCAAAATAAAGTACATGGAATTTTCGATATTTTCGAGATATGCTGAATAGAGATACTCTCATACGAGAAACGAGTATCGAGTATTTACAATGTGTTTTGGACTGGTCCCATTTAGATAGGAAAATGTTATGACGTTTAGAGTACAATACCACGCAACCAGTAAGTTCGAGTCTGGAAAGTACAACACGTTCACAATGATAATGATGCAGCGGTTAAGGCCATCTGAGTACTTAGAAACATGAGCGCACCATAAGGTCTGTCACGCAGTTTTAGACACTATGGTCGCGATTACGATAATATGAAATTGAAGTACCATCATAAGCCCAAACGACATTAAAATTACATGCATGTAGCTACGAAATATGCATAGTAATATTCTTAGTAAATGGTACACTTTCATTACGAATAAGTATCGAGATAAGATTGTGTTAATAAACATTGAGATGTCCCATAGTATAGATTAAATATTTCTTAATATAGATGTTAAAATAGTAATCGACAACAGTACAGATGAAGTATAGCGTATGTCTTGTTATCGTTATGGTTATACATTCAAGTTTTATTTAGTTTAGTATAATTTTAAAACAAGCTTTAGGCCACTGACGTACATGTGATACAGGTTGTATTGACAGCACCATAAGGGTTAAAACTAGATTTAGGCGTAGTCAATGTCACAATTCACATGTACGCAGCCAAGATTATTGAAAACATTCGTATTAGTGCGTTAAACACATATTAGTGCAAAAATTACGAAAAAACAGAACAAGCACATTAGTGAGTAACTATAAAACATAAATCATGCATCAGCTCTGGGATTATTGTGTTTAATCAACATTCTATGACCTTAAACTAGTGGGTGACAACATTCCGACACTAGTCCTAGAAGAACTTATGAACCTACGAAAGTGGTAAAATAAATTAATTTGTGACTCGAACATTAAGTTTAAACACTTACAATAACAGTTATTGTGTTTAAAAGTGTGAACTTTTACATTAAAATTATATAAACAATTTGAGGTTATGTTATTTCCTCGCATAAAAATTTTGTAAAAAGTATTTTAAATTGAGACAATTTGTATAAAATAAATTAGTAGAGGCAAAAATAGTAAGGTAGCCTCAATTTCATGTTACAATTCATTATATTTATGTCCATTTTCTTAATTTTAGTTTTTAAGAGTATTGGTAGAATTTAAATAATTTTCCTCTCAAATTGGCCGTAGGCATGTATAAGATGAATATTTGGGTGTAGTAGCATCCCCTATTCATGTAGAGGTCAGTTCCAGGCCTGTAAAATTCATAAAATTAGCGTGAAATCAATAAATAAGTGTAAAAATTAACGTAGTTATTAAGTGTAAGAATTAGTTCGTGTTTGGTTTCAAATTATAGAGAAAATTATGTAGATTATGGAAATGTTATTATTTTTAAGAAATGTTAAAGGGGGCGAAAGTTATAGGGTTTTAAAAAAATATCGTAATGTAAAAATTACAGTAGCCAATCAGAATTTAGAAAATATTCTTGGTAACTATAGGAAACATTCGAAGATTTGGTCGTCAACCAAAATCATATAAATACAAGTGCTTTAGGTTCACAAACTCTCTTAATTTTCCTCTGTTTCAACAGCTTGCCAAAGTAACGTCACTTCGGTAAAATAACAAAGTGGTATTTAGTATCGAAAGTGTTAACGAAACAAGTGATAGTCTTTTGTCGGGAAATAATTAAATTAAAGTTAGTTTACCTTTTTAAATTTCAAATCGGAGGTTTTCGATAAGTTATAAAAATATTTCCGCAGTTTCGACATCGTTTGTTTTTAAATTTATATTGTTTATGTTGGTATGGATATTCAATTGTGTTGTCTTCGTGTTTCATCATTATACACCTTGTTTATCGAAAGTGTGTTTAATTTATAACAACCTTCAACGATCCATGCTTTTCAAAAATTATTTTGAAATTAATTTAAGAAGAAGTGATGAGCCTAAAAATAAAGATTCGTCAATATTATAATAACAATAGTGAAACTTACCTAAGTGAATAAGCTGTTTATATAAAAGAAAATTTGGATGTTCGAGGAGCAGAGTTGCAGTTCGCAGGAGCTGTTGTCTACAAGCAACTTCAGTAGCAGTAACCCACAAAAGGAAGACATTTTATGTGAGTACTTTATTGTTGACATTGATACTTTATTGTTATGTGCATAATTTCAATTCTTTGTAATAATCATGATGTGCAACAACATGGATGCATGTCCAAAGGGAATATTATTTGTTCTAAAAATTTAAATGGTTTATATTAATATTGTTTTTACGTAGTTATACTTACTTGTATGTCGAATTTCACTTTTTGTTGTAGTCAAATCACATGTTTGCGTATTCACAGCGCATGCCCACCTATACTTTTAGAAGAATTTTGTTATGTACAGGGTGTGACACAGGTATTAATGCGAATTAAAATTTATAATTCAATTTACTTGATCAATTTAGATACGATAAAAATAATTGGACATTAACTCAATGTGCTTTAATCATATTAACTATGATTATTGTATTCAAAAAAATCAATATAATTCAAATTAATAATCATTTATTTTATAATTTTAAAAGTAAAGTTTCTTCTAAATTTTGATTCCTATCCCCTTTGATGAGTCTCATGTTCTACCAAAAGTATATTTTTAATATTTAGAGTTATAGCCTAATTTAAAGTATAACAATAATAAATAGAATAATATAAAATTATAAATATAATTTTAAACTAGAATACTTAGAGGGAGTTTTATCTCAGTACAATAATATATATATATATATATATATATATATATATATATATATATATATGTGAAGAACTACGAAGAATTCGTGTACGTATTCTTTGAACAATTTTAACAAAATGAATATGTGCCACTTTTTCAAATTCCTAACCTTAAGGAGATACGGGCGGTTGAAGAAAAATGTAAAAGTAAGTAAAAGAATACTCGTATAGCTGCTTAAGTCTTAAAATTATCATGTGCTTTAATCATATTAACTATGATTATTGTATTCAAAAATTAATATAATTCAAATTAATAATCATTTATTTTATAATTTTAAAAGTAAAGTTTCTTCTAAATTTTGATCCCTATCCCCTTTGATGAGTCTCATGTTCTACCAAAAGTATATTTTTAATATTTAGAGTTATAGCCTAATTTAAAGTATAACAATAATAAATAGAATAATAATATAAATTATAAATATAATTTTAAACTAGAATACTTAGAAGTTTTATCTCAGTACAATATATATATATATATATATATATATATATATATATATATATATATATATATATATATATATATATATATATATATATATATATATATATATAGGGTGTCCGCGGGAGAACTACGAAGAATTCGTGTACGTATTCTTTGAACAATTTTAAGCAAAAATGATTATGTGCCACTTTTTCAAATTCCTAACCCTTAAGGAGATACGGGCGGTTGAAGAAAAATGGAAAAGTAAGTAAAAAGAATACTCGTAGTAGCTGCTTAAGTCTTAAAATTATCATGTGCTTTAATCATATTAACTATGATTATTGTATTCAAAAAAATTAATATAATTCAAATTAATAATCATTTATTTTATAATTTTAAAAGTAAAGTTTCTTCTAAATTTTGATCCCTATCCCCTTTGATGAGTCTCATGTTCTACCAAAAGTATATTTTTAATATTTAGAGTTATAGCCTAATTTAAAGTATAACAATAATAAATAGAATAATAATATAAATTATAAATATAATTTTAAACTAGAATACTTAGAGGGGGAGTTTTATCTCAGTACAATATATATATATATATATATATATATATATATATATATATAGGGTGTCCGCGGGAGAACTACGAAGAATTCGTGTACGTATTCTTTGAACAATTTTAAGCAAAAATGATTATGTGCCACTTTTTCAAATTCCTAACCCTTAAGGAGATACGGGCGGTTGAAGAAAAATGGAAAAGTAAGTAAAAAGAATACTCATAGTAGCTTAAGTCTTAAAATTATCATGTGCTTTAATCATATTAACTATGATTATTGTATTCAAAAAAATTAATATAATTCAAATTAATAATCATTTATTTTATAATTTTAAAAGTAAAGTTTCTTCTAAATTTTGATCCCTATCCCCTTTGATGAGTCTCATGTTCTACCAAAAGTATATTTTTAATATTTAGAGTTATAGCCTAATTTAAAGTATAACAATAATAAATAGAATAATAATATAAATTATAAATATAATTTTAAACTAGAATACTTAGAAGTTTATCTCAGTACAATATATATATATATATATATATATATATATATATATATATATATATATATATATATATATATAGGGTGTCCGCGGGAGAACTACGAAGAATTCGTGTACGTATTCTTTGAACAATTTTAAGCAAAAATGATTATGTGCCACTTTTTCAAATTCCTAACTTAAGGAGATACGGCGTTGAAGAAAATGGAAAAGTAAGTAAAAGAATACTGTAGTAGCTGCTTAAGTCTTAAAATTATCATGTGCTTTAATCATATTAACTATGATTATTGTATTCAAAAAATTAATATAATTCAAATTAATAATCATTTATTTTATAATTTTAAAAGTAAAGTTTCTTCTAAATTTTGATCCCTATCCCCTTTGATGAGTCTCATGTTCTACCAAAAGTATATTTTTAATATTTAGAGTTATAGCCTAATTTAAAGTATAACAATAATAAATAGAATAATAATATAAATTATAAATATAATTTTAAACTAGAATACTTAGAGGGGGAGTTTTATCTCAGTACAATATATATATATATATATATATATATATATATATATATATATATATATATATATATATATATATATATATATATATATATTGTCCGAGAACTACGAAGAATTCGTGTACGTATTCTTTGAACAATTTTAAGCAAAAATGATTATGTGCCACTTTTTCAAATTCCTAACCCTTAAGGAGATACGGGCGGTTGAAGAAAAATGTAAAAGTAAGTAAAGAGAATACTCGTAATAGCTGCTTAAGTCTTAAAATTATCATAAAACAAACCTTTTAATAACAATTTTCATTAACAAATTAACAAGAACACAACTTATCACAAAAATGCACATAAAATAAGGATGTGACAAACAAAAATGGTTACAGTTGTTCAAAATGAGATCCACCAACCTCCACACATAATGACACACGCCTCATTAGCTCTCCTTGATATTCGATATTTGCGAAATTGTCACGAATGTTGGTAAATCCATCAAAAAGTCGTTGAATCAATTGTTCTCTTGAAGATGGTTTACTTCGCCCGTACACTAACGACATGGCCCCACAGATTAAAATCCAAAGGTGTGAAATCTGGTGATCTGGGCGGTCAGTGTACAGGTCCCTTTCTACCAATCCATCGGTTGGGACGTTACAACACGCCCGTAGTGTGCAGGAGACCCATGTTTTGACGTACAAGCAATGCTGATAAATCTTCTAAGAATTATTTGTATATTTCGGAGTCCAACGAGACTGTCTACGATAATCCTGGCCCAATCATTTACCTTGAAGCGATGTTGAAATCCGGTAATAGTAATTTAATGAGGATTTTCATCTGACCAAACCTGCTCATTGTAACTATTGTTCACTCAATCTCGAGAAAAAGTTGGGTCATCACAAAAGAGTGGAACAGGAACGTTATCATCATGTGTGATCATCCATTCACAAAACCGAACTCTTGGAGCTAAATTGCCGGTAAGAAGGTGCTGAACGGGTTGAAGGTGATACGGATGCATTCCATTTTCGCGAAAAATTTTCGAAATAGTAGTCCTGCTTCTCCCAATGGCTGCTTGTATTCGCCTAATGCTCGTTCGGCAATCGATTTCATCTTCTCTCAGCACCTCTTCTGCAAACGCATGTCGTGGAGCCTCTCGATCACTTCGATGTGTAGCAAAACTTCCTGTTTCTCGAAGGCTGTGAAAAGTCCGGGCTATCGCTTTGTCAGTAGGAGCACGAGGATTTGGAAAACGATTTTCGTGCTCTGCTGCTGCTGCATAACAATTAGCGTTAAACAAGCCGTACATGAATACCATATCACTGTAATTCTCGCTTGAAAGTTGATAAGGCATGATTTAATTGTAATTAAATTAATTCTAATTGTTACAAAGAAGATGATAAATTTTGTTTACATTCAAATCATGTTTGATACAAACGACATGAAACGTCAAATTCTAGACATATGTAGATAGTTTAGATATTTTCGTTGTGATATTTCTGGATATTTCGATATTTCACAAGTCTTTTGGATATCATTTAGATAGACATGTTATGACGTTTAAGTAAATCTTCGCATACCCACGTCATTCCAACTACATACTACTCAAATGATATGAACACGGTTAAGTATCTCTTATTAGAAAAAAAGCCGATAATCTGTCACGCTGTATTATAACTATTCACATTCACAATAAAGTAGAGACACATGGAATTTATGAACGAAATATGCGAATAGAAACGAAAACCCCCATACGAGAAACGAGTATCGAGTGATAAATGTGTTTTTGACTGGTCCCATAGTATAGGGAAAATATTTTACTAAAAGAGTGACAATACCACGCAACAGTAAGATAAGTTCCGAGTCTGGGAAAAGGTTATACAACACGTTTACAATGATAATGATGCAGCTTTAGGCCACTGAGTACTTGAACATGAGCGCACCATAAGGGTTGTTAGCAGTTTTAGACACTTGGTCGCGATTACGAAATAATTAAAATTGGACGTCCATCATAAGCCCAAAACGAACATTAGAAAATCACATCACACATAAATATATCAACTTAATTTGTTTTATTTAATTGTTAGATAACGTAAATTTCACCATTTCATAATTATACTTCATTGGTTTAAATGTTGTTTATTTCAAACAAAATTATACTAATATGTTTGTTTGCATTTTCAATTTTGATTTTAAAATATTTCAATATCTTCAATATTTAAAAATTTATTTACTGAGGACGATAATAATTTATGTATTTTAATTTGCAAAAATAAAAATAAATTAAAAAATCAAATGTCAATTTGATGATAAATATTAATTTACATTCATAAATGTTAAAATAATGTAAATAAATATATATATATATTGTCTATATATATATATATAATATATTTTATATATATACGGGTGTTCATTAAGGCTGTCCACGCTATTTAAATTAGTGGACATAAAAAGTGGAGAAAAAATTCATTATAAAAGTCCACGAGAAAATCCTGAAATTATTTTAAGTTTCCAATTAAGCAAGCAATTAAAATTAAAAATAAAATTATAAATTTCTCCGAAAATTCCACATTAAGGCATACCTTTGAACGTTAGAAAGCTTAGACAATTCTGCATCATTTTGGTCTAAGGCTCATTGCACCTTAAAGAGGGAAATTGAATACATTTAAATCGCTGTTATTTTTAAACGACTTATCTTGTAGTAAACCTAGGCTTGTTTAGAAGAAAGAGTACTTTTAACTGTCGCATCCATTGGTAGCGTGTCAAATAAAATTATTTTATTCAGAAAATTAAATCATACGGAATCATCATAAGCGAATTAAATTTGTAAAAAACGTAAATAACGCAATTTGATATCTTTATTTGTTCCAGAGTTATGGCGAAAAGAAGACTTTAACCGTTTAATTTAATAATTGATTGTTGCTATGGTTTCTTAAGGTGTATAGGTTGGATTAGTAATGAGGAATCTGCATTTATCATAGTGTGCCTCTTCACATCTATCTAGGCTTAGGACTAGTCCAAACTAAGCAAATTGCAAAATTTGGAGCGTGTTTAGAGGCCAACGGGCCATAACAACGATATCAAAGTAATGATTGATTTGTTTAAGAAACTTTTAATAGAATGGTACAAATCATGAACAACTGTTAAAACTAGTGAAAATCTATAAATGTTCAAATTGACGGCCGTTTTGTAAAAAACAACTATTAATTCTTCTTCGTACGTTTATAACATCATATAAAACTTCTAAGGCATAATTCTAATGTGGTGTGTTTTAAAATAATAATCTAATTTGTGTGAACAAAGTCGGCTCGTTTCCATGGAGGTAAATAAATTGAAAAGTTGTCAACTTACTTAATTTTGATTGATGTTGTTTGTAAATTTTCCTTCATTAGTTTTGGGTTTCATTGTACCTTATCAGAAATTAGTATCCTTCAAAATGTCGTATACCAATGCCAGGCTTAGCATTTGCGTATTATGAATGTTTTCAAAATGCAGCTATTGGGAACGACAATACGCTATCAGATATCCTGATCGAAGGCACTACACTAGAAAAGTGTTTCGAATGGCAACACGTTTAAGACAAACAGGAAATGTGACGTATTCCTTCGTCAGAAGACGTCGCATAAGAAATGAAGACAATAGTATAATGTTCTTGCGTACGTAGAATCGAGCCTCACGTAAGCATCAGGAGATTTCCACAGAACTAGGTATTTGCTTCTGTGTTCAGAATTTTAAGGATTTTAAGCAGCATCCTTATCATCTAGTTTTACACCAGGCTTTATCAGACACTGATTTTGACAGGCGGCTCGACTATTGCTATTGGCTGAGAGCATGTGTGAAAATCTTCGATTCCTTTCCAAAGTTTTATGGACCGATGAGGCTACTTTTACTAGCTGCGGCAGAGTTAATTTGCACAATATGCATTATTGGTCGCAAACAAATCCTCACTGGATGCGCGAAGTGGATCACCAAAACAGATGGAGTGTAAATTTGTGGTGTGGTGTTTTAGGTGACAGAATTATCGGACCATTTGTTTTCATGGACACCTAAATGGTGAATCTTATTTAAACTTTTTACAAAATGACTTGCCCAATCTTTTGAAGACATTCCCTTGACGTGAGAGTATCCCTGTGGTATCAACATGATGGACGACCTTCACACTATTCCCGAAGAGTGCGTGATTTCTTAAATGTTAGATACCCAAATCGCTGGATGGAAGGGTAGTTTGTTTCGTGGCCACCTAGATCCCCGGATTTAACTGTATTAGATTTCTACTTGTAAGAATAAAAGATATTGTTTACGAAACGATACCAACCACCGAGAGGACATGATTCACCGAATTGAAATTGCAATAAATTCGATTCCACGAGACGAAATCGAAACAGCTGTTTCAGTACAAGAAGAAGAATTAATAGTTGTATTTTACAAAACGGCCGTCAATTTGAACATTTATAGCTTTTCACTTGTTTTTAACAGTTGTTCATGATTTTTACCATTCTATTAAAAGTTTCTTAAACAAAATCAATCATTACTTTGATATCGTTGTTATGGCCGTTGGCCTCTAAACACGCTCCAAATTTTGCAATTTGCTTAGTTTGGACTAGTCCTAAGCCTAGATAGAGTGTGAAGGAGGCACAGACTATGATAAATGCAGATTCCTCATTACTAATCCAACCTATACACCTTAAGAAACCATAGCAACAATCAATTATTAAATTAAACGGTTAAAAGTCTTCTTTCGCCATAACTCTGGAACAAATAAAGATATCAAATTGCGTTATTTACGTTTTTGTTACAAATTTAAGCTACTTTCCGCTTATGATGTCATAATTATACCGTATGATTTAATTTTTCTGAATAAAATCAAAATAGTGGTATTATTACAAATTGCGCCCTCTAACAATTTTATTATGAGCTATCGCGTACCAATGGATGCGACAGTTAAAAGTACTTACCTTTTTCTTCTAAACAAGCCTAGGTTTACTACAATCGGATAAGTCGTTTAAAAATAACAGCGATTTAAATGATTACACATTCAATAGCTTCCCCCACTCTTATTAAGGTCGGTACGCCAATGAGCCTTAGACCAAAATGATGCAGAATTGTCTAAGCTTTCTAACGATGTTACCAAAGGTATTCCTTAATGTGGGAATTTTCGGAGAAATTTATAATTTTATTTTTTAATTTTGAATTGCGCCCCCTTGCGATGAATTACGGAACTTAAAAATAATTTCCAGGATTTTCTCGTGGCCACTTTTATAATGAATTTTTTTCTCCACTTTTTATGTGCACTAGTTTCTGAAATATGGCCGGTGGCCAGCCTTAATGAAACACCCTGTATATAGGGTGTCCGCGGGAGAAGCAAAAATGATTATGTGCCACTTTTTCAAATTCCTAACCCTTAAGGAGATATAGGCGGTTGAAGAAAAATGTAAAAGTAAGTAAAGAGAATACTCGTAATAGCTGCTCAAGTCTTAAAATTATCATAAAACAAACCTTTTAATAACAATTTTCATTAACAAATTAACAAGAACACAACTTAGCACAAAAGGCACATAAAATAAGAGGTGACAAACAAAATGGTTAGTTGTTCAAATGAGATCCACCAACCTCCACACATAATGACACACGTTTAGTCTCTTTGATATTCGATATTTGCGAAATTGTCACGAATGTTGGTAAATCCATCAAAAGTCGTTCAATCAATTTTCTCTTGAAGATGGTTTACTTGTACAATAACGACATGAGATTAAAATCTAAAGGTGAAATCTGGTGCTCTTCAGTGTACAGGTTTTCTACCAATCCATCGGTTGGGACGTTACAACACGCCCGTAGTGCAGGAGACCCATGTTTTGACGTACAAGCAATGCTGGTAAATCTTCTAAAATTATTTGTGATTTCAGTCAACGAGACTGTCTACGATAATCCTGGCCCAATCATTTACCGTGAAGCGATGTTTAAATCCGGTAATAGTAATTTGATGAGGATTTTCATCTGACCAAACGTGCTCATTGTAATTATTGTTCACTCAATCTCGAGAAAAAGTTGGGTCATCACAAAAGACAACAATGTGTAGTATGATGTTTCATTAAAAAATGTCGTTACTCATATGGCTGTAGATGCAACAATGTAAAAAGTACGATTGTAAAACAAAACGAAAGAAAATGGCTGGTGGACGATTGACATTTGAGCAACGAAAATGCATTCTGAAGTGGTTTATCAGGTGTTGGTAATGCCGTTGAAGTGCAGCGTCATTGGAGTCGGGAGTTTCAAACAGATTCCCCAACCCGCTCATCAATTAAACGCACAGTTGACAAGTTTTAGGAGCATGGAACGATTTCTGATATTCACGAAGGAAGATCGGGAAGACGGCATACAGCTACCAGTCATGAACCATCGGCTCTCGTGTTGGAAAGGTTTGTTGTTTATCCACAGAAGTGTGCTACACAATGTGCACGTGAAGTGGGGATTAGCAGTGCAAGTGTACGACGAATTCTGAAATCTGCTAGTGGAAATTTTATATTCCACGATTACTGCAAGCTATTAATGATAACGATCCTGATCGTCGAATGCAATTTTGCGGATGGTATCAATAGGTGGTAACTGAACTCAACAATTTGTTATGAAGGTAGTGTGGATTGATGAGGCCGTTTTTAAACTTAATGGAACAGTGATTCGGCATAACTACGTGTACAGAGCACCGGGAAATCCATATGTTCATGTCGATAAGGCGGTCAATCTACCTGGGATTTATGTGTGGTGTGGACTATCATCTAGGGTCTTAGTGGGACCCTTTTTCTTTGATGGTACTGTCACTGCAAATTTACCTGGAAATTTTATGCTCGTCAACTTTTCCAGGTGTACGTGCGCTTTACGGAGCTGATGAAGAGGTCTTCTACCAACAGGACGGGGCACCACCACACTACGATCTAGCCGTACGAGCTTTCCTGGATGACAATTTTCAGGGACACTGGATTGGACGAAGAGGGCCCATTAAGTTCCCTCCACGATCACCAGACATAACCCCTATGGATTTTCACTTGTGGGGAACTGTGAAAGATCAATTCTACCGACGTAAGTCATGTACACTGGAGGAACTTTGCCAAGAGATTACAGCGGCATGTGCTGCCATCTCCATTGAAACATTGTCTGAAGTAGTTGCGACGACCGCTGGTCGTTCCGTTATGTGTCGAGCTGCCAACGGCCAAGATTTTGCACATTTAAAGTAACCATGTGCTGAATTGAAGGCAGTACAACATGTGTGATCAGTATTTAAATGTAAAATAAACACATAAGTAATACTTTTCGTTCTGACGGGCTCTGTATAATATTAATTGCAGTTGTATTTCTTACAGATGTAACTGTAAGCAGTATAACTGCAATTAAAAGCACAGTTACATACAAAATTCTAAAATATAAAAAAACTATTTACATTAAGCTTACTGAAACCAAATTTCGTCCCAGAGTATTTTAATTCATCGGTTACATGATTATACATTTTTGTTGCCACGTCAATAAAATAATTTTTACCAACATCTGATTTTGATTTAGGTAACCGCAAAAAAATACTTTATCTGGTGTGTGAATTGTGCTCATTTATATTACAAGTTAACAAGTGATTTCTACGTGATTCACCTTAAATGAACATGAAGATATTATTTGCATTAGATCGATATCCCCAGGTAATTTCAGGAATTTCAAAACGTTATTGGTGGAGACATGTTAGTGTATAACATAGGCCGCCTAATTGCCATAGCATAGGGATCCTGGCTAGCATACAATTACGTTGGCCATGTTTGTGATAACCGTAAAAGGGGCCAGATTTGTGGCAAGTAGGCCAAGTTATACAACACTGACCGGTAGTAGCATGATACCGTCAGTAGGGAATGCTACATCTTCCGAAGTACGTCCACGAAGTAACGGTGTAACTGTTATTCAGTTGCTAACGAAACCGGTACATGGAACATTAGAGATAGATGATCGTACTCTGGTACTATGGCCAGGGACTGAAACGAAAATGCATGGGCAAAAGGAATTGAAGTTATTGTCAGTGAAAGTGCGAAACGTTGTGTTAAGCTGTAAGTAGATGCACTATTGTCTCCCGACTAACCTCATCGAAATGATTTTTAAAATGGACACCATGCACGATTTGTTCGAACCATTTTGACCACGGACGAGTGCGGTTTTCTCGAGATGGAATGATAAACCAGCATAATTATCACAAGTGGTTGGATGAAAACCAATATCTAACAGTAATTACATCCCATCAACGTAGGCTCAGCGAAATTATTTGGCTAGGGATACAAGATGATTACCTAATCGGATCCGTTTTCCTTCCAGATTTACTGGTGAAAAATACCTCAACTTTTTACGACAAGATTTACCGGAATTGTTTGGCGACCTACCTCTAGACGTTAGGATTAACAGGTTTTTCATGCAAGATGGTGTCCCACCACGTTCTACCCGAAACGTAACAGAATTTTTAAATACAAGGTTTGCTGGACATTGTGATGTACAACTGGTTCCTTTAAACAACTAACTTTATTTAATTAAACTTAAATTAATAATTCTGGTTAATAATTACTCATAATTGACTTCAAATTATTTTTAGTATAACTTGCTTCTTATTGCCCACATTGTCTATATTGTATACTACTACTTGGCTACTCTTACTGCTAACTAATACTAATACAATTCTTTTTATAACGTTTAACGTACCCTATTTACCACAGTAAGCTGTGGTAAGTAGGTAAGTAGGTTACCTACAATTCATCGGCACATATTAGCCTAATGCTAATTCAGCATTGTGTACACATTCAGTTGCCCTTCTTTTACGTTTAATAAATATAATTGTTTTATCAAAAGATTTCAACATGCAACTATTTTATTATATTTAAATTCTGATCCAAAAAAGGGCATATCGGTAGGATTGAGCGAAGCAGTGAAGTAGGTACCGTGGCCGGCACGATCGCCGGATCCGTTAGATTTCTTTATGTGGGGTTATCTAAAAACCCGTGTTTATGACGTTGAAATAAATACTCGGATACAAATGGCATGTGATGAGATTAGAGGCATGCCGGGAATCTTCCAGAGAATTAGATATAATTTACTAAAAAGAATGAAAGTTTGCATTAAAAAAAGAGAACATTTTGAACAATACCTATAGAAAAAAATTCGGTTTGATTATGTTTGTTTAATAAGTAGTTGCGTTATTTCTTTAGATACTTTTACATTTTTATTCAACCGCCCATATCTCCTTAGGGGTTAGGAATTGTGAAAAATTGCACATAACCATTTTTGCTTAAATTGTTCAAAGAGTTCCCCGCGGACACCCTGTATATACTTATATGTATATACGCTTTAACAGATTATATCTGTGAATTTTTGTCGAACTTGGATCGGATTACGACAACAATATGTAGTATGACGTTTCATTAAAAGATGTCGTTACTCATATGGCTGTAGATGCAACAATGTAAAGAGTACGATTGTAAAACAAAACGAAAGAAAATGGCTGATGGACGATTGACGTTTGAGCAACGAAAATGCATTCTGAAGTGGTTTATCAGGTGTTGGTAATGCCGTTGTAGTGCAGCGTTATTGGAGTCGGGAGTTTCAAACAGATTCCCCAACCCGCTCATCAATTAAACGCACAGTTGACCAGTTTTAGGAGCATGGAACGATTTCTGATATTCACAAAGGAAGATCGGAAAGACGGCATACAGCTACCAGTCATGAACCATCGGCTCTCGTGTTGGAAAAGTTTGTTGTTTCTCCACAGAAGTGTGCTACATAATGTGCACGTGAAGTGGGGATTAGCAGTGCAAGTGTACGTCGAATTCTGAAATCTGCTAGTGGAAATTTTATATTCCACGATTACTGCAAGCTATTAATGATAACGATCCTGATCGTCGAAGGCAATTTTGCGGATGGTATCAATAGGTGGTAACTGTACTCAAAAATTTGTGATGAAAGTAGTGTGGACTGATGAGGCCGTTTTTAAACTTAATGGAACAGTGAATCGGCATAACTGTGTGTACAGAGCACCGGGAAATCCATATGTTCATGTCGATAAGGCGGCCAATCTACCTGGGATTCATGGGTGGTGTGGACTATCATCTAGGGGCTTAGTGGGACCCTTTTTCTTTGATGGTACTGTCACTGCAAATTTACCTGGAAATTTTATGCTCGTCAACTTTTCCAGGTGTACGTGCGCTTCTACCAACAGGACGGGGCGCCACCACAATACGATCTAGCCGTACGAGCTTTCCTGGATGACAATTTTCAGGGACACTGGATTGGACGAAGAGGGTCAATTGAGTTCCCTCCACGATCACCAGACATAACTCCTATGGACTTTCACTTGTGGGGAACTGTGAAAGATCAAGTCTACCGACGTAAGTCACCTACACTGGAGGAACTTTTCCAAGCGATTACAGCGGCATGTACTGCTATCTCCATTGAAACATTGACTGAAGTAGTTGCGACGACCGCTCGTCGTTCCGTTATGTGTCTAGCTGCCAACGGCCAAAATTTTGGACATTTAAAGTAACCATGTGCTGAATTGAAGGCAGTACAACATGTGTGATCAGTATTTAAATGTAAAATAAACACATAAGTAATACTTTTCGTTCTGACGGACTCTGTATAATATTACTTGCAGTTGTATTGCTTACATATGTAACTGTAAGCAATATAACTGCAATTAAAAGCACAGTTACATACAAAGTTCTAAAATATAAACAAATCATTTACATTGAGCTTATTGAAACCAAATTTCGTCCCAGAGTATCTTAATTCATCGGGTACGTGATTACACATTTTTGTTGTCACGTCAAAAAAATATTTTTTACCAACATCTGGCTTTGATTTAGGTAACCGCACAAAAATACTTTATCTGGTGTGTGAATTGTGCACATTTATATTCCAAGTAAATGAACATTCATGAATACATAAATTAGATAAAGATTTAAATATCCCCATGTAATTTAAGGAATTTCAAAACTGTATTGGTGGAGGCATGTCAATATATAACATAGGCCATAGCATATGGATCCTGACTAGTAAACAATTGCGTTGGCCATGTTTGTGGTAACCGCAAAAGGGGCCAGATTTGTTGCAAGTAGGCTAAGTTACACAACACTGACCGGTAGTAGTATGATACCGTCATTTGAAAATGCTACATCTTCCGAGGTACGTCCACGAAGTAACGGTGTAACTGTTATTCATTTGCTAACGAAACCGATATATGGAACATTAGAGGCATGTATGGGAAAGAGTAGGAAATTATGAATGTAATAAATGAAAGACAACTTGGCACTTTCTGTGTATGAGAGGTAACGGGGTATGTTGTGGAGATAGATGCTCGTACTCTGGTGTACTGTGGCCAGGGACTGAAACGAAAACGCATGGGCTAAAGGAATTACAGTTATTGTCAGTGAAAGCGCGAAACGGTGTGTTAAGCTGTAAGTACATGCACTATTGTCTCCCGACTAACCTCATCGGAATGATTTTTAAAATGGACAACATGCACGATTTGTTGGAACCATTTTGACCACGGACGAGTGCGTTTTTCTCGAAATGGAATGATCAACCAGCATAATTATCGCAAGTAGTTGGATGAAAACCAATATCTAACAGTAATTACATGCCATCAACGTAGGTTCAACGAAATTATTTGACTAGGGATATCTAGATGATTACCTAATCGGATCCGTTTTCCTACAAGACTTACTGGTGAAAAATACCTCAACTTTTTACGACAAGATTTACCGGAATTGTTTGTCGATCTACCTCTAGACGTTAGGATGAACAGCTTTTTCATGCAAGATGGTGTCCCACCACATTCTATCCGAAACGTAACAGAATTTTTAAATACAAGGTTTGCTGTACATTGTGATGTACAACTGGGTCCTTTAAACAAGTAACTTTATTTAATTGAACTTACATTAATAATTCTGGTTAATAATTACTCATAATTGACTTCAAATTACTTTTAGTATAACTTGATTCATTAACTATACATGCTTCTTATTGCCTACGTTGTATATATTGTATACTACTACTTGGTTACTCTTACTGCTAACTAATACTAATACAATTCTTTTGATAACGTTTAACGTAACTTACTTACCTACTTACCACAGTAAGCTGTGGTAAGTAGGTAAGTAGGTTACTTACAATTCATCGCACATATTAGCCTAATGCTAATTCAGCATTGTGTACACATTCAGTTGGCCTTCTTTTACGTTTAATAAATATAATTGTTTTATCAAAAGATTTCAACATGCAACTATTTTATTATATTTAAATTCTGATCCAAAAAGGGCATATCAGTGGAATTGGACGAAGCAGTGAAGTACCGTGGCCGGCACGATCGCCGGATTTAAATCCGTTAGATTTCTTTGTGTGAGGTTATCTAAAAACCCGTGTTTATGACGTTGAAATAAATACTCGGATACAAATGGCATGTGATGAGATTAAAGCCATGCCGGGAATCTTCCAGAGAATTAGATATAATTTACTAAAAAGAGTGAAAGCTTGTATTAAAAAAAGAGAACATTTTGAACAATACCTGTAGAAAAAAATTCGATTTGATAGTGTCGTCTTTTGTTTAATAAGTAGTTGCGTTATTTCTTCCTAAAATAAAACAACAAATTCTTTTTTGAATTGTGTCGTCTTTTATATCAACGCAAATATCTCAAAAACTAAGCGCTAATTCGAAAAAATACCAAGAATGATTTCAGTTTAACTTTCATTCTGGTTTTTAAGAAATCTTAAAGAGTTTTCGAAACATTTTTTTCTTAAACATTCTGTATCTCGGTTAAGAAGCATTTTCCGAAACGCATTCAAAAGAATTTTTGTCTTATTTTGGAACCTAGAATCTCCAGTTTTCGTTTGTGGTGATTTTAAAATAAACCCTCTACCTATAATAGTTTTAATTATTTTAACTGGCGATAGTAATGTCCTTTACATTTGCCAACTTGAATAAGTTGTAAGAAAAGCGCTCACTTGTCAAATTACAAAAGGGTGTGCTCAAACTTGTTAATCAAACGAAAATAAGCCATTTAACAATTTACTTCACACTAACGAAACTGAAACTAAAGAAAAATCGTATAGTAATTAAAGTAAATGGAAACGCAAACCCATTCTTTACTCACTTATTAAAGGAACACTGACGTGCTATTAAACTGCGCATAGCCATTTACAATTTTTTTTCAATTAAAGCAGCGAGTATTAGTGCTAATTAACGAATAACTTCAAACAATAAAACCGTTAAGAAAGATTAAGAAGTAAATATAAACAGTATGCTGGCGCCTATTTTTACACAAAGTGCAATTATACATTAGGGACAGATTTGCTGTACAAACAGTAAACAATTTGAGTAAAGGGATTTTACCCTAATTACATCGGAAAGTTTCAGTTTTTAAATTGTGGAAAATATAATTTTATTTTTCTTTACTGTATACTTTATTCATTAATGTTAATGGTAACGCTTATCTTCTAGAAAATAATTAGCAAACGTCCCAAAGATTTTTTTCTGTGAATTTAGATTATAAAAAAAAAGCACGTACAATATTCCCTTATGAAAAAATTACATTCAATTTTCTTGAACTTATCGAATTTAAGTACGTACCTATCGAAATCTTGCGAAAACATATTTTCGGTTAAATAATGTAACCCTGTAAACATAAGAGAGAAATATGAATTTTTTTATAGAAACTGCTTACACCCTTTCATTATTTGATTTCAAGGTGCGTAGGCAGTTTTTTTCCACAAGAGAAATTTCAATACCTTTCTAACGTTTAGTAATCCATCTAAAGTTTATTCAATATTCATACGCGTGACTAGAATGAAAAATATTTTTTGATGACTACAGAATCAATCTTTACACCAGGAAAGAGCATTATATAAATGTCTTTGTTCTTTAGGAGTATATAACCAACTCAAGAAAATTTTTTAAAAAAATTGAAAAACGTCAGAATTTACATCTATAAAAAAAAGACAGAAAATTTTTCGTGCATCATTAACCAAAATTTTGTTACAGTTTTTCTTCTTAAAGTAAGAAAGAAAAATGTGAAAGTAATATTTTTATCCTTTAGCCATAAATTTACCGACTAGACATTCACATAATATAAAAAGTTTGCAGGACATTGTTGAAATTTATAGCATACACAAAGGAATATTATACTTAAAGGGAGGATTAATAAAAAAAAAACTAATTTGTAAAATAAATATTTCAAAGCCTCTGTTATATATACAAGTTCCAATGAATTAAATCATTTAAATTGCTCATTATAAAGATGTTCAGTGATTGTTCATTACTGTAGTAACAATAACAATAATAATATAACCCATTTTCCTATAAAACCTATCCTTAATATCCTGTATACCTTTGATCATATTATCTCCATCCAACCCATCAAGGGAGATTCCCTCGAGAAACAATATAAACTCAATAAATGTGATGAATTCTAAATGAACGGAAAAATCACCACAGTATGTATAGATAACACCTCGGAATCCCATATTGCTCTTGCAATCTGCCCAATGGATTAGGGGGAAGGGGGATGAATTCAACATGAACATATCCAATAGTTGGTAATCAAAGTATCCTAAACGAACATCATGTTGTTCACGATTTTTCAAATGGTTTAGGACATCGAACTACATAAAGAAAATAATGAAATAGTCAATTAAACAAGAAAACTGAAGACAGTGCATATTAAATACGATGCAGACAAGGTGATAGCAAATTACCTAATACAAGAAGGCAGTATGATAAAGATAAATAAACAGGAAAGAAAAAAAAACCTCCCGGCCTAGAAAGTACGATTAGAAATAAGAATTGGACCACTTAGAAGTGATATTACTAAGCTATACAATTCCATCAAGACACCAATTCATAATACAAACAGATATGGCAACATACACAAAAAATATAAAACAGATACCAAAGTATCAAATCAATTAAAAGACGCTATAGATATTTTAAACCAAAGACTTCTGGCAACAAGTAAAAGACTGGAGCGATATAACTTGACACATAAAAGAAAGCAAGATAAGAAAAAATATTCACTTAGAAAAACATATGCATCAGACATGTATAATAATCCGCATATTACCAAGCTTAAGGAATACTAGAACAGTAGCACACGAACACGAGACGGTACCTTTAACACTGATTATTGTTATTAATTGATAGTGGCCTTCTTTGAAATTTACAAAAATATGAAAACTTTAAGAAAAAATTAGTGCATTAGTGTTTATAGCTATAATTTTGAAACACGTAGACATACCTTGGATATCCCGATATTGTTTGAACGGTAATCAAGATCTAATTAAGCACTATAGTGAAACGATAATATAAAATTGAAAATAACTGCAAATCCATCAATACTTTCCTTTACTAATCTAATATTTATAATTAAATTTGGATTTGCCTGAATTCATTGGTTTTATTAATTTCTTCTTCTTAAGATATTTCAATTTCAAACCAATTAAAATGTGAACAAAACATCACTTTGATATGCCCTATTTATTTGGGTCACATTGTATACTTAAAAATAATTTTAAAACATAACCGTTATTAATTCACATATAAATGAGTAGACAAAACCGTTAACATTTTTCCAGTTTAACCATAATGGACCGTCGCGTCAAAGGTGACTCACCCTGTTTATTATTTATTATGTACTTGTATATTACCAACATAACCGAATTCCATAAAAAATAGAGCATTTGGCACGCCTCACTTATTTGGGACACCCTGTATTATTCAAATAATTTTAAAATATAACATTTATTAACCCACATACGAATCAGTAGTGATTCACCCTGCATATTATACAGTGTGAGTCACGACGGACGCAACGGGGTTTTATGGGAAAAATGGATATATTTTTTTATTTTTGTTACAGGGACATTGTGTAGTTCCATTAAGGCTACATTTTTAAAGTAATTTCAAATATACAAGGTGTTTCAAGAAAGAGTGGCATATCAAAGTTATGTTTTTTTTAATGGAATTCCCTATATTTTATCACATTTTTGAATTAAGTATGAAAAATAGTTCTTTCGCTGGGTACCTAAATATAGAGCATTTTGATTTATCTAGATCTTTCTTAAATTACAAGATTTTGGAAAAAAATTGTTACCAAACGAAACTAATTTTGTCAGAATTTCTTCAGGATCTCGAAAATATACTGTTTCGATGATTGATTTGACAATTCAATTGCGAAAAATCCTATACTGGGTGTTCAGATTTTTCGGTTGTATTATTAATACATTCAAACTATAATATCTTCTTTATCTCAAATAGAACACCCTGTATATTTTAGATCTATAATATGACCAATTCAATGAACTTACAAAAAGTATCAAGGTATCCTATACCTAAACCTTCACGTTTAAAAGTTATTGAGGTAATTTTGGAATTTAAAGTTTTTTTTATGGGACGTAAATGTTTTTACAAATAATGTTTGTCAATCATTTTTTGAATTGAGTAAGTAACAAAGATATTTCCTCTTTGGTGTATAAGTTTACAGTGCATCCCATTTTGGTTGATACAGCCAGATATCTCGGTTGATGTGGAAGATAGAACCTTGCGGTTTCCGAGATCCTGTGCCATTTTTTTGTGAAACTCATGATGGCCTAAACGGATTTTGCCTAACTTCTTTCCTTTATAAATTACAGGGTGTTTTTGAAAATCCACACTTTTTGGATCCCCTCCATATCTAAAAAGTTTTTCAGCGATAATGCCAAATTCATAGAAAATTTTACGTAGAATCCAGGGGCGCACTCAATTTCTTTTTTCGGGGTGTCGTTATGGAGATAAGACTCAAACTTATGATTTTTTCAATGGAATACCCTGTATTTTATTATCTCATTAAATTACTTATTTTTTTTCCTTCGAAATGATATATAATATATAAAAATAAAGTTTTCAAAAATGCCCCAAAATTACTAAAACATTGAATTTTAATAGAGTGCCATGGATTTCAAAGTTTTACTACAGGGATTTTTATTTGTGATTTTTTATAGTAGGTCATGGATGCTACAAACACTGCTGTTGACTTTTGGAGCACTGTTTTATCAAGTGACTGTGGAGAAATCAACACATCTGCTGTCATGATGATAAATTGTTATGCATTTTATTGTGTTTGTGTTTGGCAATTTTGTTAATTTGTGAAATTATATAATGGCTGAAAGATTTTTTCAGAACAACGAAAAGTATGATGTCATACAATATTTCAATCAATGTCATGCAAATGTTGACGAAGCATTAGAATTATATTTAAACAGGTAAACTAGTAATTTACAACAAGACATTATATGACATATTGTTTTTAAAACGTTAGATATCCAGAGAGGCGTCAACCTACTCGTGCAACCATATTTCGACTAAAGAATAATCTACTAAATTATGGTGCGTAATCTACATAAACCCCGACCCAAGACGTATAACAAGGAAAATAATGAAGTGGATGAAAGAAATGTCTTAGCTAGCGTCCGTGTCTCTCCTCAGACTTCCTGTACGAAGTTAGAAAATCACACTGGCGTTGCCCGATCACGGGTATAAAGGATTTTAAAAAAACACAAATTGAAACCCTACAAAGTGAATATTGTCCAGTATTTATACCCTGGTGATGCAGCGAGGCGTGTGAATTTCTGTAATTGGTTTTTGAACCAAACTCGAAAGGACAATAATTTTGCGAGTAAAGTCATATGGTCAGACGAAGCCCATATAAGCAGTGCCGGTTTATTTAACAGGAAAAATACAAGGCACTGGTATGATGAAAACCAACACCTAATTTTTGAGCAACAACATGGTCGATTTGGTTTTAATGTAGCCTGTTTCTTATTGGGGATATCAATAAAATATTGAATTTTTGTAGGGGCTCCCAACGCGAATAGGTACTTGGCAAGTTTAGAAGAAGTAATACCAGAATTCCTGGAGAATGTTCCCCTCGCCTATCTTAATGCCATTTACTTCCAACAAGACGGTGCCCCTGCCACAATTCGAGGTTGATTGTGCCGTTTTTAGAAGAAACTTTCCAGGACCATTGGATTGGAACAAATGGAGCCATTAGGTGGCCTGCAAGGTCACCTCATTTGTCAGTGTTGGACTTTTTTTTGTAGGGTTTTTTGAAAAATAAAATATACGGTAAGAGGCACAATAATATTGAAGAACTTCGTGTAACAATAGAGGCAGTTTTCCAGAATTTACAAAATCGTCCATTCATAATTTTAAATGCATTAAGACGTATTAAGAAATTGTGTCAATTGTGTGTTAAGGAAAATGGACATCAATTTGAACAATTCAATGAATAACTTATCGAATAATTTCGAAATTAAATAGTATGAGTAAATAGTTAATTAGCTGCTCGTAAAATAGGCTTTTTGTACAGATCTAAGCAGTACTTTACCTCTCGACAACTCCTTCTGCTGTATAAGGGCCAAATTCGGCCTCATCTGGAATATAATTCTCACCTCTGGGTTAGTGCTCCCCAATACGCTCTCGAAATCGTTGATCGTATTCAAAAGAGAGCGATTAGGCTTATAAATGACTCGTCCTTAACTTCTCACATACAGTCCCTTGATCATAGAAGGATGGTTTCAGTTCTTTCTTTGTATTATCGTTATTACAACGGCTATTGTGCTGCTGAATTCTATTCTTTAATACCATCTCGGGCTATTTTTGCGAGAAACACTCGGTTCGCTCATTCACATCATCAGTATGCAGTACAAATCTCCACTTGTCGTACCAAACGGGCGCAATCCACATTTTTCTACACGGCTTCTAAACTCTGAAATGATCTACCTAGTTCCTGTTTTCCTCTCACTTATGATATGAGAAAATTTAAGGTAGCTGTTCATAGGCATCTATTGGCAATTCATTATCCCTCTATCCATCCTCCTAAGTGTTCCTGAGTGCTTTAGCACGATAGGTCTAATTTAGCCTGTTCAGGACCACAATCATAAAAAAAAAAGTTGCTTATTCTACATTATGAACTTTTTATTACTGTTTATTTGTTGCTATTAGTTACCTACGTTTTGTGTTTTGTTAGCGAATTAGTGTTAGTATTGTTCTTGTTCCTTTCATGGAAAAATCACAAGTAGTATTTCTTCAATTTGAACTTTATCTGTATGAAAAATCCATAGCCTACTATTAAAAATCAATGTTTTAGTGATTTTGGAATATTTTTGAAGAATCTATGTTTATATATTATGTATCATTTTGAAGGAAAAAAATAAGGAATTTAATGAGGTGATAAAATACAGGGTGTTCCATTGAAAAAATAATAAATTTGAGTCGTACCTCCACAACGATACCCCGAAAAAAAAATTGAGTGCGCCACTGAATTCTACATAAAATTCTCTATGGGATAAGTTTTCAATTTGACATTATCGCTGAGAAACTTCGTAGATATGGAAGGGGTCCAAAAAGTGTGAATTTTCAAAAACGCCCTGTAGCTTATGAACGAAAGAAGTTAGTAAAAATCCGTTCAGGACATCTTGAGTTTCACAAAAAAGTGGCACAGTACCGAGAAAACCGCAAGGTTCTATCTTCAACAACAACCGAGATACTTGGCTGTCTCAACCAAAATGGGATGCAGTGTACACATATTACTACTTGGTATGCAGTAATTTTTAATTAAAATATTACTTATGAAAATATGTAATCGGTAATGACAAATACCGATGCTACCAAGCTGAATTCTAGTCTATTGTGCTGTTGTCAAAATGATATATTAATTAATAGTATGTCAATATAATTGGGTATTAATTATTTGCACTGTGTCATGAATATCAAATAAGTATTAAGTTAAAATGGTTTATTCGGAGCAGGAAATTAATATGATTCTAACTATTGGTGAATGTTATGGAAATTGTTTATTGGCTTCAAGAGTCCACGCAGCAAGGTACCCCAATCGCATTCATCCAAATAAAAAAGTACTAGAGAGATAGTTGCAAATGTTTTGTGGGACAGGATGTTCCCCTTACCCAAAACAGGAAAAAAACGAAAGTGGTTACCAATAACGAAAATAACGAGTTTTTGGTATTAGGTTCCGTGATTGATAATCCAAATACCAGTACTAGAAAAATTGCGAGAGAAATAGGCATTCGTCAATCAAGTGTCTCCAGAATTTTAAGGAAACACAAATACCACCAATATCATATTCAACTTCATCAAAGTTTATATGGATTAATTGCTTTTTGTTTAACGATCCTCGAAAAAATCGGTGCCGAAGATAATTTTGTTCAATACGTGTTGTTTACCGAGGTAACGTTACATAATAATGGCCATGTTAATTATCATAACTACGATTATTATGATATCGAAAATAAGCATTTATTGCATACGACAGATCACCAGAATCGATGGAGTATCAATGTGTATGAACTGGCGATGAAGTTATTCGTCCATATTTCTTCGACAGCACTTTAAATGGTCGCAAATTCTCAAATTTTTAAATAACGATTTTTGGCCATTACAAATCAGATAAGTATAGTTACAATTAGATGGTGTCCCTACATATTTTTTACGACGTGTGAGTGAATATTTAGACCAAAAATTTCATAACCAATGGATCAGAAGAGGTGGCCCAGTTAACTGGCCTTCTAGATCTAGAGACCTCAATCCGATGGATATCGTTTCATGGGGATATATTAAAAATCTGGTGTGTTCTAATCCTCTTACTACTACTATGTTGCAAAATGTTAGATGTTCGTTTGAAAAGAGAATCGCACTCTGCATTGAAAAAGATGGCAATCATTTCGAGCATATGGTATATAGTCTATGTAAAATCTTTTCAATCGCAGGTGATCAAACTTCATAACGTCAAATTCAAACAGTGTTGTCAAATGTTTGTTTACATTTCAACATTCAATGGAAAAGTTAAGTTGCTAAAATTCTTTCTGTTTTTTCCAAACTTATGTTGATAAATATCACAATTAAAACTAAAAGACACTAACAATTTTGTACCAAGATTATAATAAATGCCCCAGACAGTAGGCGAAAGTTCGGTTTCTGTCTCCCGAAAATTGTTCTATTTTATACACACAAAATTCTTAAAAAATATTAAAATAATAGGTATTCTTTTACAAATCATTTATCAATGGTCACATTAAAAAAAAACGTATTGCTGAAGATGTTTGCAAAATCACTTAGAAATCAAGAAGTACCTAATGCCGCTTCGAGACTAAAATATTAATTTAATCAGAATAAATTATACACTAAGATGTGATGTTAAATTGTATTAAACTAAAGGATCTTTAATTAACTACATAATATTAAATATCTAGATCGCTATCTTCATTTAAACCTATTATCATTGGTGCGACGTCGTCTTGATCAAACATCACTTCGCGATCTCACCACTTTTTAATTTTGTCCTCGGTATGTCAAATATAGTTTTTGCAGATTCTTGTTGTTACCGTACCTAGAGCCTCTCTCCACATATTCAAACAGTTTTCAATGCTATTTCCATCCCTACCTATATGTTTGTTGTAATAACTTTTTGTTACACACCATATGTGCTCTATGGCGTTAAATATGCAGTGGTATGGAGGAACCCGTAATAGCTTGTGACCATATTAGTCAGCAAGTTGGTCCGCGTCAAATATTTTAGAAGGTTTGTTCCTAAAATTACCTATGTTAAAGGCATTGTAACTTGAATATTGTAACGTACATTGCAACTTTTTCGAATAATTCTCTTTTAAATAGATTTACATCAAATTGAACTCGCACCTTTATTAACCACTCTTTAATTTCTTCTTTTTTCCAAGCGCTAGTTGGTGCCTTTGTCATAGTAGTGCTTTGATATGAAGCATTGTCCTATATAACTGCAAAAGGTCTCTCTAAATTTCTCACAAGTTAGTATTCAGACTAATCCAATAAATTAGTCTCATTCATTTCTCAGTGGTAATCTGAATTTATTGTTGATGATGAAAGGATTAATTCTGCGTCAGAAATCAAACCATTTTCGTTCCCAGCGTGTAAAACAATGCACCTAAATGAGCAACATTAGTATATTTCGAATAAAACATTGAAATACCTTTTGCTATCTACTGTTGTACTTTTTACGGTTTTTAAATCGTTATCTTGCCAAGATCTACCTATTGTTCCACTTTGAAATATACTCGTTTCATCTAAGTAAACCAATTGATACAAAGATTCGCGTTTAATTGACATGTATAATTTTAAAAAACGTAATCGTATCAAAGCGGCATTAGGTAATTCAATCAAACCCCTTCTGGGATTATCCTTTTTCCATGCGAAGCCTATATTTTTGAAAACGGTATGGAGAGATTGTCCACAAGCAGAAAAAAGATAATCGTTAGTCAATTTTTGCCAAAGTATTTTCACAGTTATGTGCTCGGCTAACAATAATAAAGAACAAATATAACTAATACATATTATAAAATAGAAAAGAACTTACTGTTTTCATACATTGTGTAAACTGTATTTCGAATTATGTGTATCTGAAAAGTTTCATCATTGGTAACTGGCTTCTTATGAATTTGTCGTTTCTGCGGTGATTTCAACGCGTCATTGTTTTTCACAGTTTGTGAAACTGAACTCACCGTACAGATGCTAATATATAGTGCGGCTGCCACATGCTGAGAGAAGACATTTAATACGGCGTGATTAAAATAATAATCTATGTACTTCTCTAACAGCAGATACAAGTAAAAAAGGACCACCATTATCACATTCCGCTTCGAAAAACGAAATAAAAATGCAATAATCTCTTTTCCTGTACTACCAAACCGCTTGCGAGACATAATTATAAACGCGAAATCGAATATAACGAAATTTTTGTTCTGAAAGGAAAAGATTTTTGATAAGGAAGGCTGTGTATAAACACGTAAAACTCTCGATGCACGAAACGAAATAAATCATAATATGATGTTCGAAATTAAACAAGACAAATGGCAACGTGATTATTTTAAAAGAATTCCGCCAAATCGCTCGAACGAAATTTACTAGAACTCACTGCGATTTGTAATACGGATGTATCACTGGTACGTTGGTATAATAAAATGTCATTCTGACGGCAATATGTGTATTCAGCAAAATGTATACCCAGGTGTCTGTGTCTGTGTCTGTTCTGTTCTGTGTCTGTGTCTGTGTCTGTGTCTGTGTCTGTGCGTGTGCGTGTGCGTGTGCGTGTGCGTGTGCGTGTGCGTGTGCGTGTGCGTGTGCGTGTGCGTGTGCGTGTGCGTGTGCTGTGCGTGTGCGTTGGTGTGCGTGTGCGTGTCGTGTGCGTGTGCGTGTGCGTGTGCGTGTGCGTGTGCGTGTGCGTGTGCGTGTGCGTGTGCGTGTGCGTGTGCGTGTGCGTGTGCGTGTGCGTGTGCGTGTGCGTGTGCGTGTGCGTGTGCGTGTGCGTGTGCGTGTGTGTGTGTTCGGCTAATAATTTAATATTGGTAGTTTTGAAAAGAGTTTACATAGACTATAGTATTTATGTTAAATTGTTAAGAATAATAATATTATTTAATATATTCGTGATACTATTAATTATTGTTGAATAACTTTGAAACGTGAAGGTTTAGGTAGAAGATACCTTAGCACTTTTTGGAATCGGTCCCATGACAAATCTAAAATATACATAGTGTTCCATTAGAGATAAGGAAGATATTATTGTTTGAATGTATTAATAATACAACCGAATAATACACCCAGTATAGTATTTTTCGTAATTAAGTTGTCAAATAAATCAACGAAGCAGTCTATTTTAGAGATCCTGAAGCAGTTTTGACAAAATTAGTTTTTCAAAATCAATTTAAGAAAATCAAAATAAATCAAGACTCGTAGTCTAATAACTAAAGTCTATCTTATGTTTTATACTTAATTCAAAAATGTGATAAAATATAGGCCATTACATTTAAGAAAACATAACTTTGATATGCCACTCTTTTTTGGTCACCCGGTACATTTGAAATTATTTTAAAAATGTAGCCTTCATGGACCTACGCAATACCCCTGCAACAAAAATAAAAAAATATATCCAGTTTTCTCATAAAACTCCGTGGCGTCCGTCGTGACTCACCCTGTATATTACATATCTGTATATTATCAACATAACCGAATTCTTTTTAATGAACCTACCTCTTGCTGTCCGTATAATATCTGAATGAATTACAGTATTGCAACATATCTCACAAAATATGACAAGAAACCAACTTCCATGATAGATTTAAGACCATTTAATATCGAAATAATATTTTTACGGAATACACGAATAGGGTCCTAACTCAAACCAATCCAATATAAGTGGCAGTCTACGTGTTAAGACGATTTGAATGAAGTCTTTTCACTGAATTTTCTTCCAAATAATGTCAGAGATTCCCGATCCATATGGTGCCTAGCCGTAACCTTTTTGAACCAGCTGACAGTCGTGTTTTGTTCATTGACATTGAAAGTATTTTATTAAACACACGCGTGAATAAAAAAATTGATGATCAATCGAGGAAGACAATCAATAATAAAAGCGAGTACAAAAAGCAATATATAAGCATTTTGAATCTCAAGAATTCCTCGGTACGTTAGGAGCACCTCATGGATCTAGTATCGAACCACAACCATTTCTTGGATCTATAAATCACCTCCTAGGCATGATTAACTCAAATAAACTTATTTTTGCTGAAGATCTTTTTATATCAAAACAAATTTAATGCGATTACCAATTTGTGCGGTTATTACCACTTAAGTGTGTCTGAATTCAAGATTATCTTACACGTAAGAAGGGTCCTATCGTATATGCACTATAAGTTTAATCATTAACTTCTTTCCGGCTATACATATAGTACAAAATTTAGGGGTAGAAATCGTTCGTCTCTCTCAAACCTCAACTCCCTATCTAATCTGTGCTGTGCGTGTGTGAGTTCTACACATTTTATCCCAAACATCTCCAATAGAACGTGTGTAACATAAATTATTAAAATATTTCTATTATTCAAGGTGAATCATTACTTTCACTTGATGATAGACGTCGGATGTCAAGTATAAAATTTCTTTTTTATAGTTTTGAGTAACCAAATTGACTTGAACCTTTAAGCTAGCATTAATTTTTATGTTACGAGATTAGTTTCAAAATCCTTTGAGACGTTTGCTCTTTCTCGAATAACATATATCATGTTCTCATCACCAATTTATAGCGTGTGACGGTTATTCAATACCGTTTCCCACTCTCATGATGTAAATTATTTCTCCCTTAACCCATATCAAGTGCAACAACTAATTCATTAATAGTAAGAAATATTTTTGTGTCTACTAAGTTTATATATTATAGCGTAGTGTGTGTACCTTAATAATAATAATATTCTTTATTTGTCTTTTTATCAGGGTACGGATATTAGACACGTCAACGAAATCTATGTATAAAAGTGTATAAAGGGTCTCTAACGATAACAGTTTTAGATTATTTCAACAATTACAATTATATATAACAATTACAGTAAATTGTGATTAAATTAATTAATATAATTAAAAAGTTTACCTCGAGTGGGATTGGATCCTACGACCTGTACAATAAGAATTTTATCGCCTAATCAAATTCACACTTAAAAAATTCATCATTGCTGTAGAAAGCTTTTTCAATCAATGTCTGTTTTATACTGTACTTAAATATTTGCAACGGATACGTTATCACTTTTTCTGGAAGTTTGTTATGCAGTTTTATTGCTATTGTTGTGAACGGAGCAGTCTGAGATGGAATGAGCAATTTATTTTTGTTACGTGTATTATAATTATAAAACATGAATTCAGAAAAAATGTGTGATTAGTTTTAATAAAAACCAAGCAGTAATAGATAAAAATATATGGCAAAGTGATTATCTTTAATCTGTGAAACAAAGGTTTACAATGTTCATACACTCCTGCGTGACTGATTATTCTAACAGAATTTCTTTGAATTCTGAATATTCTGATAGAATTTGGCGAACCGGCCTATAAGGTAACTCCATACGAAAGAATGCTATAAAAGTGACTGTAATAATAACTAATACACTTTTATATACAAGTTAATGACATGAGTTTTCTGAATTGAAATAATATTTTACTTAGCTTTGGAGCGATGGATTGTATATGAGCATGGCAGTTTAATTGGTTATCAACGATTCCTACAAATTTAATTGATTTATTAATGGCATTTTGTAAAGTAGAAAGTTTTAGATGTTGAGTTTTATTGCCATTCAACATCAAATTATTAGCCGAACACACACACACACACACACACACACACACACTATATTACACACACATATATATATATATATATATATATATATATATATTGAGATGTTCAGAAAGAAGTAAAAGAAGGATCGGACAGTTTAAATGACAATTTAGTAATAAAAAGGGGTGATTTCAAGCTCGATTCATGTGCGAGACACTTTTTTATAGAAATCTGGTTCACGATGTGTTTAAAGTAGATTTGTTTTGTATAAATTAGTCTGAATATTATTTACATAGTTTGGTTTCATCATAAAAAAGCATTGTGCTACCAACAAAAATGTCAAGAATGTTAAATACACCTATTTTCGTAAAGTCAATTAAGTATTTCATTTATTTCAATAACAGTCAATTTTTTGAGGGTATTTTGGCAAGTGAGCACTTTACAGGTGTTTAAACATAAATTGTATAGTTAGGATTATGTTAAGGATATTGTATAAATAGTTTTCAAAAGCAGAAAATGTAAAAATTTCATAAAAGGGTTATAATATGGACATTTTAGACATTTTTCGCACATATTTCTGGAAGCAACTAAGTGACAAACATTGTGATATAAGTTTAACAGCAAGTACAATGCATAGAACAATTTAGCATAAAGACATTCATAGTGATATACATTTTTATAATGAAAATTTCAGTAAGTGTGTTAGACGAAGAGACTTTTTTAATGCAACAATATATGACTTAATGCATTAGAAATGTATAGTGAAAATAATAAAGACAAGCATTACAAACCTCTAACATAACATTTTGAGTGTTGAAAACATTTTTAAATATAAGTTATTTCCAATTTTAGATTTAAGTTTGGTTAGGTTATAATTTCTAGGTTTTTTCCATAATTTTATAGTTTTTTCATATTATTAGGCTTTAATTATGCTCTTAAAGCAATTAATAGGCGTTCTTTCTCAGTATCTCACAGTTTTTATAAGGATACATTGCATTTTACCGCAAAATTGTGTGAAATTTGAGGTAAATTTAGAATATTTTTACATAAACTTAAAATTCCTTTAAATTCAATATTTCTAACACTAAAAATATATTTTCTTATGTAAAATTTTCTCAGAATTCCGTTTATTTAATTAGATTAAGTGTAGCTTGTAAGTTTAAATAGTTATAAGCATATTCAATTTAGATATAGTGATTTCGTATATTATTTTTAGGAACCATAGCTTGTTAGGTGTCTTTTTGTTCGAAATTTTATGTAGTTTGTATTTCTGTTGTTAGTTTTTAAATTCGTTAATGTATAAGAAAGTTATGGCCAAATTTCCATTTTAGTCCAAATTTGTAAATGTTTCAACCAATCAGAGCCTTAGTTACTTAGGTAATATGGCTGAAAAAAAATTTAATTTTTAGTAACAACCAAAAAGGTATAAAAGGAATTGCCCTGGAAGTGCTGATCTCTCTAGAATTTGTTAAAATTTAAAATAAGGTTAAAGCAGTGTTGTGCATTTGTGTAAAAAAGTAAGTTTTCATAACCTAAATTAATCATCGTAAAGAAAGTTTTAATTTACGAAGAAAATAATTCGAGAGCAATTGTTTTTATACCGGCGATTAAATAAAATAGTTCGGTCTCCGATACCTGCTAGTTTTCGGAAAATAATTGTACGAGTTAATTTGTGTTACGATTTTGTTAAGAGTTTTTCGTGTTATCATATTTAATTTAATTCCGTTCTACCAAATTAAAATCACATTTATTTGGTTATTGGTGTTTTATTTCTGGGTACAATTTCTTCTAAATAAAATAAATTTGATCCGGCATCTAAAAATAAAAGTGACAATAACAAAATTTTGGACAACATTTAAATATTTCTTTTTAAACGATACCAATCATTAAGTTTTAATTTATCTAAATAAAAAGGTTTTACTAAATTAAAATAAGTGACTGGAGTATTGCCGATTTGGAAAGAAACATCATTAGTTTTTTGGAAGTTGCTGTCATCGACAATCCAAGTACCGGTTAGCTGCATATGGATGTATGGTAACACCTAGAATCGAGTGGAAAGTGCCTGCATCAAGTTGGAACTACTCGAAGACATCAATTTGCATTGAGGACAGTATATGTGAGTCACATTTTTTTGTATATAACCCTATTTATTGTGGACATTTATTTGGTAAATTTCCTGCAAATTATTATTCATTAGATATATGTATTGGTATAGAATTTCAAACAATTACTTGTGTAAACGCTTGTAAAGCAAACAAAATTTAATTTATTTTCATTGTTGAACATAAACAGTAAATTTCCAAATTATTTGACAATTTTGACATTATTAAATTCATTCAATTACATTACAACGCATGCGTTGGAAGCAAATTATATTCAGAATAAATTTTATACATTTGTAAAAATTTTATAAAGTGTAATTCTTATACACACATCCAGATTAAATTTAATTTTCCAAACTAAATACCTTTGATCCCTATCCCCAAATTTGAGATTGATCTAGTTCGGTGCACAGATAATTTATTATAATTATTATCTTATAAACTACATTTGATCCCTATCCCCTCATTATAATTAATATTAACTTATAGCCCCATATTCGATTATTTATTCAATTTCGCCATTACAATATATATTGTCAAAAAATTCAAGTATTTTTCGATTCAGAAAAGATGAGACAATCTAATTTAGGTCATCGTAATAAGGATATTTGGAAGTACGTATTCTGTTGTTTATTGTTTCAAATCATAATTTATAAAATACAAAGAATAACGCGTAAAGTTAACAAACTTCAAAGTTTTTTTTTTTTTTAATACAACGCCCAAGAAATTTTTATCGGAATGAAATAGTCTTTTGACAATAGTTCGAACTGTATTAGTGTTCTCTATACCTAACTTCAATACTTTTCGAGAAATTAGTGTATTTGTTACATTTTTAGAAATCACGCCATTAACTCATGTCGATCAGTTAGAATTCTGTGATTTACAAAGGTTACAAATGTGTTAAACGGTTTTTGGTTTATTGAGGTTATCAAGATTATACGGTTGCTGGTCTTGAAAAAGACCGTTCTACATTATGCACCGAGAGCCTACTGCTGGATTTGTCACTACAGTAAACGTTCAAACTGATAACCGTCTTCTTGAATGCATAGTCTAATCCTTTGTTCCAAATTTTGTCTGACTTTTCTTAATATATCTGGAGTAATTGTGTCCACCGCATTTCTAATTCTCTCTTTCATATTGTCTGCAGTAGTAGCAGGAATATTGTAAACAATATTTTTAATATAGCCCCATAAAACGTAATCCATTGGAGTAAGACATCGCGATCTTGGTGGCCTATGACATGGTCCGTTCCTTCCAATCCATTTATTAACAAATTTCCTAGTTAAATAATTTCTAACTCTACGATCAAAGCGTGCCGGTTCCCCATCTAATTGTAGCCACATATTCCCTCTAATGTTCAACGGAACGTTTTCGAGAAGTGTCCAAAAGTCTCGCTTTAAAAATCTCAAAAAATTTTTCCATTTAGATGACCTGATCTCCAATAATTCCTGCCCATACGTTTATGCTCCAACGATTTTGGCGGTCAACAGTATTAAAAGCATGCCTATTCTCGGTATCATAATAGTGAAAATTATGTCTATTTACCAAACCGTTGTTGTGAAATGTTGATTCATCAGTAAACAAAACAAAATTTAAAAAATCTCTATTCTATGTGATAAGCATGAAATTTGTGTTTTTTGAGAACTCTTCTCACACTTCCTCTACTTAAATCTGTTTGTCTAGCAATTACTCTAGTAGTGTGGGAATTTTCAGCGATAGATCCTAATACTAAAACTTGTAATGCTTCCTATTAATGGTAGCTTCTACCAGTCTTTTACCTGTTGTAAAATTTTATTATTGTACAATTTGTATGCTCTTTTTGAATATGAGTGCTTTCTCAAAGGGAGGTTCAGACTTCCCTGGATGTTTGGAAGTAGGTTGGGTTGCCTATCCTAAGTTAATTTTACAAATGTTACTACATCAACAGGAAATGTTTATATACAATAAAAAAACTGAAAATTATAATCTGATTCTAATAAAATTAAATAAAACTGAAACTAAACGATTATATAATCCAACCTAATACTATTAAATAATATTTTAATTATTCCATATGGTTGCTGAAAATCGTCTACGCCTCTGGCCTATTTTAGTTTCGAACCTTTCTTGATGGTTGTGCTTTTTTTAAATCTAAAAACAGATGATCAAAACGTGGTGTAACGTTAAATAGATTTGTTTCGTTAATTACAAGTGATAATAATTAAGTAGTGTGAAATTGTGGTGTGGTAATGGTGCAAGGAGGTGGTTATATACTGAGTAAGTAAGGAATTGACTTTATTTCTAATTTTTAAGTTAGAAATGCTATTTGTAATTGAAACAGGATCAACAGGTGTTAGTCAGGTGTATGGTTTATTTCTTTTTGATTGAGAATGGGTATTTTATAGGGATTTATAGGGGATAACTAAATAAAATGTAATTGAAAGAGTAGATATGATATTATGTTTTTATGTGGTGTCAGGTGGTGATTTATAAGGGAGGCAGACGATACGTGTGTTATAGGGGAAGTATGATGAATAACGGAAGGGGAACTAGGATGACTATTTATATTTAGGAAAATCCTTTTTCGGGGCACAAGCCGAAACCGTCAAAGGGGAAAATTACAGGAATAACCTGGGTCGTGACCATGTAGAATGTTTCGGGGCAATCTACCACCGTCGCTTCACTACAGTCTCTAGGATCTCTATGACCTGTCCTTGTCGCGGCTTACACCTTCAACAAGTTGATAGTGATAGAAGTCCTGTTGGTTTGGTAAAGGTGAGGAGAAAATGTGTCGTTCAATGTGTAGAAGCATTCGGGGTGTAAAGGCCCTCCGTCTGATTCTAAACACTTAACTCTCCTTAGGTATACCCAAATCGGGGCCCAAACCCACAATAATTTCGTATACCTAAGCAGGGGGTTTAACTTATGGGTGTATGGATGAATAAGGATAGACCGGTTGATAAGGGTTTTAAATGATTATCTGGCTGTTGTGAGATGAATGAATGAATGTAAAAGAAGCAGGAAGAGGTGTGAGGTTAGGTGAATGGAACAGAATGACTTCAGGAATGAGTGTAATGCAGGAATAATAATGAGTTAAGTCGGGCAGGTGATTGAAATATTAATAAGGGTTTCAGGCAGGATTAATAAAGAATTAGATTGTGAACGCTAATAAAATATTAATAAGTAATATACTGGATGGGAAGCTAGTGTTTATATAGGGATTTTGGAGAGAGTGGGGAACAACTGATAACATGTTTAAATCATGTAAATGCAGTTGTGGAAGGAAATAGGAAATAAGTTTTGAGGAATTTATTTAGAAGGATATGAATCTTTTAGGAAGGATCTGCAGGATGAACTCACTATCTTCATTGCCAGTTACCGGTTTACTTTTATTAGATTTTAGATAGGCAGTGTTACCTGTGGCTCGAAATGTTTGTAAAAGCCTTTCAAAAGCTCTCATATCAGGATGGTTGCGATCAGGGTACTTTTGGGCATAAACCCTGGAAGCCAAAAGACAATTTTCATGGCATTCTCCTATGGTCAACACCATATCCACTCTTTCTTGCACTGGATATTTCATTGTAATGAAAAAATCATCAATAGTTATAAACACTGTCGTATTTTGAAATACGTCAATATGACAGAAATGTTTATACATCAAAGAATTCTAACTGATCGACATGAGTTAATGGCGTAATTTCTAAAAATGTAACAAATACACTAATCTCTCGTATTGAAGTAAGGTATAGGGAACCCTAATACAGTTCGAACTATTGTCAAAAGACTATTCCATTCCGATAAAAATTTCTTGGGCGTTGTATTTAAAATAACAAAGATATTTAACTTTGAAGTTTGTTAACTTTACGCGTTATTCTTTGTATTTTATAAATTATGATTTGAAACAATGAACAACAGAATACGTACTTCCAAATATCCTTATTACGATGACCTAGATTAGATTGTCTCATCTTTTTTGAATCGAAAAATACTTTTTGACAACCCAACATTTTCAAAAAATGTTAAATATTTCGGAAACTGTAAGGTTTAGGTATAGGGAACTCTAATGAAAGTCTACCTTATTTCGAAAAAAAATTAAAAAGGAGGGTATTCCATTTAAAATAATATAATTTCGATAAGTAACAAGTTTGTATATCACCCTGTATAAATCAAACTAATTTTAGATTGTAGTCCTAAAATTATACATATACATCAGCCTGCTATTAATATTGAGAAACGTATAAATCCAACTATAGAATTCAATTTTAGTAAAGAATAACTAGGTCATTAAAAATTAAATATTGTTACACTGTCTTAAAGATGACAAAACAGAACACTCTCTAACGGCCCAAGGCTAACAATGAAAAATGCCGGAAAGAGCAACTTATCCTTTCGTCAACAACGTGTTTTACTTGATCTTAAACGCAATGAAAATATAATAATATTAAAATCAGATAAAGGTAATGCAACTGTTATATTAAGTATGAATGATTATAACGTTAAAATAGATCAATTGTTGGAACCAGAGATTTATCGTGAAATACCAAAAGGTCCAACAAAAAAGTTTCTTTTAAAAACTAAAGAACTGATTAAATTATCATCTCTTCCTGAAAAGAAACTAACTAACTCTGGAGCTATTTCACCAAAACTATATGGTTTACTAAAATTCCATAAACCTAGTATTCCTTTAAGGCCTATTGTTAATGCAATTGGTTCTCCTACATACAGTCTTGCAAAATATCTTACATTTTTATTACAACCTCATATAGGTTAAAATACTCCATTACATTAAAGATTCTGCCGACTTTGTTGAAAAAATGCATAGTTTCAAAATTGAAGAGGGTGATATAATGGTCAGTTTTGATGTCTCACTTTTTACAAAAATGCCTCTAAAAAAAAACTATTGAATACACTTTATCTACAGTTTGATGGTGTAGCAATGGGTAGTCCCCTTAGGCCTGTTATAGCTAATTTTTACATGGAAAAATTTGCAATATTAGCGTTACAAAATACACCTAAAAAACCTTCAGTTTGGTATACATATATACATATATATATATATATATATATATATATATATATATATATATATATATATATATATATTAGATGACATTTGTTATTTGGAGACATGGTGAAGAGCCACTCCATGAGTTTTTGGTTTTTATAAATGTTATACATCCCATTATTCAGTTTACCATGGAAAAAGAAGCTAATGGAAGTTTACCATTTCTTGACATATTAATATATAATAATAATAATACACTATCTTTTAAGGTTTACAGAAAGCCGACACACACTGATAGATACCTTCATAAGTTACCCAACCACCATCTAAGTTAAAAGATTGGTGTATTTAAATCTTTAGTAGATCGAGCGAAACGAATGTGTGACCCTGAATTTTTGAAGGATGAATATAACTATTTAACAAAATCCTTACAAGATAATGGATATTTACTTACGGATATTAATAATGTTATTACACCCTCTAGTCATAACCTTAAAGAAAAGCCAGTTCTAAATGCTGGTACTGCTTTTCTTCCCTTTATAGCTAATGCTACAGATAGAATTGAAAAAATCCTAATTAAATATGGCATTAGGACTATTTTTAAACCTACATGAAAAATTAAAGAACAGTTAGATCACCTAAAGACGTTTCAAACCCATTATCATCTTACGGAGTGTATAAGTTATCTTGTTCATTTGGAAAAGTATACATTGGAACAACAAAACGTAGCTTTGATGTAAGACATAAAGAACATATGAGATTTTGTAGATTAGGTCAACCATAGAAGTCTGCGGTTGCTGACCATGCCTTAAATAATCTAAATCATGACATTCTATTTGATAATATGAAAATTTTTATCAAGACTCATTATTATGTTCGTTTACCACGTGAAGCTATTGAAATATATAGACACCCTAATAATTTTAATAGGCAAGAAGAAAATCTCCGTTTAAAAAGGTTTTTGCATCTTATCATTATAAAGCAGCATAATGATACATCTTGATTTTGATTTTAATTTTGACTTTTGGTATGTCTAGGTTTTTCGCTGTGTTTTTTCTTAGACCTTGAAGCAAATGGTTTACCAATTATATGTTAAATTTGTTAGATTTAACTGGATTCTATTTGATGTCATGTTTATGTTTGTGAATGCTTCTATCATTTTCACAACTTTACACTTACATCATGACTTGATTAAATTTTGTTAAATGTGCTTGGCTGACATTTTTCATTGTTAGCCTTCGGCAAGGCTTTTATAAAAACTCTTATTCACAGAGGAGGTTGTGGAAGGTGACGTAGATAGTTTTAATGATAGACATACTAAGAACGAAGGTTATCGCAGTGTTTAAAGTTGGAGAGCACTCTCTATAATATGATTGCTTTACTCACATTCAGTTTGTGTTCAAAATAGGTACAAATCTTAAACAATCTTTGGTACAGTATAGTAATAAAAATCCCTAGAGTTGAATTTCTGTTTTTGGAAAATGGGACCAAATTAGTTATGTTGATCGTGATGTTAAAAGCATAATTATATTAAACAATAAATAAATAATGCAATCTGTATAATAAATCCGAATATGCAGTCAAACAGTATACACTGTCTGGGAATAAGATGCTCTTTTGCGCTTAAGTATAGTGTCAACTATCGTGCGTTCTATCATCCTTGATGGAAAGAATTACTATTAAGAATTATTTCATGAACGAAAAGCGCACGTCACACTGTTTCAAGGTATAAAATGTTGTGTATAACCAAATATGATTACAAAATGAATTTGTTATGATACTCCCTACGTTACACCATTGCTGGTTGAATGAATACTTGGGTACGGGGAATATCAAAAGCGAAAAAAATATCTACTATTCTATCATGTCGTCGTTGTAATTCATTTTTAGTTAAAAAGGGAATTTTGGTGCCATCTAGCGATAAACATCTAAAACCATAAAGCGACAACTCACTAAGTACCCGTCTCATATTTTCGCGCAGTCTTTAAAAATAAATACGAATTTTGTAAACAAACCATTGTGTTGAGTTAGTGTCGTTTTAAATGAAAGAGGTATGTATGCAACGTTGTAAATGACTACCAACAATACTTTTTGCATGTTTAATAGATATAGTATGTATCTGTTATGAATTTAATCACATATTTGGCATATAGTTATTATTCAGTTTTTCTTATTGTACGGAGTTAGGAAAATTTCTATTTCTAATAACATAATGATGTTATGGGCTTGGGCAACTTGATAGATTTTAGACACAAGTTTTTAGGATCAGATTTTGTTAATCTGCTTTAAATTTCACATTAGCAAGCTAAATTAATAACAGATTTTAAGACAGTTCTTTCTGTAAAAGACAGTTCGTTCTGCGAACAAGTGCTTTTTTTTGCTTTTAACACGTTTGAAGCAAAATTTTGTCGTTAATTTTAGTAGAATTTTTACAACAAGAGAAAAGCCCATATCTTTCTTTCAGGATAAATTTACAGTCCAGATGATCGAATGTATTGCCCTCAGTAGGCATAAATGTGATAGAGATAGCTTTAGATCCAGAACCGACAGTAAACGTTCCAGTGCAATCAAAGACAGTGCCATAGTTTAAAGTCCGAAGTCGAACAGATCTTCAACAATAACAATTTATTGCTTGAAGTTACCGATGAGCCAGACCAAACAATTTGGCTATTTATGAAAATGTGCACCAGTCACCGACCGATTTTTCTGAACATTCAAGCCCTCAGAATCAAACCTGTAGCCCAGATGTCAGTATTCAAAGTGATATTAATGTCCTATAGGGAACGCGAAATTTTGAATATACTGGATATTTTCAAGAACTGAATATTCAAGACCCAGCTGACATGTATTCCGAATACGACGAATTAATTACTTCCGAGTTACATGAGCCAATCTGAATGGAAAAAAATTCAGAAAAACTCAAAAGGCAATCAGGGCAACATTATTTAGGAAAACGAAAAGCAGAAGGGAAATGGAGGTACAATGTAAGTAAAAAATATAAGAGCACGGGGGATATATACAAATTTGATGAAAAAACTACAATGAAGTGCAAAGAATTATCAAATAAAGAACTATATTCTATGAAAATTTGAGCAACTTCCATGGACTGAGAAGCAAATTTATGTAACCGATTTAATTCACAAAACTCTGTTTAAGTGAGCCAGAAATCGAAAAAAGTAATTTTTAAATATCCAATATTTACCAAAACTAGAATCACATTATTGTAGGAAGTCTACAAGTAAATTATATTTAGAAGCGGATTTTATAAAAACGATTGGTGTACCAAAAACTATCTGCTGCCATTATCTGTTGCTCAAACATGATTGAAGATCTGAACAAGGATAAATGTGACAAACGTATAGCTTATAAACCCGGAAGTAGGAAAATGCGTATTAACAGTGGATTTACAATCCGTTTTAATGTGTCCCACGCCCAACATCTCCTCCTTATACTATAAAACCAAACTGTAGTCCAGTGGAGGACTTACAGCCGACACGTTTGCGTTAATATTGCGTAGTTTCTTCAGAAAGTATGGCAAGCCGTTTTACTTTTTATTATAGGTACCTTAAACATAGATCTCATCTTAATATAAGATCACTAGACATTTTCGAAATTCTAACAATTTAAAATTATATTTATATTTTTATTTCTTTGTACATTGTAACATTTAATTTACATTTGTTTTGATTTATATCATTCTTTTAATTTTACTTTTCTGCAATGTTAAATTAATTTAATTTAAAGTTAATTAAATATATGACGTATATTCAATTTAATTACGGGTATGAATTATTACATCCAATATATTTAATTCAAAAACTATTATCAAGCAATGAAAATAATATTACCTCGTCTACGATTATCGCATTTAAATATAATTAACATTAATTTTCATTTTAATATTACCATAAAAGTCAAACACGTTTTAATTTTAGTATTAAAATAAAAATCGTTTTCTTTAACAGAAATGATTGAGCAGAAAAAATTTCATAAGGACAGGTTTCATTATGTGCATTTCCGTGCTCGTGCTTTGAAACACTCGACGCTTCACGTATCGTGTTGCAATCTTGCACTCGCCGGGTATACTTTATAGTTAGTTTTTTCTGATATTGAAAAAGAGAAAACTTTAACTCTCATTATGTTACTGAAAAAATAAAATGGCGTAAGTCATAAAATAGTTAGAATTAATTATAAAAAATTATATACATATGCCAAAATTTAAATGTGGTATATATGTTACACTTAATAAACGTTAAATGCAAAAGCAATTCTTACAATTTCGTTGTTAATTAGTTTTTTAGCTCTCCTGTAAAATGGTCATTTCCCCAGTTAGGCAATTTGCATCTTAGAACGACGATATGTAATTGGTGTTTATTACTTTACTCATACTAAACACTATAGAGTAGACTTAATATAATCCCCATACACCGTTTAACTGAAAACTGTGAGGGTATGTTGTAAGGTAAAGGAATTAAATAAAATAGAAGGGAAATTTATTAATTCACGGAGGATTAGAACTACTGTAACAATGAGAACACGCCGAAAGTAAGTAGTACACTAGACAAGTAAGTTTCCAATATTGTCCAAGACCGCTAAAACCGTTGACGTTCATTATGTTTACGTTGTTTTTTAACGATCAAAGGAAATATTTTCAACAAAACACCTTTCGAAAATTTGAAAGTTTTGGGTAAATTTAAAAAGCTTTAAATTCTAGTTGACATAACTTAATTTGAGGAACAAAAACGGAAATATAATCATATAAAATTAAATTTTGCACATTTATAACAAAAACCTTAAAGAAAAAAATAAAAATTTAGCTTCCTTATATTAGAACGTGAATAAAATTTTACAACCTTACTAAGTTACTGTAGCAAAGCACAATTAAATTAAATATTCATTTTCGAATAAATGTTTTGACGTATTGTTACTTTATATGATTTCATAACTTACTTCATCTGCTATTCTTACGGTAGTCCCCATATCTTTCGTTTACTTTGTATGGTTCAAGATCGGCCACAGTTAGCAACAGTATGTTTTTGTGTTTCTAAATTCTGAAACACCCAAAACCGGATTTCTTATAACTAACTTTGCTTGGTGTAGTTTACACACATACTACCAAACAGAATCTTTGCATGCACTTTTTATTGTACATTGATAGACCGAGCCATCTAAATTTGTTTTGACAGCTTTGTCTTTTGTGTAATAATACGCTCCTACGTATTTGATGCTAATATTAAAGGTTACACAGGTCTAAACTGAGCAAGGACACAAATTTTGCACCATTTTACTTAATATTGCACCCTTTTCCGTATTTTTTTTACATTTTAACGGTTTTCTTTGCTTTTTCTTTACTTTTTACTGCTACTGGTTGAATTAATACTATCGCTTTCATTTCCAAGTTATTCCAATTATGTGCCCATCCCATTCTGATCCACTTTTTGTGTCAATTATAGTATTCATTCCAATACTCCCATCTTTAAATTCTTCAAAGGTACACCTTATCTTCACTTTCTACAAGAAGGAAACGTATTATAATGGCATTCTTGTACAAACTTCTGTATGATTATGTAGATTGCACAATATTGCATAATCAATTATTGTTTGTTGTTCCCCGTACTGTAACTAGACAAACAGCGACATTTTATGTACCTAAATGTAGAACTAATGTTTTAAAGAACGCTCCTGTGTACAAAATTAGCTATACTTGTAACTGCCTAGCTAATATAGTAGACATTTTTAACTGCCCTCAAAAACACCTGCTTGACGCAATTAACTAATCATTTTATTGTTAACTTTACTTATTCAGTTGTCTGGTAAGCTTAGAATGTTTTGTTTTTGTCGACTTGTTTGTTAAGCATATTTAACCTAATTAAGTTACTATTGTAGATTACAGTAGAATAGTTTTATTAGGTGGCAGAATGTATTGCCCTCAGTAGGCATAAATGTGATAGAGATAGCTTTAGATCCAGAACCGACAGTAAACGTTCCAGTGCAATCAAAGACAGTGCCATAGTTTAAAGTCCGAAGTCGAACAGATCTTCAACAATAACAATTTATTGCTTGAAGTTACCGATGAGCCAGACCAAACAATTTGGCTATTTATGAAAATGTGCACCAGTCACCGACCGATTTTTCTGAACATTCAAGCCCTCAGAATCAAACCTGTAGCCCAGATGTCAGTATTCAAAGTGATATTAATGTCCTATAGGGAACGCGAAATTTTGAATATACTGGATATTTTCAAGAACTGAATATTCAAGACCCAGCTGACATGTATTCCGAATACGACGAATTAATTACTTCCGAGTTACATGAGCCAATCTGAATGGAAAAAAATTCAGAAAAACTCAAAAGGCAATCAGGGCAACATTATTTAGGAAAACGAAAAGCAGAAGGGAAATGGAGGTACAATGTAAGTAAAAACTATAAGAGCACGGGGGATATATACAAATTTGATGAAAAAACTACAATGAAGTGCAAAGAATTATCAAATAAAGACAGAATTATATTCTATGAAAATTTGAGCAACTTCCATGGACTGAGAAGCAAATTTATGTAACCGATTTAATTCACAAAACTCTGTTTAAGTGAGCTAGAAATCGAAAAAGTTATTTTAAATATCCAATATTTACCAAAACTAGAATCACATTATTGTAGGAAGTCTACAAGTAAATTATATCTAGAGGCGGATTTTATAAAAACGATTGGTGTACCAAAACTATCTGCTGCCATTATCTGTTGCTCAAACATGATTGAAGATCTGAACAAGGATAAATGTGACAAACGTATAGCTTATAAAACCGAAAGTAGAAAATGCGTATTAACAGTGGAATTACAATCCGTTTTAATGTATCCACGCCCAACATCTCCTCCTTATACTATAAAACCAAACTGTAGTCCAGTGGAGGACTTACAGCCGACACGTTTGCGTTAATATTGCGTAGTTTCTTCAGAAAGTATGGCAAGCCGTTTTACTTTTATTATAGGTACCTTAAACATAGATCTCATCTTAATATAAGATCACATTTTCGAAATTCTAACAATTTAAAATTATATTTATATTTTTATTTCTTTGTACATTGTAATATTTAATTTACATTTGTTTTGATTTATATCATCCTTTTAATTTTATTTTTCTGCAATGTTAAATTAATTTAATTTAAAGTTAATTAAATATATGACGTATATTCAATTTAATTACGGGTATGAATTATTACATCCAATATATTTAATTCAAAACTATTATCAAGCAATGAAAATAAAATTACCTCGTCTACAATTATCGCATTTAAATATAATTAACATTAATTTTCATTTTAATATTACCATAAAAGTCAAACACGTTTTAATTTTAGTATTAAAATAAAAATCGTTTTCTTTAACAGAAATGATTGAACAGAAAAATTGCATAAGGACAGGTTTCATTATGTGCATTTCCGTGCTCGTGCTTTGAAACACTCGACGCTTCACGTATCGTGTTGCAATCTTGCACTCGCCGGGTATACTTTATAGTTAGTTTTTTCTGATATTGAAAAAGAGAAAACTTTAACTCTCATTATGTTACTGAAAAAATAAAATGGCGTAAGTCATAAAATAGTTAGAATTAATTATAAAAAATTATATACATATGCCAAAATTTAAATGTGGTATATATGTTACACTTAATAAACGTTAAATGCAAAAGCAATTCTTACAATTTCGTTGTTAATTAGTTTTTTAGCTCTCCTGTAAAATGGTCATTTCCCCAGTTAGGCAATTTGCATCTTAGAACGACGATATGTAATTGGTGTTTATTACTTTACTCATACTAAACACTATAGAGTAGACTTAATATAATCCCCATACACCGTTTAACTGAAAACTGTGAGGGTATGTTGTAAGGTAAGGAATTAAATAAAATAGAAGGAAATTTATTAATTCACGGAGGATTAGAACTACTGTAACAATGAGAACACGCCGAAAGTAAGTAGTACACTAGACAAGTAAGTTTCCAATATTGTCCAAGACCGCTAAAACCGTTGACGTTCATTATGTTTACGTTGTTTTTAACGATCAAAGGAAATATTTTCAACAAAACACCTTCGAAAATTTGAAAGTTTTGGGTAAATTTAAAAAGCTTTAAATTCTGGTTGACATAACTTAATTTGAGGATCAAAACGCAAATGTAATCATATAAAATAAAATTTTGCACATTTATAACAAAAACCTTAAAGAAAAAATAAAATTTAGCTTCCTTATATTGGAACGTGAATAAAATTTTACAACCGTACTAAGTTACTGTAGCAAAGCACAATTAAATTAAATATTAATTAGCCGTATATTTTCGAATAAATGTTTGACGTATTGTTACTTTATATGATTTCATAACTTACTTCATCTGCTATTCTTACGGTAGTCCCCATATCTTTCGTTTACTTTGTATGGTTCAAGATCGGCCACAGTTAGCAACAGTATGTTTTTGTGTTTCTAAATTCTGAATCACCCAAAACCGGATTTCTATAACTAACTGTGCTTGGTGTAGTTTACACACATACTACCAAACAGAATCCTTGCATTCACTTTTTATTGTAAATTGATAGAGCGAGACATCTAAATTTGTTTCGACAGCTTTGTCTTTTGGCTCCTACGTATTTGATGCTAATATTAAAGGTTACACAGGTCTAAACTGAGCAAGGACATAAATTTTGCACCATTTTACTTAATATTGTACCCCTTTCCATAATTTTTTCATTTTTTTTACATTTTAACGGTTTTCTTTACTTCATTTTTTACTGGTACTGATTGAATTAATACTGTCGCTTTCGTTTCCAAACGATTCCAATTATGTGCCCATCCCATACTGATTCACTTTTTTGTCAATTATAGGATTCATTCCAATACTCCCACCTTAACTTACGTTTTCATTCACTTCCAGAAAATTTTATTTTGAAAATTTTATTTTCCACAACGCTCTTTTTCTACTACACGTACAAGAAAGGTGTTCGACTATTAGTAATCCGTCAAACCGAGTGAATCGTACGTCATTAGTTGCATTATTCCTCAGAGGCACTGCGATTGCGCATAGAGGGTAAAATGGCGGCCACTGTCCAGTCTATATTTACATGACTTTAAATCGACGAATAAAAGCCGCCATGGAGAGAAAGTATTATGTCATAAATTATTCGAGTGACAGTTTATACAAGTGAGCAAATTTCGATGTTTAAAGCTCCATCTAATCATCAAGAGCTTGATAAACGGATTGAATATGTTTCGGCAAAAAAAATTATGTGCCGCTAATATATAAAGAAAATGTGTTATGTACCGCCATGAAATTACAAAATTCCACCCCTCTCTCCTTTTTATACTGGAAGATTTTTAATAACTTAACAGTGTATTTAAAAGAATATTTAAAACTAAATGAAAAATTTTTCTGCAAGAACACTACTTCTATGAACTGAAAGATTTTCTATCTATAAATTTTAAGTAATGCATTGTTTTTATCATTTTTAATTTTGTAATGTTTAACTCTTATAACGTCTATTGTTATACATGTTTAATATGCCATTTCTTACACGAGACTACAAAAAATGGTTATTGTTATTATACCCTCAAATGTCTTTTTAATTTTTTACGCTCACTAATTAAAGTGTCAAAAAGTGTCTAATTAAATTATTTTATGCTGTGCAGACAGATTGTAAAGATACAGTAAGTATACTTTTATATCACAAAAGTCATAATAATCAATCGAACTTCCATCACCTTTTATCTAATAAGGTTATTTGTTTCAACTACAGTTGTACTGTGTGAAGAATAAGGGCACTATTCCCTCCATTTTGTTGTGAGGTCACAAATTCCGCCCATTTTGTGTGACGTCACAAGGTCTCTCACATCGCTGACCTCGGTTTGACCTTGAGAATTCCTAAAGCTGCTCACGTGTTCGACCTCGGGTATGACCTTGAGACTGACCTTGGGGCCTGCCATTGGAGTTGACCTTAGACCTGGCCTTGAAGTTGGCCATGAGCTAGCCAAGATCAGAACCAAAAATCTGATCAGCGGTTTGAAATTTTCTAATAAGGAGCCCTATTGCTAACTTAAGTTAACAGTAAGTCACGTATAAGAACTTGTGTTAGGGTCTGCGGCCTCATGTCGTGATCCTCTTGACTAGAAATAGTATTCTAATAAGGTGGTCCTATTGCTAACATGCAAGACATGTATGGAAACCTGTGTTAGGGTCTGCGCCACCTTGTCGTGGCCCCCTTGGCTAGAAATAGTATTATAATATGGGGCTCTCTCTCTTCCTCCCTCCCTCCCATATGGGGCTCTCTCTCTTCCTCCCTCCCTCCCTCCCTGCGCGGTCTAAACACAGGTTGAATGTAGTAAATACTTTTATGAGAAAACAATAGTATCATTTTGATATTAAAAAAGTAAATAAAGCGACATTTATTGTCAATTTTCGATATTTACATTCTAGATAACAAATATCGGTTTTGATATTAAAAGATAAGCACAATAAAAAGTTAAATATACTGGTGATAGCAGATTTTTATCTGATATTCAAGCGCTGCTGTTACTACTGAATATGAAATTAGACTTCTATTTTGCATACATGATCTGTCTTATAAGAAATACCTCTGTCAAAAAAGGTTTTAGATTTATAAAACAGGTTCGAACGCCCATTCGGAGAACAAGATTATTATTAATAAACATTGAAGGAAAACTTAGCGTTTGAAAGTATATTTTTAAAAACAATACATGATTTATTTAATTACATTTTTATTGGTTTTCTTCTTCTTCTACCATGATACTTCACCATCATCATCATGGTTTTGAGATGCATCCTTCTCCTCTACCTCATCGTTCTTCTTCTGTGAATCATCATCACCATCATCATGGATTTGAGATACATTCACCTCATCTGCGTTATCGCTCTCATCATCCTGAATGGTTATGTTGTAATGGTGTATTAACAAGTCAGTAAAATCTCTAAATCTCTAAAATCTCGCTGATCTTGGCTCATAAACAGGAGAATACAGTATAATAATAATGCTCACTCGATGGTGGTTACACTTTAAGTACATGCAAAAAATGATATACAATATGTGTTTACCATTATTAGTATTACAGAGATGAGAGAGTATTCTTAAATTATTTTCGAGACAGTTGTAGGTTTTTAAAGCGTAAACAGGATCATCAATATTGTGATATATGCGGCGAAATGTCTGTGCCTTCTTCTTTAAGTTAGATTTCGTCTCTATATATTATTTTTACATACAAGGTCTGTCTGTCTTATCAGAAATACCTCTGTTAAAAAGGGATTTTTATAATCAGATTAAGTATGCTTAGCTCTTATTAGACTACTATTTTTTTTTTATTTTCGAGTTTTTACCGATAATGGGTTGTCATACTATCACATAAGATAGTTTTACATATATGTCCTGTTTTAGCAGAAATACCTCTGCCAAAAAAAGGAGATTTGATTTATCAATATGCCCCTAGGGAAGATATTAGAGCGTGGTTACAGAAACAAAGACCGTACACTATTCATAAACCTGTAGTGAGAAATTTACACGAAACAGGTACATTGTGTGTGAGTAACATTTTTGAGTTATGGCAGATAAGTAAAAGTAAGTAAATATAATGACGAGTACAATTATATATAAAGGCGGTTATCGTTGTACTTAGAAAGATGGCGCGGGCTGGGCTCTGAAGTTAAAAACGGCCATTTCCATAATCGACATATTTCCGGTTTTTTCAAAGATACGAAAAGATACCTCATATAGGTAAAATTTTGCGATGCAATGCTTTTATATAGATAAAATTTTGCCATGCGGTGCATTCAATAAAGGTAGTTTCTACTGGTACGTCTCCCGAGTGGTTATACTATCACACAAGCCAGGTATAGGAATTTGAGTTAGGGTCTTTGTCTCCTTTCCTTTCCTTAATAGGCCGAGAATATTGGTGCCGGTCCTTAGAACTTCTTTCCCAACGCGCAACCACGCAAACGAGAAAACACACAAAGACGAAAACACGCTAACGCGAAAACATGCAAACATGCAAACATGCAAACACGCAAACACGCAAACACAAAAACCCACAAACACGCAAACACATAAACCGGAATAAACCGGAAAACACACAAATGCAAAAACAAGCAAACACGAAAACACGCAGAAACTAGCGAAAGTTTTCTGTAATAGAAGTTGATCGTGCTCGCCTCTATCTCGTCTCTTTCGCCTCTTTCGTCTCTCTCCTCTACCTTATCTCCCTCGTCTCTCTCGTTTCTCTCGTCCCACATTTTAGGTTAGGTCAATACTCGTACAATATTAGGTTAGATTAATAAACGCACGGTTTTAGGTTAGGTCAATACTTGTGCGTGAGCATTGACCTAACCTAAACCGTGGATTGAAAACGATGGGACGAGTTAGTGGTTTCCCTATAATGTCGTCAATACAGTTGTGGGGATAACAGAGTTTGCTGCGTGATAGGTGAGTTTGGTCAGGTCCGTATAGCTCAATCTGTCGTGTGTAGTATTTAATGATAGGTCTGGAATGCTGTTGGAGATGTGTTTACTGAACGCATTCCAATCATCGTAAAGATCTCTGTGTCTGATTGTAGTCTGTGTTGGAGATGTTTCATCCTTCTATGTGATGAGAAAGTGGTGCCAAGATGGATGGTGTAATCAAAATACGGTTACGTTTCGAATATTAAGCTAACTAGGTGGTCAGTTATCCTCAGAACTGTGTGTGTATCTGGCAATAAGTTTTTCTGGTAAGACTGTATTGTGAGTATTTTAGATGTAATCTAATAACGGAGCGGAAAGCGCGACATATTCAGGAGGGATGTAATATAATACTACCGTAGGGGCTGATGAATGGTGAACCGTTGCGGCCACACACTCAGGATGCTGAAGGTACTAAGCAGTTGAGTAGTGTGAGAGTTTCTTGCATAGCTCTGTTGAGGTCGTTGTGTAAGTATGTATTGCAGCGCGTTGTGTAAGTAGTTTATGGCTAGGATTTGTATTCGGTCCATGTTAAGTAGGTTTTCGATCGCCAGCCGCATTAACGGTGCCTACTGTTAGTTCTATTGTAGCGGGATTTAGAAAAGGGGTTAGAGAGAGAGAGAGAATAGGGGTCCACTTTATTCGGTATATGGTAGTATTGAAATCGACTTGTATACCGCCCCATGCGCATTACAATCGGGTCTCTGAACACTCTTTTGCTTCATAATCTATCCTGTTTGCGACAACTCACGTCTACTAGGAAATATGCTAAACAATAAAAAGGCAAGGGCTCTCAGGAGGGTATTAGTTCACAGGAAGTATTCAACGTATCTGAGCTTTCAGGAGTTAGTGGATTCCGCTTGCAAAATGGGGCTATGTAATGAGGGGCAAGGTTGAGATTTCTGGTTTCCGTTGTGTAAGGGACTTAAAAGATTGAGTAGGGCATATAATTGCTAGGTGGCCCACTTGGGTATAGGTGGTACAGTATTTTGGTATCATGTTGGGGGTATGGGGGACTCGCGCCGATAGTGCCTGCCGAACATGCAAACTCCGTTGTGTTAGGGGAAATTAATGGATAATGGATCTGACAAAGGATGTGGGACGGTTCGTGCTTATAGAGACTACCCCGATGGTCTTGGTTACATGATGTTGGTCTATGGTCTACAGGATACCTTTTGGGGTAATGTCATGATTAACCTAGCAGATTACCCATTACAGAGAAACATGTTTGGGTGTGGAAAGGTTCCAACTGGAATTGGACAGGTGGCTTAAGGTTACGGAAGGAGGTCGAAAGGTAGCTAGAATGGATTCTTCCATCTGAAGTTAGGAGTACGGTAAGGTTATGGTTGAATCGTAGACCCATCCACGGGAGCTGCAATGGATGTAAGGTGTTGGACAGTTACTTCCGTTTTTGGGATATTTCGAATTTAATAACGGAATTTGGATGAGGTATGGGATCGGGAAGTTCAAGATGCGGATGAGGCAACGTGATAGAGGTTGAGTCTGAAGGTGGAGTGCTAGTGGTAACTACTGCTGTAGTTGTAGACATCGTCGGTGCCGGTGCTCCCAGAAGCGAGGCCATGGCAGGTATGTGACGATCATTGTCGTCGGTACAAGGGAACTGTTATGCGACTAGAAGGTATGGTTTCCCTTTTTACCATGATAGGTTAATAGGTCGTGAATTTAGCACAATAAAAAATGTTTGAATCCAGAAGGATGGACTACCAGCACCGGAGTGTAGTCTCATACCACCCTGTATTTAGGCTAGGAAGTTGAGAATCCGATCGAAGACGATGTCTTTGTCAGTTCCAATTAAAATAAATAAAATTATTTATATCATGGAAGCCTGTCCTTAGTTTTAGGCGGCTTCTGTTGTCTTCGGTGTGTTGATATTTCTGGGTATGGTAGATAGCAGCCTTCTGTCGTCGGTTCCTGATGGCATCTATCTGCACTTGGTTTGTAAATTCCTTGAATGTGGTCTTTGCGGCGTCTGTTTAATCTCTGCCCTAGCTTATTCACTCTCCCCTACCGCTGTACCTGGGCGCGAGGATTCCTGAAATTACTATTTGTCGATATAGTCGGAGAGCTCTGAGGTAGCCGGGTTTGCGACAAATTATTTAATTAGGTATCACACGCATGCATTTAGACGATTTAGGAAGGGCGTCTGTCAGCGCGTCATGCAGTTTAATTCAAACAAGATGTGGGCGGTTGTGGTTTCTGGTATGGTGCTCATTTGTATATAGCGAGGGTTTAACAGTGGAGCTCTGACGTAAGAAAGTTTTTAACGGTTTTTTTATAATAACGACAGAGAGGATAAGAACTTGATTATTTCTTAATTATTATAATCTCTAATAATTAATAAAAAATCTTTAATTAATTAATAATCAAACGGGATAACTAGTGTAAAGGATTTCTTTACAAAACTATGATATGACGACTCTTGGTACTAATAAGTTTTAATTTCGTTTGATATATGAGGACGTAATTATTAATTAAGACTTTAGGTATAAGTTTTTTTTGTCATTTCTAAGAACATACTTTAAAGGTATAGTTTGACTTTCTACTGAACTCGGAGAAAACATATAATTTGATTTTGGTTGTCCGACTTACATAAGTAAACGTAATGCTACAGACCACATTTCGATATCTTAACCACTTTAGATACAAATGGATCGACAAAGCGTCGCTATTGAAAAGTAGCTCAAAACACAAACGTTTAAACCTTTGTAACACCTTGCAGACAAAAATGAAAATAGAGAAAGTTGGAAAGGGTCAAGGTAATACGTACATTAGTATGGTTAATACGAGCTTTTATTTTAGGATAAAACTTTAAAACTGTCGAACATGGGAGTTGGTCTAATTTTCTGGTTGGAGTAGAACTGAATGTTGTACAGTATTGAGCTTAGATAGAAAAATAATTCTAATCATAATGAGCCATTCTAACAAAACCATTACTTTATGTGATGAAGATCACAAATATTAACGTATTTGATAATAAGGCATGTAGACATTGTCAAAACGGGTTGAAGTTAGCAGAAATTACTAAAAAGCTTTATGTTTGTTAACTCAAAACTAATTTCAATTTGTATCTTGCTTATACAAATGAGATTTGAGAAAATTAAAAATAATATTACTAATGAATACTACTAAAAATAGAAGTACTTACAACTTTCTACTCTCTAGAAACTGTAGATGTATAATTTATCCTTATGTTTAATTTAACGAGGGAGAAGACTTCAAAACTGTAAATAAAGTTAATAATTAAGATTACTCACAAAACCCAATCAGACATAAATCCTGCTATTAGAAACTGAAAGTTATCCTATTGTCAATTGGGAAATCTGTCGTTACCCACTTAAAATTCAGGTATCGCAAAACAAACCTTTAGGGGTAACTTTTCAATTACAGTTGAAATCTAACTTTATTGTAAGTAAGTGGATGTTTAAGTATAATTATACAGGGCACAAAAAATAAATGATGGCAATTGTAAGTGCTCTTGAAACATTTAACTGTTAGTAAATTAGAAAAAGTAAAAATACACGACTAGTAAACCGAACAAGTAAATAATTGAAATCAGTTCTATTTTTTTTTGTACATACTCATAAAAGCTGAGTGCAAATAAATTTTTCAGAGATCAATTCATCTGCTAAATGTTACGTTGGAGATTATTAAAAACAAATTCCTTTGTTCTGTCCTGGTAATTTGCAAATTGGTTTAAATTGAATTACAAGTGAATGGCTATCAACCATGCGCTCCATGCATGCATGCATGCATGAAAAACAACCAACATCGCACGCCACTGACGAATTTAAGGTACTCTCATAATGAACCATCCAGAATACAAACTATTGTTGTAATTATATTGCTTTACACGTAAATTATTGCATTTTACCGCTATTTTCCTTTTCAAAAAAGTAGAGAGAACAATACAAATTCTCAATTTGAAATTTGAACCACGCGCGGTTGAACCTTCAATTCAAATGGCATATGTCATATAAATATTATAATCGTTTTCGTGATCAAGTAATAACGTTTCCAATACATGTTAAATTCCTGAAATTGAGCAGCTCAAAACAGTTTTTAATAACATTGCAAAAACAATACAGAACAGGTAAGAATTACATAATATACATATATATATATATATATATATATATATATATAATTACAGGGTGTTTCATTAAGGCTGGCCACCGGCCATATTTCAGAAACTAGTGGACATGGAGAAAAAATTCATTATAAAAGTCGCCACGAGAAAATCCTGAAATTATTTTAAGTTCCGTAATTCATCGCAAGGCGCAATTGAAAATTAAAAATAAAATTATAAATTTCTCCGAAAATTCCCACATTAAGGCATACCTTTGGTAACATCGTTAGAAAGCTTAGACAATTCTGCATCATTTTGGTCTAAGGCTCATTGGCGTACCGATCTTAATAAGAGTGGGGGAAGCTATTGAATGTGTAATCATTTAAATCGCTGTTATTTTTAAACGACTTTTCCGATTGTAGTAAACCTAGGCTTGTTTAGAAGAAAAAGGTAAGTACTTTTAACTGTCGCATCCATTGGTACGCGATACCTCATAATAAAATTGTTAGAGGGCGCAATTTGTAATAATACCAGTTTTTTTTATTTTATTAAGAAAAATTAAAAATTAAATTAAAATTAAAGGTAGAGCAAGCTGACAACAGAATTTAAAGTTACGAAAGTCTAAGCAGGTTGTATCTTCACCACGTTATTCAAGATATATAGAAAAGACACTTGAACAATGGAAAAGGAGAAGTATGAATGGAATACCACTGGACGAAGATACTACATTATCACGTTGATTGCACGATCAAATTATAATGGTACAAGAAATGAAGACATCGAATACATGACAAGGAAAGCTATAGAGGAATATGATAAATGACTTAAATTAATGTAAATAAATCAGCATATCTTAGTATAGACAAGAACAAGACGCTTTAACCTTAGAAACAGGCGAAACTATACCGGCATGTAAGAATACAAATATTTGGGACAACAGTAGGAAAACAAATTATATAACACAGAGGTAAAAGAGAATAAACAAGGCCGGAAAGTTATAGGTCGTAAATTATATTGATGCAAATATAAGCAAAAAGAATAAAAACAAATACTAGTTAATGGTCCAAAGTGTGGCACTACGGAGCCGAAATCTGGCAATCTCGGAACAACAAAAAAATCAACTGAAAGTAATGGAAATGGACTATTAAGATCATGAGAATATCGGCGAGATAAATTAGAAATACAAGGATACGTGAAATAATGGATCACGAAAGAGATATCGTGGAAGAAATTGAAAAAGGCAACTCTTGTGGTACGGGCATGTCGAAAGAATGGACACAACAGGCTTCCGAAAAAGCAATGCAGTGGCAACCAAGAAAGAAGAAAGAGGACGGCCAAGAAAAGGTTGGAATGAGGAAGTAGAAAGCCTTAACAAAAGTGGATATCCAACAAGGAGCTTGGATGAATAGAAAAGAATGGAAAAATATTGAACTAAGACCCAGATATTAAGATACGAAAGAAGAGAAAAATTAAATCATACGGTATAATTATGACATCATAAGCGGAAAGTAGCTTAATTTTGTAACAAAAACGTAAATAACGCAATTTGATATCTTTATTTGTTCCAGAGTTATGGCGAAAAGAAGACTTTTTAACCGTTTAATTTAATAATTGATTGTTGCTATGGTTTCTTAAGGTGTATAGGTTGGATTAGTAATGAGGAATCTGCATTTATCATAGTCTGTGCCTCTTTCACACTATCTAGGCTTAGGACTAGTCCAAACTAAGCAAATTGCAAAATTTGGAGCGTGTTTAGAGGCCAACGGGCCATAACAACGATATCAAAGTAATGATTGATTTTTGTTTAAGAAACTTTTAATAGAATGGTAAAAATCATGAACAACTGTTAAAAACAAGTAAAAAGCTATAAATGTTCAAATTGACGGCCGTTTTGTAAAATACAACTATTAATTCTTCTTTCGTACTGGAAACAGCTGTTTCGATTTCGTCTCGTGGAATCGAATTTATTGCAATTTCAATTCGGTGAATTATGTCCTCTACGGTGGTTGGTTCGTTTCGTAAACAATATCTTTTATTCTTCCACAAGTAGAAATCTAATACAGTTAAATCCGGGGATCTAGGTGCCACGGAAACAAACTACCCTTCCCATCCAGCGATTTGGGTATCTAACATTTAAGAAATCACGCACTCTTCGGGAATAGTGTGAAGGTCGTCCATCATGTTGATACCACAGGGATCACGTCAAGGGAATGTCTTCTAAAAGATTGGGCAAGTCATTTTGTAAAAGTTTAAATAAGATTCACCATTTAGGTGTCCATGAAAAACAAATGGTCCGATAATTCTGTCACCTAAAACACCACACCACAAATTTACACTCCATCTGTTTTGGTGATCCACTTGCGCATCCAGTGAGGATTTGTTTGCGACCAATAATGCATATTGTGCAAATTAACTCTCGCAGCTAGTAAAGTAGCCTCATCGGTCCATAAAACTTTGGAAAGGAATCGAAGATTTTCACTACATGTCTCTCAGCCAATAGCAATAGTCGAGCCGCCTGTCAAAATCAGTGTCTGATAAAGCCTGGTGTAAAACTAGATGATAAGGATGCTGCTTAAAATCCTTTAAAATTTTGAACACAGAAGCAAACTTACACCTAGTTCTGTGGAAATCTCCTGATGCTTACGTGAGGCTCCGATTCTACGTACGCAAGAACATTAATACTATTGTCTTCATTTCTTATGCGACGTCTTCTGACAGGAAGTGGAATACGTCGTACATTTCCTGTTTGTCTTAAACGTGTTGCCATTCCCGAAACACTTTTCTAGTGTAGTGCCTTCGATCAGGATATCTGATAGCGTATTGTCGTTCCGCAATAGCTGCATTTTGAAAACATTCATAATACACGGCAAGCATGTCGTAAGCCTCGGCATTGGTATACGACATTTTGAAGGATAGCACTAATTTCTGATAAGGTACAATGAAACCCAAAACTAATGAAGGAAAAATTTTTACAACACAACATCAATCAAAATTAAGTAAGTTGACAACTTTTTCAATTTATTTACCTCCATGGAAACGAGCCGACTTTGTTCCGCAGCAAATTAGATTATTATTTTAAAACACACCACATTAGAATTATGCCTTAGAAGTTTTATATGATGTTATAAACGTACAGAAGAAGAATTAATAGTTGTTTTTACAAAACGGCCGTCAATTTGAACATTTATAGATTTTCACTAGTTTTTAACAGTTGTTCATGATTTTGTACCATTCTATTGAAAAGTTTCTTAAACAAAATCAATCATTACTTTGATATCGTTGTTATGGCCCGTTGGCCTCTAAACACGCTCCAAATTTTGCAATTTGCTTAGTTTGGACTAGTCCTAAGCCTAGATAGAGTGTGAAGGAGGCACAGACTATGATAAATGCAGATTCCTCATTACTAATCCAACCTATACACCTTAAGAAACCATAGCAACAATCAATTATTAAATTAAACGGTTAAAAAGTCTTCTTTTCGCCATAACTCTGGAACAAATAAAGATATCAAATTGCGTTATTTACGTTTTTGTTACAAATTTAAGCTACTTTCCGCTTATGATGTCATAATTATACCGTATGATTTAATTTTTCTGAATAAAATAAAAAACTGGTATTATTACAAATTGCGCCCTCTAACAATTTTATTATGAGCTATCGCGTACCAATGGATGCGACAGTTAAAAGTACTTACTTTTTCTTCTAAACAAGCCTAGGTTTACTACAATAGGATAAGTCGTTTAAAAATAACAGCGATTTAAATGATTACACATTCAATAGCTTCCCCACTCTTATTAAGGTCGGTACGCCAATGAGCCTTAGACCAAAATGATGCAGAATTGTCTAAGCTTTCTAACGATGTTACCAAAGGTATGCCTTAATGTGGAATTTTCGGAGAAATTTATAATTTTATTTTTAATTTTCAATTGCGCTTGCGATGAATTACGGAACTTAAAAATAATTTCCAGGATTTTCTCGTGGCGACTTTTATAATGAATTTTTTTCTCCACTTTTTATGTCCACTAGTTTCTGAAATATGGCCGGTGCCAAGCCTTAATATATATATATATATATATATATATATATATATATATATATATATATATATATATATATATATATATATATATATATAGAGGGTGAGTCAGTTTTTGTAGACAAACTTTAACAGGAGATAGAACACATGTTTCTAAAAAGAAAAGTTCCTATTTCCGAGATACAGGGTGTTGAATATAATTTTTTTTTCTCAAATTTTCATTATAACTCATAAACGAATGCTTAGATTTTTTTCATGTTGGGGGGATAATGTCTATTAATTAACGGGCATAAAACAAGCGATAAGAATGTTCAGAAACTTGCACAGTGGCGGAGTGGAGGGGGTGCTCAACCCCTTTCATAAACAGAACTTCTACGCCAATGACTATTTTTAAAAAAAACTGTTATTTTCATTATCTACATACAGTTTAACAAAAATAATGTACCTTCTTCTGTTTCGAAATTCCTGTGCGTTTCCGAGTTATTTTGATTTTTAGTGTTTGATGTGGTACTAAGTTAAGTAATGTGCTTTATGTGAATAATTGAATATAAAGTTTTTAATAAAAAAGATATAATAAAACATTTAGAGCCATTTTAGTACCTAACGATCGTTTCTTTAAAATTTCAAATACATTTTCATTTATAAATAGGTAGGTTATCGGTTTTTTTTAGTACTCATTGTTATTATCCTCGTATAAAAAGAAATGCATAATTATTATTGTTATGCGGTCAATACTTTCTGTATAATTATGTATGTATCAATTTCGCCATAAACATGTATGTAGTTTTTAAGTGAGATTCTAATAAGTTATAGACCGCTGCTCACTTGCTCTCATTAGAGAGCCGCCACTGTACCAAGCTATACTCAAATACAAGACTTTTGTAAATTGAAATCTGTTTAGTACACTAATTTTAACAATCCTTATTTATTATTATTATTGTAACAATACTTAATTAATAATTGTGAAATTAATAAGAATTCTTAGCAATAACGATTTATAAATAAATAACAATAACACTAGTATAATAAAATTAGACACTTTGTTCAAAATGTAAACCGTTCTTTTCAATACACATTTCACAGTGACGTACAATAGAACGTCTTAAGTTAACTAGATGATGCACCCTTATTTCATTGCAACAAAATATGATACTCCTTGGAAAACAAGTAAGTATTAAATTTTATATTTTGAAACGACAGTTTGACTTTTTACAAACACTTGCTTCATCTTGAATAATTTCACTGTTATTAATTATTGTTTTTAAGTTCAAAAAGTTATTTCATTTGATTTGCCAGCTTTTAATTAGTGTAACATGCCGTTTACATTTACAAATAGCGAACAAGCCGACCTTCATTTTATTTATGGGTTCGCAAATGGGAATTCAAGGTACGCAGCTAGGGAGTATCGGAGAAGATTTCCAAATAGACGACAACCACATCATTCCGTTTTTGTGAGTATCCATCGTCGATTAGTTAACCAGGGTTTGAAAAATCTAGATGGGGGCCGACAGAACAACCGTGGACGAGATAGAATTGGAGAGGGTATATTGCGTGAATTTAATAGGAACCCCACGGCAAGTACTCGACGTAGTGCTGTTGCTCTTGGTATTTCCCAAAGTAAAGTTTCCCGGGTTTTAAACTGGATCACAGACGCCCATATCATTTTCAACCTGTTCATGTTTTATGCCCAGGTGACGCCGAACGAAGACTTAATTATTGTAGGTCGGTTCTGAACTCCATTCAAAATAATAGAGATTTCTTATCCAACATACTGTGGACTGAGGAATCCTGTTTTACTCGTCGTGGTATCGTAAACTTTCACAATCTGCATATATGGGCACATGAAAACCCACATGCCATTCGACCAAGAAGTTTTCAACATGAATTTAGTACAAATGTCTGGATTGGAATTTACAGCAACCACGTGTTTGGACTTTATTTCTTGCCACAACGTGTAAATTCAGAAAATTTCCTACAATTTTTAGAAGAATAACATGTTAATATGTGGGAAGACATTCCTTTGAATTTAAGAGGACATTCTTGATTTCAGCTTGATGGATGTCCGACCCATTATGGCATAAATGTAAGAAATTGGCTAAACAATAACTACCCGGGGAGGTGGATAGGTCGTGGAAGTCCAGTGGCGTGGCCTCCTAGATCCCCGATTTAACGCCACCTGACTTTTTTGTATGGGGATTCATGAAGGAAAAAGTGTATACCACTCCAGATAATACACTTGAAGAACTTCACAATCGCATCAGAGATGCTTGCAATGAAATAAAGGTGCATCATTTAATTCACTTAAGACGTTCTATTGTACGTCGCTGTGAAATGTGTATTGAAAAGAACGGTTTACATTTTGAACAAAGTGTCTAATTTTATTATACTAGTGTTATTGTTATTTATTTATAAATCGTTATTGCTAAGAATTCTTATTAATTTCACAATTATTAATTAAGTATTGTTACAATAATAAATAAGGATTGTTAAAATTAGTGTACTAAACAGATTTCAATTTACAAAAGCCTTGTATTTGCGTATGGCTTGATACATTGGCGGCTCTTTAATGAGAGCAAGTGAGCAGCGGTCTATAACTTATTAGAATCTCACTTAAAACTACATACATGTTTATGGCGAAATTGATACATACATAATTATACAGAAAGTATTGACCGCATAACAATAATAATTATGCATTTCTTTTTATACGAGGATAATAACAATGAATACTAAAAAACCGATAACCTACCTATTTATAAAGTTTTTAAAATAGTCATTCTGAAGTTCTGTTTATGAAAGGTTGAGCACCTACATGACTTCAAGTTTTGAACATTCTTATCTTGTTTTATGTAATTATATCATTATCAACCTGAAAAAATCTAAGCATTCGTTTATGAGTTGTAATGAAAATTTGAGAAAAAAATTATATTCCAAACGAAGCCTTCTACGACATATGTTTATAGGAACTTTTCTTTTTAAAACATGTTCTATCTCCTGTTAAAGTTTGTAAAAATACAGTTTTTTAAAATAGTCATTGGCGTAAGTTCTGTTTATGAAAGGGTTGAGCACCCCTCTCACTCCGCCACTGTGCAAGTTTGTGAACATTCTTATCGCTTGTTTTATGCCCTTAATTAATAGACATTATCCCCCAACCTGAAAAAAATCTAAGCATTCGTTTATGAGTTGTAATGAAAATTTGAGAAAAAAAAATTATATTCCACACGAAGCCTTCTACGACATATGTTTATAGGAACTTTTCTTTTAAAAACATGTGTTCTATCTCCTGTTAAAGTTTGTCTACAAAAAACTGACTCACCCTGTATATATATATATATATATATATATATATATATATATATATATACATAACATTAATTAGTTTTTCTTTTTTTTGATAATACACAAGTATCATAATTAAATACTTTAATATTTATATTAGAGTTTGTACAGCTTTGAAAATGAAACTCCTGGTATCCTTAACTTACTGGTCCGAGATGCTTGGTTGCTTGAAGGTGAAACCTCCATCATTACTCGAGAAGAATTGATATGTGAGTGATTTAGACTTGAAGACCCTGGCTGTGTGAGTGCTTCAGTAATATGGATTTTGCTGCATAAATTTCAGCCACTGCCGAAGACTTCCATCCCCAGTGACGCGTAATTGTTAATAAATCGTCTCCTTTATTGGCCAGTAATGTTGCACTGGTTCTACAAAAGCAGTGCCCAGTATACATTTTCTGGTTTTCCAACCAAAGGAATTGTGCAATTTGGCATGAAATTTTGCCTATAGTATTGATCCCTACAGGAGTATTGACACATTTTCCATTATGATATGTATAAAACAATCGTTGGCCTGAAATATTAGATATTGATCGTACTTGCACCCATTCAGGTTTGTTATCACACATTTTCTAATCTTGTATGTTTTAGTTTCAAGTACTTCGACCAGTACAATATCATCTTTCATAGTGACATGATTTACCAACATCTTACATAACTCTTTCTTCTGCAAACTCCTGACTATTAACGCGCTCAAAATTGAAGATATGGTAATGTTTTAATCAAAAATGTAGATTGTAAAATAAATAATTCATACCGTCAGAAGCAAGCACTCGCTGTCAGGAGCTGTATCCATAAATTTGACAATATGATCTTCTTAGCTGCTGATTTTTTTGGCTTGTTATGTTTTCTCTTTTTAAAGAAGTTAAATTATATTTAACATCTAAGCACGACTTTACCATACTATATGGGGACCATAACGATTTTTTGTGACTTAATGTTTGAAAGTATGCCAATAAACAATTTTCTGAATGTTTTTGAATGCACAGCATATGATAAACTTATTATATTCAATTTCATACCGAACCCTAGATTTTAAAGGCAATATTTGTCAAAATACATTAGAAAAAGTTGTAGATCTATAACTGCCTAGTATAACTACCAAGGGTGTTTACAGTTACAGTAACTAAGTTAGTATAAAATAAAATAGATTACGTACCTTATGCGTAAACAGTATTCTGGAATTAGTGTCTAAATGCAACCCCTGGTGCGCTATCGGGCACACTGGTTTGAAATTTGTTACTCATTTCCGAAAAAGTCTATTTCCGCATAGGTACTTACGTAAAATACTATTCAAAAAATATCCTATTTGTTCATTTTAATGGGACCATAGATTAGTAGGATTTTTTAATAGAAACTCAAATTTTTCATGTAATGAGACTAATAAGTATTTCTGGCAAATCTAAATTACATTTTTCTACGTAAATCTTAATTTAGGTCCAACTTAACGTCCAAAAAAACCTTCTGCTTAATTCGTGACACATTGCTAACTTACATCCCGAATATGGTGACGTTAGGTGATTAGAACATTGGACATACATCATTTTACATTAAAGAATCAAAAGTCAAAGTGAGATTAATAGATAAGAAACTAAATTAGAAATGTTTTACCTTGCATTCCATGACTAGTGCTAAGAGATACATCTACATTAATATGGGAATTAGTCGCAGCGGTGTTATCCCCTGCGACAATTAACATACAGAAAATAATATTGACAACGTACATAAATATTGGGTATCTCAGACAACCATACATTTCCACCGACCTAGTAAACTTGTCTGTATATATATATATATATATATATATATATATATATATATATATATATATATATATATATATATATGTATTACCTGATTTGAGTCATATCGGATTTTAAACACGATAATCGCCCATTTTTGATCCACCATTTTGAATTTTTTAATTTTGACACATGATTTATGCTTAGCGATCTTGACTTTAAAAAAAATCGGTTTATGAATTAGAAAATGCACAATTTTGCACGCTAAAAATTGTGCGCCACTGATTATTTTTTTATTTTGAAATGATAAAAAAAAGTATTAGTTTGTTTTTTTTTTAATTTTGCAACTTTTTATTTGAAGCAATGAATTTTTTTAATTTTGTAAGTCCCTAAAAATGCCCCGCCACTGGTTGGATTTTGCTCATTAACTAACTTGGCCTACATTTTATGGCAAAGAATTTTTGATACCAAATTTCGTATCCATAGCTTTAACGGTTCAAAAGATATCGAGCACACACGCTTAGACACACAGACACGAAATTCTTTTTCTAAAAATGTTTTTTTCGTGTTGTTAGGCCATAAAATGTTGAGAAATCCAAAAAAAATTGAGTAATGAATAATACAATTTCGCAATTGTATCTTTGAGGTTATATTGGTTACTGTCAGTATTACCAACTTAATTTCAACAGGTATCAAAAGTACAACAATTTTGTTTATTAATTTTAACAACAATTGTTGACGTCGGCACAAAATATCTTGTGTTTCACTCTGCCATAAAATGGTTTGCGCGTACTCATAAAGTTTACTCGTACTCCCAAATATCCATTCTCTGGCCTTATAATATAAATAACTATTGTCTTTTTATTAAACTGTATCTATACTTTCTATTACAACTCGTCCTTATTTAAAAAGGAAATTTAAGCATACCTTTTTGTTTTTTGAGGTGGCGGATATGATATACCCTACAACGCGTAAATGCTTGAGTTCCTTAAAATGTCGAGAAAGAGTAAGTATACGTTTTTTGTTTAAAAATTGGGGATTTTTTATTATTTCACACGGAAATGCTGGTAATGCAAAAGATAAAAAAGTGGGATTCACCCGACTTGTACAGTAGAACTACCGCCCTCTAGAAGTACCATAGAAAATGACAACAAACTCTTATTTCATTTCATTTTTTTGTAATTGTTACAAATTTTCGACAATAATATCTCACCTTTAAGGTCTTGTGTCTTGTTTACAATCAACATTTTACTACGCCATGTTTGTATTACTCGACCTATCTTAAACTCCGAATTCTCCAGTTGCGGCGTGGTCCATTACTTACCGGAGACGAAGTCTTTATAAAGCTTGTGAAAAATAATCTAGTTACCGCAGGTAAATAATTTAAATTTAAATCTTCAATCAAGTTTCGCTTTCGTTTTATTAAACGTTTTTTCCGATTTCTATATGCTTTTACAATAAATAACTACTGTTGAATATCAGATATTACGTTATGAAATACTAAATATGCTTCAAATAACGTCGTAGCATCAAAATAACACAACACTTTGAGAATATTCATTACATGTACTCATGCGTTTAATGAAACAGTAAAGGGATGATTGTTCACTCAATAGTTAACATATCTTGTAACAAACATGGCGTGTAATTCCCTATATCAAAAATTTTCTGGATCTCTGAAACGATAGAAAACAAAAATACCGTTTAAAATAACACATTTTAATTTCTTAAATATTTGATGTTATCTCTAACACACATTCATGTATATACATGTATATATAGGTATTTTATTTAGGCTATAAATAGCTTTCAATGTTTCAATCAGATATCCGAGAACAAATAAAGCTAGTAGATCACGTTTGTGGTTGTCTTTCTGGTTTACCACGTTCAAACTGTACATAACCATAGTCATGTATTAGTTCAAAATATCTGGTGTGGAACACCATACGACCTTCCAACCTACAAAATTGAAATTAATGAAATAATTTTGATAGCATTTTTTTAGGATAATTATGCAACCTCTTTTATAATAAGTTAATCAAGAAGTTATGCATCATTGTAAAAACTAAAACAATAACCTATGTCAAACAGAGGTTTAGAACTGCATGTCTGACCCAGCTTAATAGACATCTAGATGCTAACTTAAAGATTTAAAAGACACGAAATGAATTTAGTTATAATTTTTTCGGGGTAACTCTTTCTTATATGTTTGTAACGAAAACAGGCAACATCGTAAATTCAAAAAAATAATCTGTAGAATGACGTTTACAACTTCATGTCAGATAGCCATTAATATATTAATATATACATGTTAACTTAAAAAAAATTACAAAGCCGCCCACTTCTATAAGATGTCAATAATACAGTTTAACCGTTTTCATTCATATTTAATTAATTTTTAGACTTATCTTGGCTTATATTAAGACACTTTATAAAGAAAAGTTGTATAAAATTAAATTTTCGTTACAAAATATGTCTACATTTTTTTCTTATAAAATTAATCGTTATTCAGATATTGAAAAAATTTTAAACTTAGACTTAAATTCTACTTAAGGAATTTTTTTGCGGTAAATTACGCGTCGTATCAAACACTCACATAGAACATAATTAATCGATATGATTAGGGTCCGTATCTACATATTTTTATATCCTTGAAATGTTTAGAAATGACCTAAAACGGACCCTAATAAACTCCCTCAACGCCGCTAGATTTCTTCTAAAATCTAATCAGCTCCAAGCTAAATGAAAATAAACTTAAGTACAAAATATTACTTTATAACTTCTGGAGTTATCATGGATACTAACATACATCACACCGCGCGCGCGCACTGTGCGCACGCGCACAGGCACACGCACATCACACGCACATGCACACGCACACGCACGGTGAGTGTGTGTGTGTTGTGTGGTGTGTGGTTGTGTGTGTGTGTGTGTGTGTGTGTGGTGTGTGCTATTTGTGTGTGTGTGGTGTGGTGTGTGGTGTGTGTGTGTGTGTGGTGTTGGTGTGTGTGGTGTGGTGTGTGGTGTGTGTGTGTGTGGTGTTGGTGTGGTGTGTGTGTGTGTGTGTGGTGTGTGTGTGTGTGTGTGTGTGTGTGGTGTGTGTGTGTGTGTGTGTGTGTGTGTGTGTGTAGTGGTGTGGTGTGTGTGTGTGACGTGTGTGTGTGGTGTGTGGTGAGTGCGTGCGTGCATGTGTATGGATGTAAGCTAGTATTTACGATAACCTCAAAACAGAAATACCTACGTACTTAAAACTTGGTATTTAAGCTTGTTTTAACTTGTCTTAGAGCTCGGAGCGGAGAGGGGGAGGGGTTTAGGGGAAGTTTTTGATTTTTATCAAATATTTGTAAAATAGCTACATATTTCAAAGATATAAAAATACCTGGATGTAAACCTTAAACATATCGATTAATTATGTTCTGTGCAATTTTTTATATGACACGTAATTTAGCAGAAAAAATCCTAAGAGAGAAATTAAATATTATTTTTTCATTATCTGAATAAGGATTAATTTTATAAGAAAAAGTGTAGACGGCAGTTTGAACATTTATATAAATACCTAATATTTTTGGATTTAAAATCGGAGTTTTAATTTTGTTTTAACTTGACAGGGTGAGCCACCTTAAAATTAAACTTTAATTTCGCTATAGTTCAAAAATTAACACTATTAAAATAAAGCTTATATAATTTTTATGGTAAATTTAATTTTTGATTTTTATATAGTAGTACTTACAATGCAATTATTGCAATTAATATTTTAAATAAATAGCGTAAAAACCTTATTTTTGTATCCTTAATGCTCCCTATGAGCGGTGGGAGACATTAAAAACCACAGTTTGCCCAAAGCACGTGTCGTAAAGACATATACCTATACTAAAACGGAGTTAGCATAAAATTCTTCCACTGTAACTGTGAAACTCTTTTGTTTATTAGTTTTGGTATCTGGGATCGAAACAAACAAGTAAGAGTCTTTGTCTTAAATGTCGTCGATCGTCATGTTAGTTAGCTCTTGACATCGAGAGGCCCCAAAACTACACTTTACTAACTTCGTCTGAAAAAAAATTCAAATTAAGTTTAATACTTCATGAGCTGTCAAGAAAGAGCAAATTAATTGTTTGGGTGTAAATTAAGTACCTTTGCCATTAAATTTTAGTAAAAATTCTTCTATTTGCTCCTTCTCCAAGATACTGGCCGTTTTGCTTTATACGTCCTGGATTCAATTTGAGATTTGCAAATAATTACCTAGTACTTTATAGCCATGCCAACCTAAGATATTTATAAACCATCCGAACTGTAAACTTGAAGAAGTCTCTATAAACAAAAATTATTTCGTTACCAGTAGAACGGAATTACAAAAAGTAAGTAGTACTAAATCAATAATAAATAACGATAATTAAATAAAGTTTCATTAGATGCGTTATATAACTAATGACATTAGACTATCCAACTTACCAAATAACTATCATTAAGGTAATAACAATTTGATATTTATCATTAACTAGGTATTAAGTAATTAACAGCTTTGGAGCAACTACTTAATATGGATTTTCACTGCTATACTCAGTCATTTGGCAGTTACTTCTGTTCATGTAAAGATCGTCTTAACGTCTGTGTAAAGTCAAAATGGCAACAATATGTTGATGCGGAATGGTTTTACTCACAAAATGGAACGAATAATTGAAGGGAAGACTATTTGGAACCACGCCAGTTACAACAAGTGTAAATTTCCTGAAAGAGTGCATACCTTTTAAGGTGAATTTGTGAAGAGCGAATCCCATAACCACTTTACCCGTGCTGCAAAATTATATTAGGCGAGTGGCTCAAAAAGGTGAACCAACATCTTAAGCTGTAGTGACTGCAGTATCAGAAGGATTTTCCTTTGCCGGAGCTGGACAGTTAGCTTCTGTATCGTCTTTAAACCGAACCATATAACATGTCCACAACGAATATGAAGCTATTCCTGCAAACCCCATAAAGTTAACAGAGCTGGCACTTCCGCCGGAATATACTGTAAATAGCAATGGCGAACCATTCATGTTGATTGATAGCCGCCCGAGAGAACAACGCATGTTATTATTTTCTACAGATGAAATTTGACGTACATGGAGCACTGTAACCACTAGTATGCTGACGGCACATTTACTTCTACTCCAGAGTTATTTCATCAACCTCATATGATTCATGACAGTACAGCAACGTTATTTCAACTATTTATGTCCTTCTTCCAAGTAAATCTCAGCAATCTTATACTCGATTATTCCAACAGTTGAAATTGTTAAAACCGAGACTACGGTCTACCATAATTATGGTTGACTATGAGAGCAGTCCACAAACCAGTGTGCGTGGTTCTTCCTTTCACCTCGCACAGAGCCTCTGGAAACAAATTCAAGTGGCAGGGTTGCAAGTCATATATAGTGATGGTCCTCACTTCGCACTACATTTGCGCGAATTTTTGGATCTTGCGTTTATACCCGAAGAGACCGGAATTGCATCATTCTGAAAAGTGAATTTTATACTACAAATGAAAATTCATTACAATCTGTAGTTAATTACTTCGAAAATACCTGGATAGGACGTTTAGATTGAGGAGGAAGACGAAGAGAACCTCCCTTTTACAGAAACTTAACGCATGTGTTTAATATGGTCCAAGAACATTTATCACGAACCAATAACGCGGCAAAAGGGTAGCACAACACTTTGTCATCTGTACTACACGCCGTATATGTAAACATTTGCGACTTATTTCCGACTGAATTAAGGCAATAGTATTGGAATACGGCAACAGACCAATTATTGAGTATTTACGAGGAATTGCCCACAGCTTTCAATTACAGGTGTAAATAATGGATATTGTGAAAATAAAACAAAAATGTTAGTGTGATTTACAAAAGAAAAAAAAAACGCATAAAATACAAAAAAGAAAAAAATTTTGGCAATGTTTTTAATTAGAATGAAATAGGACTAAAATACTAAAAAATTATCAACAGAAAACTTCTACACACGACAACGCTTCGTTGTTAGTACTAAGCCTCGATAAAGTATGAAGGAGGCATCCTTTTCTCGCGCGCGCTTTTATCGCCGCTTCCTTTTGTTGCACGCGTCCTTTCTTCGTGCGTCCGATTTTCCACGTCCTTTTGTCGCGACTCTTACTACTGTTGAAAACAAAAACTATCTCCAGTAGTAATTTAAATCAACGCCTTCCCCAAATTGAACTCCTTTTCGCGTTGCCAATCAAATTCATTTTTCAAGTATCTTTCAAAGGCTGGATATTGAATATAATTGTGCATGGCACGCTTGTGTATGGCAAATTTGACACTCAATAAATTAAACTACACGCCTTACAGCTCTCTCGTGGCTTATCTGCTACATAACACACTTGTCCAATAAATAAGCATAATGAGTAAATCACACACAAAATAAACAGGCATAGTGACATCAATGTAAAAAGTAAAAACTGAGACCATCTTGTTGCTATTTTCAGCTGAATGTCGCAATTGTAATCACCTGCATCCGGCAATACTAAATAGATGTTTTAAAAAAATTCTAACTCTGTCCGGTGTTTGTACGACTGCAAATACAATTTCGTTAAGTATTAATATCACAGGCCTTCCTTATTTTGATATACCTTTACATGAGTACTGCGCAGATCTAGCGGTCGGCTGAATGATGTCTAACCCTAACGAGACAGTATTTAGAATTTAAAAAAACACATTTACTAAACAGATGTAGATATTTCATAACTCCGTATCGAATTATTAATTTGTGTTGACTTATCTAGTTTCTGCATTTTTTAAATTCATATGTCTCATGGTATATTATTCCCCTTTATTCATACTTATTGACACTATCACGTTGTAGTTTACAGAATGTTCAGTAATTCTATAGCTTCATAAGTAGTTACAATAGATGTGGTTATGCTAATGTGCAATAATTTATAAAGCCATTTAAAAAAAGAATGGTTCCAATTTTAATAAATAACTAGTGAAAACAACCACAGACTTGGTGGAATAATGGTGGCAGCGTTTCGAAAAGAACGAGGTCAGACAAATAAAATAAATTTTGATTAAGACCGAAGAGTGTAATAAAAAGAAATCCAGAAAGGATGTCACGTTGTTTATAATTATTATTGAACTGGTTAATATTAATAAGTAGAATTTGAAGTCTTACCATAATAGAGGAATAAATAAACAGGAGAGACAGTTTTTATAAAGGAAGATAATTATTGGGGTTAATCCTATACCCTATACTCAACAATGTCGTATAACCAATCATTGAGCAAAAGTTGTTAATAATCGAAGTGATATTTAGTGCGTATTCTGATTTAGTTTGATATTCGTGCATTGTTTTGATGTTATAGTTATAGTTTATTTATAACAAGTATAGAATTAAAATAAAGTTTAACGCCGGAATCATAATTAAGTTTGTTAGTAGGTAGTGAGATTAAGCTTAAAGTTTCTCGCTGAAACAAATTTTAGAAGAAATTGTTTATAACAGATAATGTACGACCATAAAAGGGTTTAAATTGTTAACCCATTAATTTCCATTTCATATACGCAAAGTTTAGTTTTATAAATAAATTTTTACTAAAAAAAATAAAGCATAAATTTATTGTTGCGTTTTCGCAACGTTGGCCATAGCACGGTCAAACAGATACACATACTCCGTCGATTTCACATTGTGCTTACAGCGGCAGATGGAGTTGCAGTGATTTGTGTTTTATTAACTTTCACCGAAGATGTCCAAAACTATGTGGAAGGATAATCCGAAAAGGGCATTGGCTTTAAAGGATTAGAAACAGAGCTAGAAACTATAGTGAGGATGAAGTAAGTAGAAATTGCTATAATTTCGTCTACTGGAGATGACAATGGACGAAGAACGTTTTAATGACAATGAGCTTACAGGTATGTTTAAAATATATACCTAGTGTCGTTGGTTTTGTACGTATGGGTCGACTGTTTCATTAAATGCTTATTTTAGGAAATGAGGTGATACAGGATATTTCTGGTACATTAAATGTTTCAGAAACCTTGACCTCCTAGCCGAGTTAATCTAAAAGGGTAAAGTATAATATAAAGTATTTCGCAGAGCACGAAAAGCATCCTACTTGTTCTATATTGCCAGAAATGATATTCGTTTAATGAAAGAAGCTGTAGAAGGAGAAACCAAATTGGAGGTGTTTCAACTATATTTTGATGATGAAGGTCTAAAACTTGTCGCAACTTACTCAATGAAATATGTCCAATAGACATAATTATATATTTTCTGCGAAAGATTGTCACAATGTAACGAAAATAAAAAAAAATTTTGCTTAATGACCAAAATTTTTATTAACCAAAAAAAAATATATCTTATTTTTGGTCGAAAAAAAATTTAAACGTACTGTATAGAAATGAATGAGACAAATAATGAAATAATGTATATAGCGTTGGTATTATGTCACCCCCAATAACGACAGGGTGATTCAAATTAAGTTAATTGCGCGCGTCGTTGAAGTTAGCTGCAGTTTCCTTTTTTAACGCAGAATAGCATTTATGTGACAGTCAATGATGTTAAAGTTTTTATCCACACAAAAAAAATTATTAATACCTGCACTTTACAGTGATTCACACTGGTGTTGAAATGTCTGTTAATGTTCGATTCATGAAATTATGAACGATTATGGTGAGTATTATACATATAATCCTTGTGTGTATATATATAAAATAAGGTCAGTTAACCTAAAAACAAAATTGTGGTGATAAGCGTGCAATTGATAATAATTCCTGTTTTTTTTTGTAAATAATTTTTAACACAATTTTCTTTTGCTCTATTTTATCAAGCTTATAATAAATAAATAAAAAGAAGAAGGGGGAAGAAGAAGAAGAAGAACGGATCACAGAGCACAATAGTGAAGGGAAGGTAAATGCATGTGGTAGGTAAGAGGTACTAATATATATGTGAAGACTATTATAAGGATGAAGAGGAATGAATTAATGATCTTATCTGTTCGTAGGTGGGTCGATGACTGAAGATGACAGCTGACGAACCCTAGGTAGACCGGTTTTTCTTCTTTGTTTACGAAACCAGTGATTGCAGACCGAGACGATACGAACAGCTATAATGTGCGATGAATTTGATAGTGAACCAATATGATGACCCGTGGTGAATTTTAAAATTTTTGAACTCTACCAGGAGGGGACAATGAAGTCCCCTTTTTTTTCGTGTAAGTTTTTAATTTGTATGTTAAAGAAATTTTTTGTTTAAATCCGCTTCTTTTTAGCGTAACTTTTGTTAAACAAATTGAAAAGTTTTAACTAACGTAGAAATAAAAAATCCCTTCTACAAAAAGGAAGATCGAAACAGCTGATGATCTGAATATCTCAACGTTAGGCAAAGAATGGCTCTTTAACAATGGTCAAGCCTTATCAAGCATTTCGGAAGAATGTCAAGAAAACAGATTAGAATTTATTTAATTTTTGATATTACTAGTGACATCTACCATTTTTAACCAAAATGTTGAAAAAGGAACTTAGTTTGATATAATTATAAATTAGAATTTTTTTTTTATTTTTTTGAAAATTGAATTGATGAGATTGAATGCATGGACAGGAAAAAAAAAAGCATGAATGGATTAGTAAAATTGTATATATATATTGAATGAAAGGACCATTGTACATTAAGAGTGGATGCAACTGTCTATTGTATGAATGAGAATAGTACATACAGAGTGAATGCGAATTGTGAGAATGAATAAAAAAAATTGAAAGTTAACCCCTAAGCTATAAATTAAGTGTTTAAATTATAAAACTGTAAAACAAAAAAATATTGTGTTCAATGACTATTGAACTGTAACAAATCCCCCCCGTACTAAATGTATACTTAAAGAAAAAAAAGTGCATAAACAATTGTGATTCCTCGTAAAAAAAATATCAACCATTTTTTTTTTTTTAGACATCTGGAGGATGTTCCTTTAAATGTTTTGCGTGCCACCGGCCTAACACTTTATTGTTGTTATCATGGAGTTCATATACCCATGGCGATAACTTTTTACCAACCGTAAATGGACCAACATACTTAACTCCCAATTTAGCTGTGAAGTTATTGGCAGCATTGGACAACTCATATGACTTACGCCAGACCTTTTGACCGATATTAAATTGTTCGAACGACGTCTTAAGTTATATCTTCGGCTACTTTTGTTGTGAGCGGCTTGTATCCGATTTGCAATATCTGTGTAAAGTTTATTAATATTTATGATTTGATGTATATTTAACCTGTTCATTAGGTTCAAAGACTAAACTTTCAGTCTCCTTTGCATTACGATTTAGAGGAACTTCTCTGGAAAAGATTGTGAAGTTTGGTGTGACTTGTGTTACTTCGTGCTTGGCCGAACGAATTGCATAACCAATTTTTGGAAGATTCAAATCCCATTCTTTTTGATTGTCTACGTATGAGGACAACATGGTTTTGATTATACGGTTGACACGTTCGGTAGGATTTACTTGAGCGTGATAAAGTGCTGAGTAAGCAATTTTAAAATTATAGGTTTGGGCTAAATCTTTAAATAATTTTGACTTGAACTGGACGCCATTATCAACAATAATGCTCTTGGGAGCTCCGAAAATTAAAATAACATTTTCTTCAATCGTTCGCACTATCTGGGCTCCAGTAGCCGATCGTAAGGGAAAAACAAGACAAAATTTACTGAAGCTATCGGTAACAACCAATATATAACGATAACCCTTTGTGGACCGAGGTAAGGGTCCCATAATATCTGCAGAAAGAAGCTCCAAAGGCCGAGAAATAGTAACGGTCTTACTCAACATTAACCCTCTAGGTTGCTTTTGTTCAGGCTTTGTTTGAAGGCAAATAATGCACCTTCGGACATATCGACTAATGTCGCTCCGCATTTTGGGCCAGTAATAATTATTCTGAACACGTGTCAGGGTCTTATACACACCAGTATGTCCTGAGGTAGGCTCATCATGACATAATTTAATAATTTTTAACCTTTCGTTCTTTTCAGGAATTTTTTTCCAATTATTTAAAGAATCGTATGTATAGGCCGATTTAACATATTTATATAGTTGAAAATTATCAACTCTCCAATTAGGATAACGTCGAGGATATTCCTGAACTTTTTTACACATTTGTGAATACCACGTATCTGGTAACGAATTGTGATTAACGATAATCTCTTCTGCTGGTACTGAACGACTCAGAGCATCAGCCAATAAGTTCTCCTTTCCTTTACGATGAACCACGTCGAAGGCAAATTGTTGTAGTCTAACTGCCCACCTGGCTATACGGCCTATGGGGTCTTTAATGTTATTTAGCCATTTTAAGCTATAGTGATCTGTCACAACAATAAATTTAGGTAATCCTTGTAAGTAGGGACGAAACTTCTCTATACTAAATATTACTGCCAGGCATTCCTTTTCTGTGGTACTATATTTTTGCTCCTGTTTGGATAATGAACGGCTAGCATAGGCGATAACTCGCTCACCATCAGGGTACATTTGAGAAAGTATTCCTCCAAGTCCAAAATTGCTAGCATCGGTAGTGACTATAAAATCATATTCATAATTCGGACAGCATAGAATTGGAGCTGCAACTAGGTGCTCTTTTATAGACTGGAATGCTTTTTCAGTGTTTTCGTTCCAAACAAATTTAACATTTTTCTTGAGTAAATTCGTCAAGGGAGCCGTGATAGTAGAAAAATTAGGAATAAATCTGCGATACCAAGAAGCAATACCAATAACACGTCTAATTTCCGTAGTGTTGGTAGGAATGGGAATTTTTAAAATTGAATTTACCTTGTCTGGATCTACATGCAATCCATTTCGGTTAATGACATACCCTAAATATGTTAATTCAGGACAACAAAAATAGCACTTATCCTTGCGCAAGGTAATATTAGCTTGCTTCAAACGCACGAATACATCTTTCAAAATCTCTAAATGTTTCTCAAAAGTTTGAGTAACGATAACAATATCGTCTAAGTAAACGAATACATATGGTTCTAATTCCGGCCCTAAGATACGATCCACTAGTCGCTGCCATGTCGCTGGACTTGTAGACAACCCCATTGGCAAACGTTTAAATTGAAATAGTCCGCGGTTTGGTACTGAAAATGCGGTTTTGGGTCTTGATGATTCAGCGACAGGAATTTGGTGGTATGCCGATTTAATGTCTAAAGTTGTGAGGAATTTGGCGTCTCTTAGCATATTGAGAATGGACTCGATAAATGGCAAAGGATATGCGTCCTTCTGCGTAACTCTATTCAATTGGCGAAAGTCTACAACGAATCGAAAATTTTCACCGTCTTTTTTTTTACTAGGAGAATTGGTGCAGACCAAGGACTTGAGGAACGTTCAATAACGTCATCCTCCAGCAACTGATTCAGTTGTTTATCAATATGTTGTTGCATTATTGGAGAAACTTTGTACGTTCTTAACCTGATGGGAGCGGAATCGGTAATTATTTCATGCTCAATCAAAGAGGTACATCCTAATTTATTTCCCATTTTTAGAAATGCTTCATCAACTAGAGATTTCAATTGTAGACGTTCGCATTCAGTTAGCTCATCATTAGAGGTAACAGCAGACACACTATCAACATACGACTTTTCCCCGACTTGATTTGAAAACTTCCAGGCACCACTTTTCATGTCAGGAACAAAGGACATAGCAATCCAAAAGTCAATTCCAAGGATTAAAGAATGAGGTAAAGACGAAACAACTAGAACATCAATGACTTTTATTTTGTCTTTCAGTTGAAATGGAACCGAAACGCTACCAACACTCTCTACATTTTGTACATTAGCAACAGTATATGAAAATATTTTTGGATTATTAATATTGAACCCTAGAGATTGAAAAATTATCCAACCAGATTTACCAATTTTCGTGCGTGAAGCGCCTGAATCCAATAATCCCAGCAATTTCATTTCAAATACCAAGACTTCTAAATATAAGCGCTCATCACCCACTGCGTGCGATAAAACATAATCTAAAATAACTTTACTACGACAATCTAATTCGGCGACCGATGAATTATTATTGGCAAGGCTTATCCGGTCATCTAAGACCTTGCGAGATAGTTTAACGAGCATCTAGGACACTCCTTAACAGTAACGTTCGCTTCTCCACATCTAAAACAAAATTTTGATGTTTGTGGCTTGGTACAGTGCTGACGACTATGACCCTGTTCGCGGAAATTCCAACAAGTGAGTGTATTGGTTGTTCTATTAATAGAGTCAAGATTACCACTACTTGATGGAATTGGTAAAATGGAAATTTCAGAAAGGTTACTTTTTCTGATCGGATTATGATATCCTAGTTGAGGCTCTAACAACTTGCTACTTGATGGAGGAAGACTATAATTCTTAGCATGAGTCAAGGCCCCCTCAACCAAGTGACATACCTCGCTTAGTTCGGCCACACTAGTGATGTGTTTCAGAGCTAGATGAATTTGAAAATGTGGCAATAGGTTCCTGCGAATGGTCTGAATCCTGATTTTTTCCGGTGGGGGTTCTGATAATTTGTTAAATAAGTTTTGCAACATTGCTATGAAAATTATAACTTTTTCTTCAGGACCTTGCGTACGATTTCGAATCTCCTCCCACAACGAATTATCGTAGTCAAATGGTTGGAAAACCATTTTCAATTTCATGACCAACTGGTCCCAATTAGAAATTTCAGAGCGGATAGAGCGGTACCAATAAAGAGCGGAAGAAGAAAAAAGGTTTGGTGCGGATTTAAGCAAGTATTCTTTGGTTACACCGTGAGCTTGTCTTAGCTCTTCTATTCTTTCTAGAAAATTTGAAAGACTTATAGTCTCTCCATCGAAATATACATTCCACTTAGAAATATTAACCGGATGGGTCAGAAAATTTGGAACATACTCTTTAGTAGATGAATGAGAAAATTGAACTTCATTCAGTTTGTTGGGAGATGAATGGGAAAACTGAACTTCGTTCAATTTTTTTACTACTTCATCCATTACGCGATCTGCAATATTTTCATGAGCGTGTAACTGTGTTGAACAAGCCGGGTGCATTTGAGACCCACGCCTAACAAATTCATATAGTTGTTCAACTGACGCGTCCATTAACGAAATGTTTGGCTCAATTGCACCGGTAGTAACTTTTGATTCTGAAGCATGTTTAAACTTTTCAGCTAATACTTCATACCGTTCTTTTAATAATTTTAATATCGAAACAAGCGCGACATTACTCTCTACACTAACTCTACTAATTCTCCCACAAACATGAGCTAAGCGACCTTTTATTGCAGCAATTTGGTTCCCATTGGGAGTTTCTGTTAGCTCTTCAACCCGTCCATCTAATTCATCCAATTTAATTCTACAAATACTAATTTCAGACATAGGATCTACGTTTTCAATAATCATTTCAAGTTCGCCATTTTTTTCGCGCTGTAAAACCTGTCTCAAAAGCATGCGTTTCTTGTTAACCGTCTTTCCGGTTGTAACACCACGAATAGAAAGTTCGTAATTAATCTCATCGGCTAATAAACGATTAATTTCCATCGTGATTAATTTTAAACTTAATTTAGTAATAAAAATAATACATGGAGAACACACCCCCCCCACAAAAACCCACGTAATTACAACAACGCAACACACAATTAAAAATGAAAATGTATATGGAAAGTTAAAATGAACAGAATGGAAGAGGATTAAGAATGATACCCGTGAGATTTTAAGATTATGCCAAATCAATGTAAAATTGTTATTGTATTTTAGTTGGGCGCCATTTTATTTTGTCACAATGTAACGAAAATAAAAAAAAATTTTGCTTAAGGACCAAACATTTTATTAACCAAAAAAAATATATCTTATTTTTGGTCGAAAAAAAATTTAAACGTACTGTATGAAATGAATGAGATGATGAGAACAAATAATGAAATAATGTATATAGCGTTGGTATTATGTCACCCCCAATAACGACAGGGTGATTCAAATTAAGTTAATTGCGCGCGTCGTTGAAGTTAGCTGCAGTTTCCTTCTTTAACGCAGAATAACATTTATGTGACAGTCAATGATGTTGAAGTTTTTATCCACACAAAAAATTATTAATACCTGCACAGTGATTCACACTGGTGTTGAAATGTCTGTTAATGTTCGATTCATGAAATTATGAACGATTATGGTGAGTATTATACATATAATCCTTGTGTGTATATATATAAAATAAGGTCAGTTAACCTAAAAACAAAATTGTGATGATAAGTGTGCAATTGATAATAATTCCTGTTTTTTTTTTGTAAATAATTTTTAACACAATTTTCTTTTGCTCTATTTTATGAAGCTTATAATAAATAAATAAAAAGAAGAAGGGGGAAGAAGAAGAAGAACGGATCACAGAGCACAATAGTGAAGGGAAGGTAAATGCATGTGGTAGGTAAGAGGCACTAATATATATGTGAAGACTATTATAAGGAGGAAGAGGAATGAATTAATGATCTTATCTGTTCGTAGGTGGGTCGATGGCTGAAGATGACAGCTGACGAACCCTAGGTAGATCGGTTTTTCTTCTTTGTTTACGAAACCAGAGATTGCAGACCGAGACGATACCAACAGCTATAATGTGCGATGAATTTGATAGTGAACCAATATGATGACCCGTGGTGAACTTTAAAATTTTTGAACTCTACCAGGAGGGGACAATGGAGTCCCCTTTTTTTTCGTGTACGTTTTTAATTTGTATGTTAAAGAAATTCTTTGTATAAATCCGCTTCTTTTTAGCGTAACTTTTGTTACACAAATTGAAAAGTTTTAACTAACGTAGAAATAAAAAATCCCTTCTACAAAAAGGAAGATCGAAACAGCTGATGATCTGAATATCTCAACGTTAGGCAAAGAATGGCATTTCGGAAGAATGTCAAGAAAACAGATTAGAATTTATTTAATTTTTGATATTACTAGTGACATCTACCATTTTTAACCAAAATGTTGAAAAAGGAACTTAGTTTGATATTATAAATTAGAATTTTTTTTTTATTTTTTTGAAAATTGAATTGATGAGATTGAATGCATGGACAAGAAAAAAAGCATGAATGGATTAGTAAAATGGTATATACATTGAATGAAAGGACCATTGTACATTAAGAGTGGATGCAACTGTATATTGTATGAATGAGAATAGTATATACAGAGTGAATGCGAATTGTGAGAATGAATAAAAAAAAAATTGAAAGTTAACCCCTAAGCTATAAATTAAGTGTTTAATTTAAATTATAAAACTGTAAAACAAAAAAATATTGTGTTCAATGACTATTGAACTGTAACAAGATATAAAAAAAAATCAATGGAATTGTAATTTTCATGGGCTACCATACACTACCACAAATGAACATGTATTGTAGTAAAGATGAAGATAAGATGTAAAGGCACTTTTCACAAAAAAAATTTTGAATTAATTATTTGATAATCTGTTTTAATTAAATTACACAAATCAGAAAATAGTGAATATATATATATATATATATATATATATATATATATATATCCCCTTCGATGTTGTTTCAAAAACGTTAGGAGTTTTCTACGTCAGAGCCCCCTCCAGTATAACAACCAATATCTGCATTAGAATTACCGCCAGATGCCGTTCCCACCTTCCGACGGTTTCTATCTCAGTCTGAGCGCAATTCCGTGCTAATGGGTCTCCTTTGAGGGCCCAGGGTCTGTTCATCTTCATTCTCTGTTGAGTCAACTCGACTCAGTCCGCCTGTACTTACTTTAATACACCAGGGTTTACTGCTGCTTAAATCTGTGGTTACCTACATGTAAGTTAATTACACAACCGTACACATATGCCAGTAAACCACGCCACGCTGAGGGATATCTCCAACGTAGCCTTGTACTTATTCCATTGGAGAGAAATATATTTTTGTCTTCTGTCAATCCCAGGAGTATCAATTAAACAGCGCAACGGGTATAATAAGCCCAGAATATTTTAATTGGTATTCTGTACACGAACACGCCTTCATCGGCTATATAACGTGGAGAGAGCCAATGGACCACAAAGAACAAGCTTCCCGTAATAAGGCCATATTTCGGTTGCTCCGCCTGGTAAATTACGAAAATATTACGTAAAACAGTGAGTATTAGATTTCAATCTCGCTAAAGGTAATTAACCGCTTAAAATTAGTTTTTTTCAGTAGAAATCCTGCAACGCTTTAATATCCGCTCGCTCATCGCCGAGATACCCATTACAAGTCCTGAACCTGTATCTGATCCAGATCGCAAGTCGCGGTAACCCCGAAGTATTGATGTAATCCTTCTGCAATAATCCCGAACCTGTAAAACGTTTGGTTTATCCAGTACCTGCTAAACTATCCTGAAACTGAACGTTACTGAAGATTTGAATATCGAATTCGCCAACGCATTACGCGTTCCCCACGCCCAGCATACTGAATACCAGAGTATTCATATTTACTTTCATAGAGTAAAATAGTTCTTAAAAACCACCAATTCTATTTTCATTAAAATCTCCACTGATTATTACACGTAATTAGAATATATCCTAACCCCTAGCAATTAACATGATACTGTAAATAGATGGACCACCGTTAGTTGCGAAAGCGCATGCAAATTTTAGATAGATTCATTTTCATTTTCATTCGTAAAGGTTAGACCTAAAATTTGCATTTATACAATATAAAATGCGAATTATTTCATAAAATATAAGGCATAAAACACTCCCTTTAAAGTATTGATTTTCTCTTACCGCAAAGCATTGTTCCCCTTGTTATGTTATCGTCGGAAACACCTGTCCAACAGTATACATCCCGTTATCAACTGTATAAAACTAGTTGCTTCTACTGATGGCTACCAGACAGGTCCAGCCATATGATTTAAAATAATTTAAAATAAATAAATTTTTCTTTTTGTATTACAATGTATATTACAATATATACATTAAGAAATATCGAAAAATCCCCAAAATGCACGACGAAAATGTAAGCAGTGCAAGAGTCAGACACTATTTATGTGCCAAAAGTGTAGTGTTCCCTTGCGCTCTGAATATTTTTCCATGTTCGCAAAAACTAAGAAAAAAATTATACATGATATTACACTTTATTTCGGCCCAACATTTTGCTTCTAGGACACCCTGTATATATATATATATATATATATATACTTTTTTTTAATTATTATTAACATTAATATTAATTAACAGTCTTCTATTGTTTCAATGTAAATAGTCCATATATACGCTAGTAAATTTTAAATCAAACATGCAGAGTTCTTGTCAACAAATACGAACCTTAAATTCGCCGCTTAAAATTTAAATACACAAGTAATGTTGATTATTCGTTTTTTATACTACGCAAAAGTGCTTTCGGGAGATAAAAAGCCGGCAATCCAAAAACGTAATCAAAATAAAATATCTAAATTTTTTCGTAAATGTGTCGGTTAAGAATGTTTTAACAAATAGTAATCCAGTAAATACTCAATGTGGTATTTTTGATAGAGTAAATCTCTATAACAATAAGTTAATGATAGTAGGAAATTTTAATAGCACCCGTTAAGGTAATGATACTGTTTATGTATTTTAACAAAATTCTTATTTTTAATGGTAGATTATTAGATGTAGTTATATCTAATCTAGCATGTGAGGTTTTGCATGATAACGTCCCTATCGTTAAAGAACACATCCACCATGCTATGATGTTCATTGTTCTTTCAATTAAGAAAATTAGAAATCTTAATTTCACTGATACTCCACTCAACAAAGGTTATAGCTTCAACAACTTAAACTTTTCCCTTCTGTATGATCGTCTTACGAATATTAATTGGTCATTTGTTAACCACTACTTGGAAATTAACGCAGCTGTATCCAAATTCTATAAAATATTAACTTCAATTTTGAATGAGCATGTGCCTCGCTTTAAACTATCTAATCGTAAATATCCTAAATGGTGTTCTAAAGAAATTATGTATAATATCAGGCTCAAGGCGAAGTACTACCGTAAATTAAAAAAAATCTCATTGCGAATCCTACGATGACTCAATTTCTTCTTATTCAAAATCAATTTGGCAATATATTCAGTCTAAAAAGGTAGCTCTTGGGAACCTGCTCAAATGTGCATTAACGGTACAATTTTAGCTGATCCATCAGAAATTGTTAATGGTTTTGTATATTTCTTTAGTTCTACTCATTTGTCACCTACAAACCATTCTTTTGCTGCTGCTCAAAACATTACTGCAGTAACTGCATCTCAGTATCGAACTTTTCTGAAAATGAAATTAAACAGTCCTTAATAAAATTAAAAAAACTCCAAAACTGTTGGTGTTGTACTACTTCCCAGCTTCTTATTAAAAGATGGTGCTCCCATCTATAACTCCTTACTACGGATATTCAATTTAATACTTAAAACCTGCACCTTTCCAGATATCTGGAAGATCACTAAAATCTGTCCTGTAGTCAAAGGTGGTAATCCGCATGAAATTAAAAATTATCGGCCTATTGCTATATTGTGTTATTTTGAATGTTGTTTTACGACCGAATTTGTCCTATATTGTCTAAATCTATATCTCCATTCCAGCATGGATTTATATCTAAGCATTCTACTGTTATTAATTTGTCTTCCTTTGCGTACTATGTTACGCGTATTATGGATAATCCAAGATAAACTGATGTGATATACACCGATGTTTCAAAAGACTTAGATCGAGTTAATCATCAACTACTGTTGATTAAACTTGATGCACTGGGGAATAGCAACAATTTTTTAAAGTTTAAATCGCCCTACTTAACTAAGCGAGTGCAAAACGTAATATATAACGGTTATGAGTCAAGAATTTCTTGTTAGTGCAGGAGTACCTCAAGGATCGAATATAGGACCACTACTGTTTTCTGTGTTCATAAATGACCTCTTAGATATGCTTAGATCAAATAAACTAATGGTTGAAGATGACCTCAATATATTTACACTAATTAGCTATATCAGAGATTGCTTATTTCTGCAAAACCAGCTTAATGTGATTAATAATTGGTGCGTTAAAAACAAACTGAACTTAAATGTGTCTAAGCGCAACGTCATGTCACTTACACGTGGGTTCTATCATGTACAACTATACGTTTGGCCATGAACTTCTTTCTCGTTGTACGTCTATCAAAGACTTAGAAGTTATAATAAACGACAAACTCGATTTTAATAACCACATTAATTGTATAATTCTTGGTGCCTTTAAAGTGCTGGTGTTCATTTGAATAAATTGTTCATCTTTTTCAAATTCCGACTCGTCATCTAATGTCCACTTTGTGTTTTAGAGGTCTAAACTTGAGTATGCGTTGATAATATGGAATTCACGCACTCGTCTTAAATATCTGCAATAGAACATGTACCACGTAAATCCTTAAAACTTCTATCACTTAAGGTTAATGGATTTTACTCTGTGGAAGGTTTGATCATAATATTCTTTTAAAAGCCAATTCACTACTTTCACTTCATGACAGACGTCGGATATCAAGTATTAAATTTCTTTTTAATACTCTGAGGAACCAAAATGACTGCCCTGGCCTTTCGGCTGGCATTAATATCTATGTTCCGAGATTAGCTACAAGATGCATTGAGACATTTACTCTTCCATTAATAAAACAAATATCATGTTCTCTTTGCCTATCTACGCGTCGCCTGTTGTAGGATTTTTATGTATCTACTTTCATTTGTATATTTATTTTGTTCATTAATTACTTTCCTGTTGAGCAATATGCATTAATATTCTTATCATTATTATTGTTATTATTAAACACAAACAAACGTAGGCGAATATGAACTAAAATTTGCGGTATACATATGCGTAATTCTTAAATCATATTATATCTACAAAAGCATTAAAATGAAGAACTAATAATTCACTACAATTGCCAATAAATTTAGCAACGTCAGATCAACCCTATTTTCGTGTATAGGAGCCAGTGCTTCCCAAACTGTACATCTAAACATACCTGAATTTCCGAAAAATTATAACAACCTAAACTAAAATTCCTTTTAAGTTAATATTAAGCGATTTGATACCTATTAAGAGAGACGGTGAGAGTTCTGTTTGAAGTTAAGGGAGATTAAACCTGAATTCAAAATTTAGAATTTCAGTTTTTGGATTAGTTTGTGAGTTTCTTAAGGAGATAGTAACCCAGGTGTGCGACATGCAGAAGGCTGAAAAGGTACGTTCACGTATTTCTCTCTATTTTGTATTACTGCGGCACATTTTGATGAAGTACTTTTATCCGACTTAAGGCAGGATGGCGTCCAAATATGTTCACTTATGCTTCATCATCTTCATCAACTAGAAAAGAACTGATGATCTTCAAACAGCTCAACATATTTTCTTGAGTCATGGCTAAGAACACCTTCGATCAAGTCACCTTTCAATAAAATCAACTAAACCAAAATCGGTTCTTCAGTTGGGGAACTACGATGTCACAAACAGATACACAGATAAAAGTGGTAGTCAATAGTTCCTAAGAACATCGGGTACAGAGTACAGAGTTTTGATCATCAAAAGTGACAATCTGTGGGAAATAGAAGGCATCTCAGCGTGCGAGGTAAACTATTATTACAATACTTTACGCCTGGAGAATTCAGGGATCCAAAACTGCAGTGTAAGGGACAAATGTAAGAAAGCAAGGAACTAACAGAAAAAAAGAAACGTATCACAGAAACACTGTAGTAATCGGGCAGAAGTAAAGTAAGGTGAAGAAATTATTTGGAGATTTCAAAGAAGATAACTATGACCCAATGAATTAAATGGGGTCATGATAACAATACATCAATTACTCAAGTCACTTATTTAAGTCCAATTGATCAAGATAATATGGGGTATAATTAACCAACAAATTTTAGTTTTTTTACAAGGTATTCATTCAAACTTCTAATCTTAGATATCAACGCGTTATAAAATTTACAACCGTTGCACATGAGGCCTTGTTCATAAAGAGTGAGTTTATATTTTGGGACAGTAAATAAGCTAGTCTAGTAACGTAATAACCATGTCTAGAAATGTAAGATATTAAGAAATAGCTAGGATTTTTATAAACAGAACAAAGGATGAGTACACATCAATGCCATAGAATGTCACACGAAGTGATGTGTATAGCATATCTTATTCGACGTATAGTATGATAATGTGTAATTTTCAGAACCTTCTAATGATAAATTTTTAGTTAGTTCAATGATACCAATGACTTAAATTTGGAACTCATAAGAATTATGAAGGAGGAGTGATCATTATTCTTAGCAAGTCCGTTTAGTTTAGCCTACTTAGTATTGCTTTATGAAATGTAGCAGTTTGTTTATGTTACAAGTCATATATGAAGACCATGAAATAGCGTGAGACCAAAAATGAACCTTATCTAAATGTAGTACAATTTTTGATACGTAATTATTTTCTTCCCCTGTTGACAAAAATTATACCAACTCCTCATGTTCCATACCCATAAAGCTTTGAAAATAGCCGTTTCATAGCTAACATTACCAAAAACCTGAATGTTAGTCAATAAACACCCCAGTCACCATTTTGCCAGAGTCATGTTCTGATTATAAAATGATAGATGTCGGTCATCAGTCATCATTATTTATTTATGGCCATTTCAGGTTCTAACCCTTTATGCCTTCGTAGCGTTGGTTATATCCTGGCGGTAATGTATACTCGCTGTACCTGTAATAAATACAAATGCAATAAACATACTACCTTTATTTATTGTTTGCTTCTCAAGATGATTTTCGGCCGCTTGTGCTTCATTTTATCTTGGCTGTCGTAGTCCCATATTTCTTTATTGCTGGATTGGGATGTGCCGCTAGTGCCTCTTCTAGGTTGATTGCGGGGTTTTTTACTCCACTAAGTTGGGTATCTTGAGGTCTTCGTGTATTTGGTCGTTTCTTATGAATAACGGCGCGTTTACTGCATTTCTTAGGTATTTATTCTGTACCACATGTAGTTGTTTTATTATTGTCGGAACGGCGTAAGCCCAGGCTTCTGCGGCGTATAGCATCATGGGCCAGACTACCGTTTTGTAGATTATCAGCTTGTTGTCGGTTGACAGCACGCTGTTTCTAGCTATTAACGGGTAGAGTTTCTTTATCATCCCGTGTCCCTTGCATCTTCGGTCGTCTACGTGGAGTTTCCATCGGAGTGTTCTGTCCAATACCAGCCCACGGGATGTCTTGTCCGAACATGGTAATGTTGCGGGTTGGTTTCGCTATTCTTTTCGTGAAGAGGATGGCGGTGCTTTTCTCCGGGTTAATGCTAATGCGCCATTTATTATACCATTCTTCGAGGTCATCCGACGCCCTCGGTAGAAGTCTGTCGACTTGTCTGAGGTTGCTGGATTGTGCTAGGACCGCGGCGTCGTCCGCGTATGTTGCGAGGATGGTTCCTTTGGTCTTCGGGAGATCTGAAACATATAGGTTAAATATTGTAGGGAAGAGGGGTGAGCCTTGGGTTACTCCAGCCGTAATCCTCCGAGGGAATGACCTGCAATGCTGCAGCTTCGTCCTGAAGCATCTTCTGGATAGGAACGAGCGGACGAGTTGGGTCATTTGGAGCGATATTCCTAGCTCCAGCATTTTATGTAGGAGTCCGTGGTGCCACACTTTGTCGAACGCTTTTGCGATGTCTAGGAACAATCCGCCGGTGTACTTCTTCCAATTGAAGCCGCGTGCGACTTGTTCGACAACTCGGAGGGTTTGTTGGGTGGTCAAGTAGTTTCTTCGGAATCCGAATTGCTCGTCCGGTAGGATTTGTAGTTTATCTATTTCTTCTTGCAGTCTGACTGGGATGATCCGCTCCCAAACTTTGCCCATCGTCGGTAGTAGGCTGATGGGTCTGTAGTTTTGGGGTAGGGTAGCTTTTTTACCCGGTTTCGGTATCATCACCGTGTCCGCTTCTCGCCATCTGGTCGGGAAGTATTTCGGTCGTAGTATCGCATTATAAACTGCGCTGAGGTACGCTACGTCTCTTTGTGGAAGGAGCTTCAGCGCTTAATTTGGCAGGGCATCTGGCTCCGGTGCCTTCTTGACGTTTAACTTCTTCAGGATGTCGTTTACCTCCTGTGGGGTGGTGTGTCGGATGTTCTCTTGAGATTCTTCCGCCAGGCGCTCTCTGACGGATCTATTTGTCTTTTGAATGTGAGCGAGATCCGCGTTCTCGTAGACGGGGCTGCATTGTGTTTCTATCCATTCTGCGAATGCGTCTGCCTTCTCTGCATCCGTGCACGCCATTCCATTCCTGCCCCGGAGTGGTGGCGTGTTTGTATGCTCCTTTCGCAACGACTTAACCATCTTCCAATATGATCCGTCTTTGACGTTGAGGGATTCTGCTTTCGCTGTCCAACGTGCGTTTTTGTGTTCTTTAATGGCCGTCTTGACTCGCGTTTCTGCGGCATTCAATTCCCGTTTACTTTAGGGGTTTTGTGATCGGTGCCATCTCCGTCTTGTCCTATTTTTGTCCCTGATAAGTTCTCTTATGTCTATAGGTAGGCTGTAGTAATTTCTGTTTTTAGTAAATGTAAACTTGGCTTCTTCTAGTGTCCTCAGGATGGTTGTGGTGATTTTCTGTATTGCCGTATCTATCTGACGGGTGTCGTTTATCACTGGCACTGCAGGGATCTTGTCCTTGACCAGCGCTTTGTATTTCTTCCAGGAAGTTCTAGTGATCTGCGTGGTCACTAGCGACTCTTGATCTCCTAGCTGCAGCAGGACGGGGCCGTGATCTGAGGTTAGATTTGCTATTGTTTCCATCCGGAAATGTAGGGGAACATTCCGGAATATGGCTATATCTAGCACGTCTGGCCTCCCTGTAATTTGGTGACAGGGTGGGTTCTTGTGGGTCTTCGACGATCAGGTTTCTTGTCGCGGCGTAGGCTTCTGGGTCCCTTCCGTTTCGGTTGGGTGTCGTGTTATACTAGGTCGGTGTTTAGCATTTAAATCTCCTGCCATTATTGTGGGTATGTTGGCGTCGAATAATGCGCCCGATTCTTGGGTATCTAGCACGGCCCTTGGTGGATTGTATGCGGCTATTATCTTTATGCGTCTTGAGGAGCTTGTGATCACGCCTATCGCAGTCACCTACAGCAATTGCGTTTTCGGAGGCGGTAGCTCGCAGTGTTCTATCGAGTTCTTAATGTATATTGCTGTGCCCCCTCCTCTCCCGGTGTGCCTGTCGTTGCGGTGCAAACGGTAGTTCCTTATATTGGGACTATCGCAAGGCCTTAGATGAGTTTCCGTGACCAACACCATATCCAGGTTTTGTTGGTAAACGAACTGTTCTAGCTCCTCGCTCTTTGTAAGGAGGCCGTTTGCATTCCATATTCCGATATGGAGGGATACTTCTTCTTCTTGCGTTGCTACTGGTGCCGGATTTCTGTTACCCGTCGCGATCTGAGAGTAGCTGATGTTCTGTTTTGCCATTCTTGTTGGCTATCTGTCGATTGTTGGTCTCCTTGATGCCATCTTCTTGGTGTTTTTCGGGTGGGAATCCACCGTAGTTCGCTGTATGCACTCCTATGCAATTACAGCACTTCGGGTCTTCCATTTCCCGTGTCTTCATACAATCCCTGGTGTGGTGTGCTCCTGCACACTTCACGCATCGTGGAGGGGCGTGGCAGCCGCTGGTGGTGTGTCCGTATCGTTGGCATTGGTGACACTGACCCATGCCGTTTTTCTTGTGCGGTGTCTCCACTCGCACCCTGAGGTATCCCACGTTGGTTAGCTTGAAGATCTCTTTCGCTTGTTCACTTCGTTGGAGGTGAACAAGGACCATGGCCGTTTGTCGGTGCTCGCGTCCTGCGTACATCCGACTGACCTTCTGGACGTCGTATCCCGTTGCTTTGAGATCCTCCTTGACGATCTCTAGCATTTCCTCTCCTTGAGGAATCCCTTTGATTACCACCTTAAGTGGTTTTGCTTCGTCTAGCAAGTAGACGTTGAAGTGGATCCCGTTGCTGTCTAGGACGGTGGTCGCTTTTCTGTAGTCTTCAGCACTACTTAGCATCACATTGACTCCATCCTTGGTGGATCTTGTTGTCTTAGGTGCAATCCCTTCCGTAGCTAGGGCCTGGATCGTCTTCCTATAATCCTCCTGTAGGTGGAGGATTAGCGGTGGAATCCTTTCCTTTCTCACTATGGGCGTGTCGTTGTCTTTTACTTCGACGTCTACACGTTGTTTCTCCTGGTTACTAGGGTGAAACCTTCCTCTTCGGTGAGGGTGTCATCATTTCTTGTATTGGCATCGGCAGCGGCAGTTTCCATATCCGTGTCGTCTGACTTGCCTGGCTGTACTTTGATTCCCTCGGTGGGTGTATCGGTGGGTGTGGCCTTAGTCTTCTTAACTTTTGTCTTAGTTTGCGGAGGATACTCGTTGCCTTCGGGTTCCCTCTGCTTCTTGGTCTTATAGGTACTCGCAGTTGTGGTTCTATTTATAGCGTTCTCGTCGGCGGTGGTTACGTTGTAGTTTATCGAATATTGTCCTTCAATGGTTCTCCGGAGTTCGGTAATTTCCAATGTTAGGCGGGCGACTTGTTCCATCAATACTTAGATGACGCGCTCCTGCTCGCTTAACTGGGTATATTTCTTCTTGTTTTCTTCCCTTAGGAGTCTTTCCACCTTCGTTGTCACCTTGTTACCTACGCCTGTCCTACTTGTGGGCGTAGCTTCTTCTTCTAGCAGTGAAAACTGCTTGAGCTCTTTCGCTGTGCTACACGTCTCGTAATCTTGAGTCCTCTTTAAGTGTATGTTCTAATAAGAACATACGAGGTACTCTATGGAGTTGATGAACGATTAGATTTGCGATAGAAATCGCAACTCGTAATCGGAGCCCGGTGCCTCGTCAACCGAAGTCGACTCGACTATTACACGATTTTTGTAAAAGCTCTCACAACACGTCTGTATCGTTCAAGCACTCGTACAGAACTTTTCTTACTTTCCATAAGTCGTCATTGTAAGAATTATTTATACTATGAGGGCCACTATTTATATTTTGAGCCTTGGCAACACTGATTGCAGTTAGCCGCCATATTACGTTTCCATAGAAACCTCTCACATTGTTGACAATAACATGCTTCAAATTTTTCTCAATTGTGTTATTTGTGTTGGTTACGGTTGCTTGAAGATTGCGTGGCACTAAAGAAATGGAATTAAGTCGTGAAAATTTTCGTGCGATGATTTATTACGACTTTCGACGTGGATTATTATCAAGAGAAGAGTGCATTGATCAACTTACTTCCACATTTGGCGATGAAGCTCCATCTTTTGCTACTGTGAAACGCTGGTATAACGATTTTAATCGTGGCGCCTTTCGCTGACTGGCGAAATTCGCGAAGGTTATCCAAAATCAGTTTTTATTCAAGAAAACATTGATGCTGTGCAAAAACTAATAATGCACGATCACCATGCGACATACTGTAAAATTGAGGGAACCCAAGGTATTAGTTACACCAGCATATATGAAATATTTTATGATCATTTAGCCATAAAGAGGTTTATTCTCGTTACATCCCACATAATTTGACGAAACCTTAAAAAGATGCTTGCGTGGATTGGTGCAGACAAATGCTCAAGAAATACAATGGTTGTGCTTCAAAAGACGTATATAAGATTGTAACAGATGATGAATCAAGGATATATGCATACGAACTGGAACGCAATTAGCAGTCGACTGTGTGGGTGTTTCAAGGTTAACCAAATCCAACAAAAGTTGTTTGCACTCAAAGCCTTTAGAGGAACATAGAACGGTCAATTTTGAATGGTAACCATTTTTTTTGCCAGAAGTCTTTGGTGATATGCGGAAAACAAACAAGAGCCGTCGGATCGTTCTTAATAACGACAATGCGAGCTCTCACACATCTCGTCTAACAACCGATTATTTGAACACTCGAAAAATCGAATTGATGCGTCATCCTCTGTACAGTTCTGATTTGGCACCCAATGACTTCTTCTTGTTCCCTAATGTCAAGAATAAATTGCGTGGAGAACGATTTTCGTCGGCGGAAGAAACCGTTGATGCGTTCAAAAACCATGTTATGGAGGTCTCTCAAGAAGATTGGAAAAAATGCTATGACAAATGGTTCAAACGAATGCAAAAGTGTTTTGATCATAAAGGAGAATATTTCGAAAAACAATAAAGTAATTGTCAGTGACAAATTACTGTTTTTTCATTGTTAGGCTCATAATATGAATAGTCTTACGAGGTCTGGTTGTCTTTTTATATTAACACTACTATAATAATTTAGCATACTACCGTTTACAATTGTATCCTGTCGGTGTAAAGAAACGCATAACAGTGGTTTGACGATTGTATTGGATCCAAATCTTTATCAATATTGCTCTCAGATATTATAACTATAAAGAGCGCACACACATCAATTTATTGAAGGAAATGTTTCCGGAAACATCAATTTCTCAAGAGCTTTAAATCTACAAGGATGTGGTCAAATTCCACGAGATGGAGATAATTAGAGTGAGGATTTTATGCAAAATGCATATCGCTTATTTTTTATAGTTGAAGAATATCGTTTTGTTTTTAGACGAATTGCACTAAATGCAATCATTTGACATTAACTAATTTTTGCATATTTCGCCTTTTTATTCATAATTAACATATATTTCGCATTTTTTCTATATCTTCCAAATTCGCTTTAAAATGCATTATTCTAACTTATTTTAAATTTTGTTATTGTGTCTAAGAAATGTATTTTTATATGAATAAGACAGGTTTAAAGAAAGATTATTACCTGCAGTTAAGTGCAACGTTAATACTTCCGGATTATGAAGTTTCAATGCCGCTATTTCGTAGTATTTGAAAATTCCAATGGTACCTAAGTAGATAGTTAAAGCATTGATTGAGGGAATTCCCTCAATCAAGGGTTAAAGTTATTTGGACTTTTTCAAGGTAAGTGTTTAGTTAGTTAATCCTTCTTGAAAATAATTTGAGAGTAACGGACAAAATGCAAAATTTTAAACATTCTTTGGGCGAAGACGTAACTGAATGGTACGGCTTTGTTAAGTCAAGATGCCGAAAGTTAAAAATAGTTTAGTTCAAGTATGGATAAAAAATCTATCCGAGCTACGTCTGAATGATGAAAAAGTGTTTTGCATAGCCTGTGGAAAAATAGTAAGTACCATTACATATTTTTAATTGATTTCGGAAATTAAACCCTTATTAATTGATGTAGGTTATTGAATTCACCGTTTTATCAGTTTTTAAACGCAATTAGATACTTATTTTTCAAATTAATTTTTCCTTAGATCATGTGCGAGAGGAAATCTCAAGTTACACAGCACATTGAAACCTCTCTTCATAAAAGAAAATTAGAAACATTTAAGAAAACAAAAGTTTGTCAGACACCTTTGCGCCAGTCGTTGTTTCAAGAAACGGCCAAAAGAAATGCACAAGAGGAATTTAATTTAGAATTGTGTAGTGCACTTGTTAAAGCCAATATTCCATTAAAGAAATTGCAAAATCCTAGTTTTAGGTCATTTTTAGAAAAAATTAGTAAAACGCAAGTGCCAGATGAAAGCACGCTTCGAAAAAGGTATATTAATGATTTATATCTTGAAACTATGGGGCATATAAAGAAAATTACAAAAAATAAATATCTTTATTTTATAGTAGATGAAACTACAGATTGTTGCGGGCGATATGTTGCAAATTTAATGATTGGTTATTTAAGTGAGGCGCAGTCTAGTATATCATATTTCATCGCTTCCAAAGTTCTTGAGAAAACCAATCATGCGACAATAGTTCGCTTTATAAACGAAGCTTTCATGCAATTTTTTATTCCTGATATTGTTGCAACAGATAAAATAGTTTTAATGCTGTCTGATGCACCACCGTATATGGTAAAAGCTGGACAGCAATTAAAATTATTTTATGAAAATTTAATACATTTAACATGTCTCGCACATGGTAATTAATACGTTACGAATTCAATTGTACAAAGAAAAGTTACCTAATGTTCCTCTACCACCAGATCCTGTGATTACGCGTTGGGGTACTTGGTTAAATGCAGCTCTTTTTTATGCAGATCATTTGGAAAAAATAAAGAAGTTAGTTTTAGAAATTTCTGATAATTCAAGTACTTACGTTCAAAAAGCTCAATCCATTTTAAAGAAAACACAATTGCGCAATGAGCTGGCATTTATAAAAGCAAATTACTATTTTGTAAGTTCAACCATTGCTAAATTAGAAACGGAAGCATTGTCATTAAATGAATCTATGCAAATAATTAATAAATTTCAACAGCTGATTTCTGCTGTTTCAGGAAATATTGGTAAAACTATTTCTAATAAATTAAATGAAATTTTACGAAAAAACAGTGGATATCAGTTGTTACTAAAGGTTAATAAAGCTCTGAAACTTGAGGAAAATTCCGATGATCTTGTTATAAATTTAGATTTGGCCATATTAGCCGCATTAAAATATGCACTCATAACTTCTGTGGATGTAGAAAGAAGTTTTTCTTTGTACAAAAACATACTATCGGACAGACGCCAAAATTTTCTGCCCGAAAACTTGGAAAAATATTTAGTTATAAATTGTTTTGCAAATAGTAATGAGAGGGTGTAATCTTTATAAATCTATAGCGTATAAGTGAATATGTAATTTTTGAATAACACATAATTTTAAAATAATGTTAAAATAATAATTGCTTTGTAAGTAGTAATGACAGGGTGCAGTTTTTATAAATGTATAGTGTATAAGTAAATATGTAGTTTTTAAATAACACATAATTTTGAATGTTAAAATAATAAGTTTGTATGCAATTTATATATATATATATATATATATATATATATATATATATATATATATATATATATATATATATATATATATATATATATATATATATATATACTTTTATATATATATATATATATATATACTTTTTATATATTAATGTTATAATTTGGAATTAACACAGGTAAATAGAAGATTCAATATTTATGCATATTTTGCATATTTTGAATTAATAATGCATTTTTGATGCATATTTTAAGGTTTTTAAGTGCATATATATGCACATATTTCGGCATTTTATAGTGCATAAAATCCGCTCTCTAGTGATAATAATGTACGTGTAAAAGAAAATACTTAATAATTTAGTAAAATATGCTTAAAGGTAGCTATAAGAGTTCACACTGCAAGTTAATTGCAATAAAGCAAATAAGCAAATGTGTAAGTGTAAAAATTTTAGCAACACTGGTTAGTTAAGTATATTGCTATAGCTTATCCAACGAAATTTTCGATGCACGTCATTAATGTATGTAAGTAGTCCCAACGTTCTGGATTGTTGCTATCTCCTTTTGAGTCATGGGGGCATACGAAATAGTAACACGAATAATTTTTTGGAACTAGCTAAATAAATTAATGACGTGCATCGGTTTTTTCGTTGAATTGCCTATATGAACAAAAGGCAAGCACAGGTAAGTAGCAATTCAGCGTGTAAAACCATTGAGTAAAAAAATCATCATTCAACGGTACAACTAAAGTTGATCAGAAAATATTTGGTTAATTTAAAGATGCGAGGCCATAATTCATGGGTTGGTAAATAACGCAAGCTATCATTAGGTATGCGAAAGGAAGTCTAAATTACAGCAATGACGAGGCAAATAAGTAATAATTTAGATTTGATCTTTTCGTTGATACTAGCAGGTTATTAAGTCAGTAAGCTTTCTGTAAATAATCGACAGGTACAATCTTAATTGTGATATTAGCTTCCAGCTCGGATAAATATTCGCTAATGAGTGGTATCTGAAAGCCTCTGAATGTTCGTATGACATTCAGCATAAAACAATCACCAGAAGGAAAAAAAGTAACTCTAAAATGACTATCTCTTAACTTTCCACCCCCTGACTCTCGATCTTCGACCCTCCACCGTCTACTCTCGACTCTCAACTCTTCAATCTCAACTCTCAATACAATGGCATTCAAAATTGTCAGAACTGCGTGTGAGCTAGGAAGAAAGGTTAATAACTGTTCGAACAACCTGATTTTGTTATATTTTCAAGCACCACAAGTTGCCAATCTAACTTCGCAAATGAATCGATTCGATGTCTTGTTTGTACGTTTAGAAAATACAATTTGAATTACATACTAAAAGTTTGGAGTGCACCGGTTTAGTAAAGGAATGTAAGAGTTTGTGCGTATAGCGGAAATTAGAATTACGTTGTGTTTCATTTATAAGATTTTTAACGCATATAAGTGTGTTATTTTAAGCGAGACTTCATCCAACAGTGGAAGCTCAAACCTATGTTACGCGGTTAAAAAGAAAAATATTTATTTTTGGGGTATTGGCGCTTTAATTTTGGTATTTACTAGCTATATAATTGAAAAATCTGGAACACCGGCACTGTGGCAGAACCTGTAACAAAAAAATGCACCCACTTACCATACAAACATAAAAAACACGTTTCAATAGCTAAGCTATCACCATCAGTGGTCGACTGGAACTATATATATATATATATATATATATTTGAGATGTTTAGATAAAAGTAAGGCAGGAATCAGACAGTTTAACTAGTAATTTCTTTAAAAAAAAGGGAGATATCAAGCATGATACAGGCACGAGGGATGTAATTGATGTAATTTGGTTCACGATGACTAGAAAGTCGATTTGTTTTGGTTGAAACAGTCTCAACAAAGTTTATACATTTTGGTCTAATCATAAAAAGCATTGTGCTGATAACAAGAATGTCAGGAATGTTAAATAAACTTATTTCCGTAAATTCAATTTAGTACTTTAGTTTGTTTCAATAAATTTCAGTTTTTCGAAAGTATTTTGGCATGTGAATATTTTACAGGTGTTTAACACAAAGTGTAAAGTTACATTTATATTAGGGATATTGTATAAGTAGTTTAGAATGCAGGAAATATGGTAAAAGTTAAGAAAGGATTATAATACGAACTTAATATGATCAATACTCACATAGTTATGAAAGCGTATGTGTGACAAACATAGTGATGCATTTTAAATGTTAAGAACAGTGTATAGAACATATTTACACATAGATATTTACATGCAGATACATTTTTATAGTAGAATTTCAAGAAAGTGTGTTAAACAATATGACTTCTTAAAGTGACATAAAAATTATACAATGCAAGCGAGATGAACAATAAATACAATAAAGACAGTTATTACAAGTTATTTGGATAACATTTTGAGTTACATGAGCGTTTTCAAATATAAATTATTTGTAATTTTAGAATTAAGTTTGGTTGTTTTAAATTTAATGTTTTTTCAAAAATTTTTGATTATATTAGGCTTAAATTGTATTATTAAAGTGATTAATAGGAGGTCTTCCTCACTTTTAAATAGTAATATAAAGTGTACAATGCATTTCAGCGCAAAATTTTATGAAATGGGGTTGAATATATAATTTTACTAGGTAAACATAAAATTTCCTTAAAATTTAAGATTTCGGACATTTAATGTGTGTTTTCCTATGCTAAATTTAGTCAGGATTACATATTTATAGTTAATTCAAGTGTAGTTTGTAAGATTAGTTATAAGATAATTAAGTCATTTTAAATAGTTAAAAGAAATATCATTGCATAATAGAAAGATATTGCTAAATTTCTGTTTTAGTTAAGTTTTTAAATTATTTTCGACCAATCAGAAACATAGTTACACATTTAGAATTGCTTAAAAAAAATTGAAAATGTGGTAACCAACAAAAGGGTATAAAAGGAATTGCCCTGGATTTAAATCTCTTTCTATAATTTGTCAGCTGTTTGAAAAAGTTAAAATAATGTAGTGTTTTGTGTATCAAGTAAGTTTTTATAACCTAAATAATTCTCGGAAAAATTAATAACAAACGGAGAGACGAGAAAATCAAGTGCAGTTGTTTTTAAACTGACAACCGATAAAAAAATAAAGTTAGGTTACCGATACCTGTACGCATTCGTAAAGTTTATTACGAATAATTATTTTTCACTTGTGACGATTTATGTTTAACGTTTTAAAGTTTCATTTGTTAAAGTCGAATACTGGTTACGTTTCGATAAAATAAAATAGTAATCGTTGTTCGTCAATTGAGTTTTATTTCTGCTGCGATCCTTTAAATAATTTATATTCAAACCGGAACCTAAAATAAAGTGACATTAACTTGAAGTCTTTACATTCACTAAAAATTATTTAAACGACAAAATTAAAAAGTAGTAATATAATTAAACAATATCATCGATTAAACATTGTGGTTGGGTGAAGCCGTAAAGCATAAGATAGCAGTTACCGAAGAAAAGTAATCAACAACCCGAGGACCAGTCTGCAGCTAGTGGGTGAATGGTAGCAGTGATCTTCGTATACCAGGATTTCGATCATAATTGGAAAGTGCCTTCATCTGTATGAAGACATCTGTTTGAAGTTTGGAATATTTACATGTGAGTTGATTTTGATTATAACCCTATCGATCGTGTTCTTATTTGTGTTGATTTCCTGAAAATTTTTTTATTTGTTATATGTATAGTAGTTGTTTATATAATACTTGTGTAAACACCTGCAAAATAAGCAGAAATTTAGTTCATTTCAAAATTTTATTTTTCAATTATTCAGTTATAATTAAAATCATAATTCAAAAAGTCACAATTTAGCAAATCTGACATTTCTTTTGACAATTGTATTCAGTAAGGTTTTAATGCATGCGTTAAAGTATAAATTTTGTCCAGTTACATTTTCCATATACGATATTTTTTAAAAAGGGCAATCCACATGATATACTTGAACCAGTCATAATTTCCTACTAAATCCTGAACCCTATCCCCACATTGAGATAAGAGCTAGTCAGGTGCATAAGTATACAAATATAATTATTATTATATTAATCATTATTAAACCTTAAACCTTATCCCCTATTGAGATAATTATATTAATTACATTATACATTTTTCCATTATAAGACATCCCAATATATATATATATATATATATATATATATATATATATATATATATATATATATATATATATATATATATATATATACAATATGACTTTCATAACAATCAATTTCCACTACATGATTATTACCAAACATATGTAATGCTACGGCAGACTAGTACAAAGGTATGGATTATATATGAGATAAATGTTCTTAGTTTGCCCCACATACATTTGTTCACAATTTGTACAATTAATTTTATAAATTCCTGACCTATCCTGCTTATCCATTTGATCTTTTGGATTGCCTAAAAGTTTACAAACCATTATTTGAAGTAGTGACTGTTTTCATATTAATTTTGGAAACGACTTTAGATAGACCTTTTTTATAAGCAGGTTAGTTTGGTAATTTTAGATATTTTGTTTCTATTTGTTCTCTAGCGTTACCTAATACAGTTACATTCTTAACCCGCATCCTATGTGTTTGTTTCCTAACCATATTCATAACCACTTCATCTGAGAACTCATTGTATGCAGCAATTTCTTTAATAGTGCGCAATTCTTTATTATAATTTTGAACTGAAAGAGGAAAATTAGGCAACCTGTGAACTAAATAATTAAAGGCCGCGAATTTATGCTGTAAACAGTGATTTATTTGAGTCATTGGTTATGAATCTTTTAGTGCTAGTTATATCTATATCTAGTTTACCATCATTTCTTGTTACCAGAGTATCAAAAAACGGGAAACTGTGCTTTGCCTCTATCTCAAAGGTACATTTGATTGTCGCAAATTTAGAATTTAAAGTTTCTACAACGTTGTCGGCAATACAAATGTTAGTATTAAGGATGGCTAAGATATCATCCACGTATCTACTCCAAACGCTAGGATAGTAAGGCAAATCGAGTTTTAAGCCTATTTCAAATTTACCTATGAATAGATTGGTCATAAACTGAGATGAGACGAATTTTAACTGTTACCTACTATGTTATTTTTGCAAAAATAGGTTCAATTGGGGCTACCTTTTAGGGTGGGTTCCATAGAATTTGATACAAAATCGATTAAAAATTGATGTTGTAATCGATATTCATTGGGTAAAAACGCTACTTTACTTATATTAGGATACTTAAATCATATATAAATTATTAAAATGGAATTTCAGAGTAATCCTAACAAATTCCTAACAAATTATTTAAAACTGTAAAAAATTTCAAAATTGAAAGTTTTTTATTGGAAAAAATTTAAAGATAAGGTTGCTGACATCTGTTTGTGGTTATATTCTAGATTTAAAAGGCCCCAAGTGTCAAATTATAAGATTTGGCTAAAAATATAAATGTTGTTATGCATTCAAGTTGGAAAAGTATATATTCAGCAAAGAAGTGCTCTATACTCGCTCTCCTTTAAAGAAACTAGCAAATAAAATAATTTGTATTTATGTTAATAAATATAAAAATAAATGATGAATTGATATGGTCCATAGTTACTTGGTTATAATTAAAATCTAACGGATTTATTAAACCGTGTTTAACCTTGCATCAAATAAGGAGATGAATGCTAAACGTTTCAAATAATTGCATCTTAAATAGGGATAGTATTCCAAAATGAATACTGTAGATCAAATATACCCTAATAAATTGTCTTGTACATGTAAGCGAAACAGCTGATTAGTGGTTTCAGTAAAAAAACAGTTATATGTCTTAAGTATGCAGATGAATATAAATTATTTTGTCAAGAAACCATCTCTAGTTCCAGGTGATTGAAACATTATTATACCACACTTACCTTGGGATATATATTAGTGCATATTTTGAACCAAAGGGAATACCGAGCAAAGTATTATTAACTTCAATTATGTAACAAATCCTACGTTTTTATATAATATTGAAATAAATCAGTGGTCGTGTGCTGAAAGTAGATTTGATTCTCTTCTTTGTGAGATTCATTAAAATGATTGACAGAAAAAATAGATTGTATCAGAACTCGACCATTGTGTACGTTGTATGTGCACAGGTTAAGTAGCTGTTTGTAAAAGAGATTTCAATGTTTATATCTGTGCATACATTAAATTTCTTACAATTATCCTTAGTGTCAACTAAAATCTGTGTAATTGATTTTTACATTGGAGTTTATTATTCTAGTTTACTGCAAACTAAAGTAAATAGTACCACGGTATTAAATGGAAAGGAAGTATTTGGATTAACTTAATTCGCAGTAAATTTAAAAGAGATTAGTATAAATTTTTCAATACCTCAATTATTTTAGTTTTAAAGTGATCATAAGCGAATTTATTTGTTGTTGTCCCTAAGTGAAGGGAACATATAACACATAAGTTGTATTTTATTGGCTGATCTCATAAATAATTTAAATGTAAATCAATATTTATGACTACAGGTCAGAGTTCAATTTAATTAAACTAAGTGAGACAAATTTTTACAGTATTTATATTAACAGGTAGATCGTGTAATCTTATTCTATTATTATATCGAATGATTTAGAAGCAAATTCGACACTAACTACAATAATAGTTACGTTTTATTGATGCATTCATTCTTCAACAATAAATATTAGTAAAATTAGATTAACAATTCAAATTAGGATACCTTACCAGAAATTAGCATATAACAGTATCAATACTGGATATCGGAGATAAGTTTTGAGCTTGATGAATATAAGATTCAGGATTATTCAATTATTGTTATTTGTCGAAGTTTAACAACTTCTGTTGAATTTAAATTATAATTACATGCCGTTAATATGTTAGTGAGCTAGCCTGGGTACATAATAATAATTATTTTATTTTATCTTAAATCTTTATAGAATTACATATAAAATGACATTACAATTTGGCACCCAAAGAGGTTGCGAAAAATTAAGTAACACTGTAAGTCTTAATTTCTAAGGCGAGTCATTACAGTTTCTCTCCGAAAGTGTCGGCACAGGTTAGCCGTTACGTGACAATTTGTAGTCCAATCCGTGGCGCTTCAATCACTATACCTTTATCATTCGTTGTTACATCACAATGTACATGTGAATTATTACTTACAGGCTGCTTAAAACTAACATTGCATAAATACAGAGCATTCATATGTTATGATTTTTTCCCAAGCACTTGACTACTCGCAGATTCGAACTTTGGTACCCTTTATTTACAAGTTTGACACCTCTACCGCTGAGCCACTGAGTAATCCAATATCTATTTTTTTGAACTCATTGGATTTTCTGCTAGTGCGATGTATGTGGCATCTTTGAGTTTCCGGCGAGTTCTATTCTCGTCCTTTGCCACTATCTGCATGTTATTCCACTGGATGTAGTAGTCTTCGGACAAACATGTTCGGCGATTCTTGATTTTTCTGTTTCGTCCGTGCGTACGTTGTTCTTATGTTCCGCAGTATGTGTCACATTCGCATCATGGGTTGTATACACAATTCTTGGAAATCAGACCTTCAACCAAACCACACAATGGAGACATAATAAGCAAGCCAATGTGGAAATGAAACCCATATGGATTCCAATAATGTACGAAGAGCTTAATCGTAATAAGTTGCGGCGCAACATGCTCAATAAACTACTGCGCAACCACAAAAAGTTGGACTCAAGTGCGAAAACAGTCCTTCTCAGGATTAAGCCTGATGACGAAAGCAGAGTCCGCTTCCGAAACGTTGCGCTATAAAAGCAAAAATTGTGGAAATAGGCCGATCAACTTAACTAATATGAAACCACAGTTACAAACACTTATAATACAGAAAAATTATTTTGAGTTAGATTAATATATTTTTCATTATTAATTCAAGTAATGACAGTGTGTTATAGTTACCCTTTTTGTTTTGGACAATTACTAAGTGAATTTTGTTGCAATTATAAGATCTAGTTACGATTTTATTTCTTATGGATGCAGTTGAGTCTGAGTTTGATATTAGTATGACTAAGTTCTTTAAGTATTTGTACTAAGTTTCCTTGTATAGGTAAGTACTTTATTAGTTATAAGCATAACAAGGGGGCCTGCAGATAGATGAATATTAACGATACGCTGTGAAAAAAAAGATTAGCGTCAGAAAAATTAGTAATGAAACTCAAAAATAAGCATTGGCCGAGTTCGTTTAAATCAATTAATCAATGGAATGTGTTAACCAATAAACCAAAAATATTGGACGCCATTTTAGAATTTGTGATGACTTCAAAAGAAATGAAAATTTTGATATAATTTCCAAAATGTAAAACTGAAAATGTGTTTAGTTAGAAAAAAATTACATATACTTATAGAATTAACTAGTGTAAGTAGCATTAAATATAATTAAATGAAAAGAAAAGTTTGTTGAAAAGTGTTTAACATTTTGAAAGATGTAAAAATTTATCTAGACTAAGAATCTGAAGTTTATTTTCCCGTAAGTTAATTAATTTAGATAGATTTGATGAACTTTTAGTTTAATATTTTAAAACATTCCTTAGTTTTTTATATTTTTTGAATTTGAAGGGATTATCGATCCATGTAAAAGCCATTAAAATGCTTAAGATTGATTTATTAGAGTGCTTTGAAATATCCTAAATTCACAATCAATTTTCCTTCTTTTAGTACTCGAAGTAATAACAAGTAATTTTTTTGCTTTACAATTGTTTAAAATTATAATCGAGTTCTCTTGAAATTTTCGTATTGAGTATATCTAAAAGTCGTGTATTTTCACTTTAATCAAAGACAATTAAAAGTAGCGACAATAAAATAGTTATTTGTTTACCAGACAATTGATTGTAAATAGATGAGCAAATAACTTTGAACAGACTTTATTATTGTAGGCAGAACAGCTCGATTCGTTACTAACGGAAGGTAATTACACAATTATGACTAAAACTCGAGAAAAATATCCATCTCCACAACGACCACGATCATAGGACCTTCTGGGAACCATTTAAAAATGTATTTAAATATCACTCATAATTTGAATAATGTACCGTTTGATTAGTGTTAATTTAAAATGCTTCGAGCGAAAATTTTCCATACACACGTCAATCATACCTGAGAGGTAATAAATCGTTACATTATTTAATTTTTTACAAACATCATCCTACAGTTGATTGTAATAGCATTATTATTATTATTAAAAACAATTGTATGTCAGTTTGCTACAATTAACAAAATGAAAATATTAACAACGGTTAATTGACATCGTTTTTGAGCCACAAGGGATGCCGACTTACGGCATTCCCACTTTATATCTGGATTATGAATATTATTAGTAGTCCTTAACATACATTCATAGAATAGTCAGTAGAATAAGGAAAGCAACGTGGCTGCTCGAGCTTTCCACGCTCCTTCAACAACAGAATACATATACAGCTATGGAAAAACATTATTGCGAGCCTGATTTATAATAAGCTAGAAAGTAACCCAATAAGCATTATTTGAAATGTGACAGAGACATAACTTTACCGATGTTGCCACTTGTACATATTTGATTGTAGGCACATATGAACACATATGACCCAAAGCAATTAAGATGATCCTGGAAAGTCGCGTGTTCTTTGAAACTATTAAGTAAATACTTTACATTTAAACATTAAATGATAATACCTCAAACATCAAAGTTTATTGTAATTGGGAATTTATGAAATGGTTCGATTACTACTCGTAAGAAGAGACAAGAAGAAACTTACGAGAGCTACAAACACGAACTAACATTTACATTGATAGTAAATCTTAAGTTTAAGGTTTATCTTTAGCATTATAATTCTTATTGAACTATTTTTAAAAATGAACAGAATACACTTTTTTCAAAACTCTACTTTACAAGATTTTCGAAAAGACCTCCACCTCGCGCAAGGCAGTAACCCAATCTGTGATAAAATTCAGTTCGGATGTTTTCTAACATTTCTTGGGTGATGCTGTTTAAAGAGTCTGTAATTTTGACACGAAGTTCGTCAAAATTGTTAGCACGGTCATGCCTGTGCCCAACAAAAAAGTCGTTCGGCGCAATATCAGGTGACCGCGGAGGATATTTAATAGTACCTTGTCCACTAATAATACTGTTAGGGAACGTAGTTTCGAAAAACTGTTGAACACTTATTGCAGTATGAGCAGAACAGCCATCTTCTTGATACCAAATGTCATCAAAATGAACAGCTGGAACTATCTGCTTTTTCAACAGTTCTAAATATTTGGCCGCATTCAAGTTTCCATTCATAAAAAATGGACCAATTATGGAATTGCCTAAAATTCCTGCCCACACATTAACTTTTTTCGGGTATTGTATCTGGTAAGGAATATTAATGTGTTTGTTTTCCTGAGAGTAACCGACTGCGACAGATGGATTGTAATGGCCATGTAAGTTAAAAGAACACTGGTCGGTAAACAAAATATTTTCAATAAATCTTTCGTTTTCATTAGCCCGATTCATCATATCTTCACAAAATTCCATACGCTTTTGATGATCTTCTGGAAAAATTTCTTGTGTAGTTTGCAACTTATAGTAACAGTATTTATTCCCTTTCAAGATATTGCGAACTGCTCTTGGTTCAATATTTATTTCTTCACAAATTTTTGTACTACTGCTAAACTACACACTGCAATTTCGCGCTCTTCGTTTAAGTTACGATCAGGATGCTCACCATCATTAAAGTTTTCAAAGGAAAAAGCAAACCTGCCCATTATTTTATTATTTATTTCTTCCTGAATAGTACAACTTAATAATCTGTATTTTTCTTCAGTGGAATACAAGAATATTGTGTTGGACTTCCAAAAACACTGATTTTCAATTTTCGCTGACAGTAGTAATTAAATGTATCATTGATACTGGCCTACTCAGAAGACGCATGTATGGCATCAGTGCTTTGCTGACCAGTTAGTAGATAAATTTGAAATAGTGGGTTTACAGCAATAGTTAACTAAGTACTCTCTTAAGAACTTTATTTCGGGCTTTCGAATGTTAATACATTCATTTTCAAGAACTTAAATACTACTGCTAAATTCCTTCCTAAATGAAACTAGCAGTTACAGTACCGAATTTCTTAGACCTTGTTTGTTTTGATAAAGAAATATGTACATATACATATATATATATATATATATATATATATATATATATATATATATATATATATATATATATATATACACGATCTGTCAACTTGAAGTGTGTGATCTTTTTGTTATTTCTAGTAGGTCATTGCCTGTTCTTTCTTTACGATTAATTATAAAGTGTGTTCTTTTTTTGTGTAAATGTTAACACCGTTATTAATTATTTTGCGATTTTTTATACGTTATTGAAAATTTTTTTTATTTTTGGCAATTTTAAAAGATATGCAGGTTATTTAGGACTATTTTTTATTTATGCAATTTTCATATTATGTCGTTCACATGATACGTATTCACTCAGAGCACATCTATCTAGGTAAAGTCTACAGTCGCTTTTGTGGGAGGTTATCCTGCTAGGTAGTGTTCTTTTACAATGACGGATATACTTTTTTTTACAATTTCCTCTAGGAATTTCATAAATTATATTAGTTAATAGATTTTGTGTTGTTTTATCTTTAGTTTTACTAAATACTGAATTTATTGTGAGGCATTGTGTATTAGCTATTTTAATATTGTAATTTTTGGAAATTTTTGAAGATTTTGGTGTGATATTTTTTATGTAAAGTAAAGATACATAATTAGTGATGTGGTTAGGTTCAGTATAGTTATTTTTATTAGGTGTTTTATCATTAGGTTCATTTTGGTTATCGTATATTTTAGAATATGTTATTTGTTGTGTTATATAAAATTTGGTTTGGAAGCTTAAGTGGATAAGAATTGTCATAAAATAAGCTGAAAAGTATTTTTAAATTTTTTGGTGAAAACTAATGTCGGAAATTGATAAAACTCTATTTTTCATTTGTTTGATAAGGTTGATTTTCATACTTCTAGGGTGGTAGGAGTGGTAGTTGATATATCTACCGGATCTTATTGATTTCCTGTAGCCAGCAAAACAGCTGCGGTAACAAATCTAAATATGTAGTACTTTACATCGCAACAGCTCCTTTTAATGTATAAGGCTCAAATTCGACCTCATCTGGAATACAATTCCCACATCTAGGTCAGTGCTCCCCAATACGCCATTGATATGGTAAACCACATCCAAAAAAGAGCTATATGGCTTATAATTGACCCGTCTCTGACTTCTGACCTACAGTCGCTTGAGCATAGAAGAATAGTTTCGGTTCTTTCCTTGTTCTATCGCTATTACGATAGCAAGTGTGCCTCCGAAATCCACTCCTTAATACCTTCGCATGCCATCTTCGCTAGGAACACTCAGGTTGCCCATTCACACCATAATTACGCACCAAACATTCCATCGTGTCACACTAAACGAGCACAATCTACATTTTTCCACACGGCGACCAAATTGTGGAATGCACTACTCAGTTCCTGTGTTCCTGCAAACTTTCACTGAAGTCAATTTAAGGTAGCCATTTATAAACATTTCTTGGCGGTCTAACAATATCCCTAAACCCTCCTAATGTTCCTGAGTGCTTTGTTATTAGAAAAGCATCTTTTATAAATATGTGTTGATTTATTATATGAGTGTTCAGTCAACCAGGAAATCAACTGCAACTTATGATTAGATAAATCACCTGTATCACCTGTGATATTAATGAATTCACGTTAACATTGACAAATACATTGGTTCAATTATGGTTTTAGACTGACCTTGTACTCTCATGTATTCTGTAATATATACATTTATTGAATCCATAAGATGAAAGTAATGTGACAAGATTCTTTGCATTATGATCATTTAGCACATTTAAATCAAAATTTGTGTTAAAATTGCCACAAATGAATGACGTTCTAATGAAGTCACTTACTTTATAAAGGAATACATTTAAATTATTTAAAAAAAACACCGTTATGTGTTGTATAAAAACAAGAAACTGTGATTGTTAGGTGTTTGGATAAAGAAATGTTCGCAGATGCATATTCAAAATGCTTTTCAATTCTAGATAAATGTACGGATTTTATCTCACATACTAATCCTGCTTTAACAAAATTTGCTACTACGACTCTTTTGCATTCAGATCTACAAAAAACGTCAATAAGCTTATGGTTATCTACTTTACAAAGTGTAATTTCATCACTGTAAAAAATTTCAAACACACCACTTTAGGATAGTTTAATGATTATAGAAGCAAATACATATCAATTAACTTGTCCTGGTCACGTATACTTCGTACATTTAAGTGGCATAATCTGTAATTGTCACTAACTCTAACACAATTTTGTAACTGGTTGAGATTATGATTATGAGGGTGGGTCGAAAAAATAGTGCGGAAAAGTTGCGAATTGGGGAAAGTGAAAAGGGGTAAAAAAAAATAAAAAATATCGGTTCGTATCTTCCGGTCGCGCATGTGCTCTAAAGTTTGTCGAAATTTGATCAAATTCACATTTTTTCGCTAATTACTTCCACATCCAACGGATGGCAAGTACTGTATCGCTAAAAAATTTTCAAAAATCGCTTTAAAATGTTCGAAAATGTCCAAAAACCAAATTTGAGCAAAAAAAATCTTGTCTGCCTGAGTGTGTGTGTGTGTGTGTGTGCTCCATAATTTTCGAAGGACTTAACATATTTACTTGAAATTTGGCATACATATAGATGTCAGCTACCCAAAGCGTTCGAGTCAGTGGGATATTTGGAAATGGGTAAAATTGGGGGGTAAGTACCATTTTGCCTTTTAATATGTGATTAGTAATATAATTTGGATATTTTTATTCCTATAATTTTTCTACAACAAACGGTTTACAAGATATTAGCAAGAAACCGACACTTAGAAAACATATTCAGAAAGTGAAAATAACGTTAGATAGGAACTAAAATTTATCACAAAAAGTGTTTGTGTAATTTTTTCGAAAACTTTGTCATTTTCGAAATATTTCTAAAAAACTCGATTTTGGAACCTGTCCACACGATTTTTTTTGGAATTTTGGTAATGGGTAAAAAATCTAATTCTGATTGAAAAGAATTTTTTTGTAAAGTTAATCGTTTTCGAGTTATTTGCAAAAAACGGATTTTTTGATGTGGAAGTATTGATACAGTTTGCAGCGTTTTTTAAATGGTTTTTGAATCTACCTCCACCCAAATGTAATAGCTAAATTTATTATGTACGTGAACATCTTCCGGTCGTGCAGGAATTTCGAAGATCAAATTGCGAAAAAATGTCAAAAATATGAAATAACCCAAGATACAAGTAAATTAAATATAATATCAACTGCAACATTTAATAAACATAAAATGCGCTTTAAAAACTGCTTACATGGTAGGTACTTTAAAATTTGTCTTATGTGCTAAATAGGGCATAGCCGTTCTTGACAGTGGAGTCGTCCGAATGAAACCATCTCGTGCTTCGGCCCCACAGCCGAAACTTCGGTTACAAGTTTGGCACATCTCTCAACTGCTTGCATATGAACTGGAAATTTGCTCATTAATATATGCCAGTTTGGAACTTTATTACTGTACTGGATGTGGGAGTTTATATTATCCTTCAATAGTGTGGGACAAGATAACTCGTAGTTCAGCCAATCGATTAATTCTATATACTCTTCGGCCTTAAAATTAAAGTTTGGCGGTACGTCCTTATTTTTTTTCTCTTTTGATTTTTTTTCTCTGGCTCTCAGAATTCTGGGAAGGCCCAGCATCCTTATATGTTTTCTTTCGTCATGAGGCATCGGTAGCATTAAATATTCAGAGTGAGCAAAAAAACCATTGGCATGTATGATTTCAAAATAAACAAAACCATTTCTTAAAATTCAGGTCTGCGATGTTCTTCTATTGCGTACGATCTGTCGCCAACCATCTCGAGTGTGACAAAGGACCCGGATCTCGTACAAGTAAATCTTCTCTGCAGTTTCCAGATTTGATTGCTATGGAAATATCAAGTAGATATCCTTACTTAATACATTTCTGTCTATCTCGGGGATCTGACAATCAATAACCTTGAAGCCGACCACTGGACATTTTTCGCGACTAATTTCACCATTTGGCCCTCTCAAAGATTTTGGACCTGTTGATTTACCATCTAGGTATTAAAATAGATGCCGGAATGGTAGTTTATTGAAATGAAGAAGGCAAACTGCCCATTGTAACGTATTAGGTCTACCTAAACGTATTTCGATTCGATGAGTCAGACCGCTTTTTCAACTTATATTAACAGCTGTGCCATCACATCATATGGCAATCAATTGTTCAAGAGAAGTACCACGACCATAGAAGTAAGAAATAATAGAACTTCCAGAAGTTTGACATGGCCGATATAAACTGAAACACGTTCTTGAATAAGCGAATAATGTTCTTCTTTAATCCTGCGAAACTTTTTCGAATCTATCATCATCGTGTCGTCCTTCTTTCCATCCAAATAGAGACCCTGTAATGGAAGTTTGTCAGATATATTACATACTTCAGCTCTAACCGCATGTTTTTCTCTCCTTATCTTACCGTAACGATCACTAACTAATGCGGTAGATTTTAACCTAATTCTCATCTAGCACTGAAATTTGCATTTAAATTTGAGCTAGAGATAGAAGGTTTTGCGATATGATCCAAAGTTAAATGGCTGTCATACGACTGTCTTTCCACTGCTTTAATGCGTTTCTTGTAAATCTAGCCCTCCAATTTTTCCTATTCCGTATACTCATAATGAGTGAACAAACCTTAGCTCCATAGTAGGAATTTATTGAACTTTCCACAATTACAACTGATAGTTAAACTGCATTGACATATACCGGGAGTTGTGTTACACACACAGTTAACAACAACGGGGCATTTGCAAGCAGCTACATCAAAAATCAATGAACATTTTTGCTTATACCCGTCAACTCTTTGCTTGGAGGAACTTTTATCTTTATCTCGTGTATAATATTTTCGTAGATTGTAATATTTATCATGCAACGCATTTATAAGTAACCGTTAGAATCAATGCTTTTTGATATAAAATAAATATTTTGTTAGCTACTGTACTGGAAACGTGAGAAACTGACTCTTTTATTATTAACTGTAAGTGCTAAGTTATATCTCTCCTGTGAACAACATCGAATAACGTCCTCGCCGGTAGGAAGCTTGTTTGTAGAGAAATTTTTAGGTGTAACAATTTCTTTCTTGGGTACAGCCATAGTAGAAATAGGTATCACCGTAACGTCACAGAGTCACACAAAAGTGTTATAATACTAGACAAACTGCAAATGAAATGATAATAACGTATGTCGTACAGAGAGCAACGCTCCTAACACACATCAAATACGATGATAAAGTGCGGACTGATCCATAATGGTGCGTAGTCGGTAGGTGTTGGAAAAGTGGGGGGCCCGGTCATCCGAGTTATGAATCCTAGAAAACGACGGCAATCACGCAAATTTGTATCGTTTCCGATTTCATTTCGTTATCCTAAATGGAAATTGTTGTAAATAAACTTTTCAATATTGATAAATTAAGTCGTATGAAAAATTATCGTATAATCCGATTTTTTACAAATTTTGGCAAACTTTCTAACACATGCGCGACCGGAAGACATTGACTTACATCACTAGCATTTAAATAATACTTTCCATGCGTCTGATAGATAATAAAATCAGCTATTACATTCGGGCTAAGTAAAGTAAACAATTATCAGATTTCGGTAATAATACAACTTCGAAACCGTTTCCCTGGAGTTTATTTTTTAAATAATCTTCTATTAGAGATGCACTTATATCAAACTCTAACTACATATATCCATGCACGCTTTTGTACAGCACAAAATTACGATTCTGCTAATTTTAGATCGGAATTACCAATCATAACTCGTTTTTCATGTTTGTTATTGACCTTGTCTGATTGATTTGATCCAATATTTTCTTTTTGCTTAATTAACGTATAGCTGCTGGATCCCATCGGTCCGGGTTTGGTATTTCGTTTTAGTGTTTTATCAGCGCGGATTGATACACAATCGCTGTAACAATTTTTATACTTTTTATTGTTGTTACATGTTACTGGGCTTTTTTATTTAGTAATTTAATCAAGTCAATACTACTTTCCTTTAATACGACCACTTCGTTCCTTAACACGGATATTATTTGGTACAGTTCCTATATTTTTCTGATACAATGTCTCTAGTTAACCTTTTTTTTTTAATCTGCACTAGATAATGGCAAATATACTCCTTGATCGTTAACCGATAAGTGCGGTCAGGCTAGGATCGGAAGGTTAGGTTGCTGAAGAGGAATGTACTACCCCAGCATTCGGCTAAATAACCGCACATTATTGATGACGCAGTGTTCATGCCGCTAAATGTGTCTGAGGTAAACCCCCTGAAAAAATTTCATACAAGGTAGACGGTAACGAGGATCAAACCTATTATCTCCCGAATGCTAAGCAGATTTTATTACCACAGATCCAACTAGCTCGGCTAATAGAACTCAATGCAAGTTGTAATTGTCGCACATTTAATAATTGCTTTCTCACATACGCACGTATAAAGAGAAAGCTATGTAATCGGTTTTAATTTTCATACACCTTTTTTTACATATCTCGAGGTTTTGTGGCCTAAACAAAACGAAAAACATATTTTTAGAAAAAACAATTTCGTGTCTGATTGTATGTTTGCATCAAAATTTAAAAAGTTACATAATTATAGTAACAAACTAATACTTTTTTATATAATTTCAAAATAAAAAAATATATAATAACCAGTGGCGCACCGTTTTTAGGGTGCAAAATTGTCCATTTTTTAGTTTTTGGACCGGTTTTTTTGAAAGTCGATGATTGGGGGTTTTTAAGATCCCTGAGAATAAATTCAAAATGGTGGATCAAAAATGGGAGATTATCGTGTATATTTAATTTATCAACGGATTTTTTTGAAAGTCGGGTATTGGGGGTTTTTAAGATCGCTAAGTGTAAATCATTTGTCAGAATTAAAAAATTCAAAATGGCGGATCAAAAATGGGGGATTACCGTATTTAAAATCCGATATGACTAAAATTCAGGTGTTGTGGGCTAATGATCAATTTTTCAACTTTGTTAATTTGTAAAACATTATCTAAATAACAAAATTTAAAAAACTGCCAGTGGCGCACCGTTTTTAGGGTGCAACATTTTGTTGCAAGTTGGGTATTGGGGGTTTTTAAGATCGCTAAGAATAAATCATTTGACAAAATTACAAAATTCAAAATGGCGGATCAAAAATGGGAAATTATGGTGTTCGAAAACCGATATGACTCAAATTCAGGTATAGTGGGCTTTGAAGTTATTTATTTACATACAGGGTGGGGCATTAGTGTGACAAAGTCCCAAATCTCCTTTATTTAAAGAGATACAAAAAAAATTAAATACAAAAGTTGTAAGATATGTTCTGGTACATATTCCAAAAATATTTTTAATTATACAGGGTAGATCATAAAAGCTTAGAAGTAATTTTAAATTTTTTTTTAAATAGAAAACCCTATATATTATTACATATTTAGATTCTGCATACAATTTTAGACACATTTTATGTATAATGTCCTATACCTAAGTCTAACCGTTTTTGACAAATTTCAAATTTTTTGTCAAAAATGACGTTTGCAGGCCAAAACATAGGTGGAAATCTTTTCTAAACGAAGCCTTTATCATTTAGTTATGGTTGGTTTCCTTGGAAATGGGGACCTACTCTAATGGGCTGTATTGGTATTTTTGTAATACATTCATACAGGGTGATCAAAAATGGACAATAAAAAGTAGATTCAAAAACCTATAAAGTCATTTTTTTTAATGGAAACCCCTATTTTTTTAATTCTTTATCTTATTTAGCATTAAAAATAAGGGTGACTTTGTATAAGAGTGTATATTCCAAAAAATTGTAGTTTTTGAAATACTGACAATTTAACATATTTTTATTGTAATAAGGCTTTCAAGTTTTGTTGTTAGTTGGACGTGACGGCGGGGCGCTGCGAAACAAAAAAAATCGAGCACTTCAGATCGAAATATTACAATTTATTGAACCCTATATAAATAATTATTTTACTAAACGAACTTAAAGTAAAGACAATATTTTTTGATTCAACAAATTATGTCCTAATCCTAATCATAAACCTATAACTAATTATAAGATAAAAGAACCAGAAACACGTCAAATACGTATTACCTAATAAGTTGTTCGAAATGTCTGCCTCTTTCTTGAATACACAATGCAATACGTCTCTCAAATTCGCTGATTAAATTTCTACACATTTCAACACTAATGTTTTGAAAACAGTTTCTAATCCTAATCTTCGTGTCTTCCTTTGTTGTAGGCGGTATTTTATAAACCTGGTCTTTGGCGTACCCCCATACGCTAAAGTCCATTTTAATAAGATCTGGCGATCTATCAGGCCAAGCAACAGGCCCTCTTCTCCCAATCCAACATTCTGGATATCTAGCATTTAAAAAAGTTATTATTGGACCTGTATGATGTACTGGGGCCCCATCATAAAGAAACCACATTTCTTGTTGCGTATGCTGTGGCACTTGACGCAACAAATTAGATAGATGGTTTTGCAGAAAGTCTAAGTGTACTTCCCCTGTTAATCGTTGATCAAAAAAATATGGTCCAATTACATGATTACCGACAACACCTCCCCAAACATTTAAAGACCATCTAGTTTGAGAAGTATATCTTACAAAATGTGGATTTTCGGTAGAATAGTAATGAAAATTGTGTCTGTTTACACTTCCGTTTCTGTGAAATGTGGCCTCATCTGTAAATAAAATCAAATGAACAAACTTTCTTTGTTGGTTTATTTTTTTTTGAGCCCATTGACAAAATTCCAGTCGTCTTTTATAATCTTCAGGAACCAACACTTGAAGTAGCTGAATGTGATAGGGGTGCATTTTTTGAGACTTCAATATGCGCTGTACCGTACGTCGTTCAACACCAACTTGCTGAGAAATGAGTCGTTGTCCAATATATGGATTTTCGCTAACTGTTAATAGTACATTTAATTGATCTTCCTCAGTCTGTGCACGTTTTTCCCTAGTATTTTTTCATATAACACATTGCTAATTCTTTCAAAACGCTCCAAAAGCTTTTCAAATTCCCTTCTTTCAGGTTGCCGTCTCTCTGGAAACCGTTGTTGATACAGTCTTCTTGCTAAAAGCGTATTCTTATCACTAGCTCCCAAAACAAAAATCATATCAACCATCTCGGCTTGCAAAAAAATTCATTATTTACAATTCTAATTCAAGTTTTAAATCAATTTGCTATAAAATACACTAATGCATCACACAAATTATCAACTGACAATAAACAATGACGTTTCTGACGATCTCTATTATTTTTTACGCCACGCCTCGCCGTCGCGGCCAACTAACAACAAAACTTGAAAGCCGTATAGCCTTTTTACAATAAAAAAATGTTAAATTGTCATTATTTCAAAAACTACAATTTTTTGGAATATACACTCTTTAACAGTCACCCTTATTTTTAATGCTAAATAAGATAGAATTAAAAAAATAGGGTGTTTCCATAAAAAAAAATGACTATAGGTTTTTTTGAATTTACTTTTTATTGTCCATTTTCGATCACCCTGTATGAATGTATTACAAAAATATCAATACAGTCCATTAGAGTAGGTCCCCATTTCCAAGGAAACCAACCCTAACTAATTGATAAAGGCTTCGTTTAGAAAAGATTTCCACCTATGTTTTCGCCTGCAAACGTCATTTTTGACAAAGAATTTGAAATTTGTCAAAAACGGTTAGACTTAGGTATAGGACATTATACATAAAATGTGTCTAAAATTGTATGTAGAATCTAAATATGTAATAAAATATAGGTTTTTCTATTAAAAAAAAATTAAAATTACTTCTAAGCTTTTATGATGTACCCTGTATAATTAAAAATATTTTTGGAATATGCACCAGAACATATCTTACAACTTTTGTATTTAATTTTTTTTTTTTTTTGTATCTCTTTAAATAAAGGAGATATGGGACTTTGTTACACTATGAGAAAGCATTATGGCAGATAATTTGGCAGCGGTTTTTTTGAAATAGAATAACTAATCAGTGTGGTGTGTATTGACACACGTGGCATTTGTTTAAAGTATTTCCCTGTGCTAACAATAACAATAGATACGTCATTAACAATGCCACATTACAAGGTTATCAAGACAAAGGACACCTAGGACGAAAGGACGTTATTTCACTCAGAGTTCGGAAGATAATTTGTGGTAAATTACACTTATACTATTGTGTGAACAACTCGAATCCTGGACATAACTATATTTGTGTCATTGTTCCATCTGTTAGATAATTTCCATTAACCAGGTATTAGTAACATTTTCATATATTCACGTGTAAAGATTTACGTTATAAAACTCCGCATGTAAAACTCAATGGTTGGAAAAGGTGTATGTATTTTTTAATAAATAAATCTTGTAGAGGGTAAAGTTAGATGATAATGGAACAATTGTTCAACTTTTCTTAATATTCAATTTAAGAAAGACCGTACCTAACAGTATCAAATTACCTACTTACCATCAAACATACATTTCAATTGAAAAGTGCTATAAATCGTGGCAACTTTTTCTTTATATCGATTTTAACAGCTTAAAGCGTGCATTTAATATAGTCGTAGTATATATTCGACATGTAAGCTTGCATTCTACCAATCAATTTATACACGCCTTGTGATGTTATCGTGTTACGTCGTGCTTGTTACGTACTATAACTTTTACTAACCAAACTCGCATAGAAAATAAAAGAAACATAATTTTTTAAAGCCAAAAGGTCAAGTTCTTATCTTCTGCAAGCAGGCGAGCTCAAATTTATTTTATGCAACTGAATAATTTATATACGTTTACATATCATTTGTGTTGTACGAAACATATCCATGTTCAAATTTACAAACGGCCTATTTACATATTTTAGATGATTTTTGAGTTTATTGCTGTACTTTAAGTGAGTTGTTTTCAGTGTTAGATCTAATTTGGTACATCCGCGCAAGAAATAAAAAAAGGCAAAGGCAAAGAAGTTAATTAAATAATTGTGACCGTTAAGCAATTATATCTGAAAGAGTAATTTAGTTTGAATTTACTAATTAAGATTCGATCCCGTTAACTCTTTACGTTTTGACTATTGCTTTTGCTTTTATTACTATTAATGGATTTGTAGTAATTAGAGTATGTAATAAATTGATACAATTTTATTAAGTAAACTGTTGGCAATAAGTTACATATGGTCACGTAAATGGAAGAGATCCTTTGTGGCTTTACTTTTTAAAGTAAAAAACCTTTCATATGGTTAAATTTCAGAACAGAAAAAATTTTTGTTTGTGAATTTTGTTGAACTGTACAAAAAATTTTAAATTTGAATAAAGTAAATATTTAGTTACAGCATAATGTATTTCTTTCTAACACAAAACGAATTTGTGCAAAATCCATAAGACTAACATATTACAGATTAGCGGATTCTAGAAAAGAGAAATTGTAATATGTATAATTTCAAAGGGACATTACCTAAAGTATCGTATGTAAATGGATTAATTTTGCTTTGAAATTAAATGTCAAGACAGTAAAATTATACGGGGAGAAATATAATAAATCAAGTTGAGCTTAATAGTTGCTAAAATCATTTGTTTACTGCTGTTTCTTTAATTTCTTGATTAAGTATTTCCTTCAACATATTATTTTCTGAACTAAATAAGTTCCTTTTATTGAAACTGTTGATCACTAGATTCCAGTTGGTAATAACAGGCTCGAAGTTTTTTCGGCGTTGTTTTTGAATATTATAACATTTGGTTTCGAATATATTTGGGAAGTATCAATTTAGTTACAAAAAACTCTGTTGTCAACTGTGCCGTGCGAATATGTGGAAGAGTGACTGTAGGTAGACAGAAAAAAATGTGCTTGGTGGAATGAGTCGGTAAAAAAGGCAGTATGTAAGAAAAAGATGCGTACATGGCAATTATTGCTGCAAAAAATGAAACTGAGGAGAAGCGATTGAATGAGGTGTATAGATTAAGAAACCAAGAAGCGAAAGAAGCAGTGAGAATAAGTAAAGAGGAAGTGATGGCTGTGGAAGGAGAGAAAATGTAGAATGATTTTGAGGAAACAAAAACTCTTGTGGAAATGGGTCAAAATACAAAACGTGGCCCAAAACCGAACTGCAGGAGTGATGAAGAAACGAAATAGTATGGGACGATGAAGTGATGCTGGCAAGAATATTTCAGCTGTACGAGTGAGGAAAGTAAGACTGAAGAGTTAAATAAGGAGAATATAGAAGAAATGATGAATGAAACTGAGAAGGATATTGGAATAAATGAGGTAGAAAACGGTAGGAAGGTTGAAAAATGGCAAGGGAGCAGGCGTAGATGAAATCACTGGTGAAATGCTCAAGTATGGTGGTGCAAAGCTTATACGAAGATTGCGTGAATTATTCAATGTATGCCTTATATGTGGAAAAGTGCCGAGTGATTGGAAGAGCGCGATCATTGTACCATTGTATAAGGGTAAGGGGAACAAGAGTGATTGTAAGAACTACAGAGGAATAAGCTTGCTCAGCGTGCCTGGTAAAGTATTTGGAAGAATACTGATTGATAGAGTACGAGAAACTACACAAACTAAGATTTGGGATGTGCAAGGTGGCTTCATACCAGGGAGAGGATGTGTCGATCAGATGGTTGCTCTCCAGCAGGTGATCGAAAAATGTTTAAAGGTAAAAAGGAAGTTGTACTGTGCGTTTGTAGATCTGGAGAAAGCATATGCCAGAGTGAATAGGGAGAAGTTGAGGGAAATATTAAATGAATATGGCGTAAATAAAGATCTAATAAATGGAATAAGGGCAGTATACAACGGTAGTCGGGCATATGTTAGGGTGAGAGGAGGTGTGAGTGAATACTTTAATATTGAGCAAGGAGTGCGACAAGGCTGTGTGATGTCACCGTGGTTGTTCAATGCATACATTCTTAGACAAGCATGTACCGATACAAATGGTGTAATGGTTGGTGACGTAAACGTACGACTTCTGGTGTATGCAGATGACATAGTCTTATTAAGTGACAGTGCGGATGAGCCGCAAACCGCTCTGAGGAAGTTTGATACAGTCTGTTAGAGCATGGACCTAAAGGTAAACGTGAACAAAACTAAGATTGTGGTGTTCAATCGGGAAGGTGGAAAGGAGAGTAGAGTATTTACTCTGCAAGATGAAATTGTGGAGCAAGTGGACGAGCGGATATATCTCGGTAGAACGTTTACTGCAGATGGTACAATTGAGGGCGAGAATGGGCGAAGGATCAATGCTGGAAGGAAAGTGGTTGGAAGTATGTGGATGATAATGAGAAATGAAACCATGAGCCTAGTTTGCGAAACGAGCAATCTATAATGGCGTATTCGTCCCGTCAGTACTGTATGGAAGTGAGACATGGGTATATCAAAAAAAGCACGAAAAAAAAATAAATGACGTGGGTATGAGATTCCTGATAAGCACATGTGGTAAAACGAGAAGGGACACGATAAAAAATGAATGCATAATGACGGAGTGTGGTGAGGAAAAGACGATGATGGATAGATATAAAGGTTGTACATTACGTTGGTTTGGTCACATTGAGAGAAGGAACAACGTAAGATTAACGAAACAAATATATGTGGTTGAGGTTAGAGGGAAGGCCGGGCCTGGTAGGCCGCGTAAAACTTGGCTGAATGTAGTAGAATCTATGATAAAGGAAAGAAAGATAAGTAGTTTTAAAAATAAAAGGGCATGTCAGGGACTATGTATGAATCTTGCGGAAGCTAGGGAGGTATGCGGAGATAGGAAAGCATGGAGAAAGATTGTGGATGAAAAATAAATAAGAGGCAAGGATTGTTTTGCCTACCCCGCAAGGGAATGGCGTGAAGGTTAAATTAGGTTAAGTTAATGTTACTTTATTTAGCGATGTTTGGGTTTATTACAAATGGGAATTGTATGTGTGCCCAGTTTTTTTTTTGTTTGTAAATAGATTGAAGTTTTTAAATTACTATTAGGTTTACACGCATTGTTGTCCTCGATATAGTGAAAGAACAATGAAAGCAGCATAATATCTTTAGTAAATGGTGGATAATCCTATTTTTAATTAATCGTTAATTTATACTAGTTGGGTTTGAGTTGAAATTACGTAATCGCAAATTGCTTCTTTGTAGTCAAAATTACTTTACGAAAGCGTAGCTTTCAGATAAATTATTTTAAGTAGACAAAGATTGTGGTTTTTATAATACGTTGGTTTAGAGTCGGTTTTCCAAAGTTTAGAGGCAACGGAAACAGATCATGCTACATTTTTTTTTCCGAAATACCTTGACGGTGCAAGTTAACGCTAATGACGTAATTTTTTACTAGGTTTACAATTTGAAGGAATTATGTTTTTTTTTGTGATTTGACATTAAATGCAGTGTGGCGATATTTGTTAAATTCCTAAAGTAATCGATGTCGAGCTGTAGAGGAAGTTGACTTAGTGAATCAGTGGCATTATATGTCAACACCAGTGTTATTGTAAATTCCACTAATCACAGCTTCACAACGACCCTAAAACAGATCATGGAGGCATATTTAAGACATACGGCCGGATTTCCCGACAATATTATTAGCCGAAAGTAAAGGCAGATATCGCACGTTATAGTAATCGACGTAGTGCATACATTAATCATAAGCCAGAACAGAAGACACATACCGGACTTATAGCCTAACATTCCGTTATAGATAAACCCTGGTAAATGATTACCACGGACAGTGTAGCAACATAACTAAGGTCCACTAGCGGTTATTCTAATGTGTTAGTAGTATTTTTCGGAAATTGTGCTTTCTTTCAGTTATGTACCGCTACGGCTGCTAGTGTGGTTAAAAATATCAAAGAAAACGTTTTACGTATGTTTGGAGTATCGTTGTATGTATTATGTCACAATGGTACACAATTTAGAAGTAAAGAATTTCAGAAAATGGTTACATCATACGGAGCCAAGATCATTTTTAACGCAAATCATCACCCCCAGGCTAATCCTTCAGAACGAATTAATAGAGTTATGAAAACTATATTAGCGTCGTATATAAAGGATAACCAGAGAAACTGGGATAACTATTTAGCGCAAGGGGCGTGTGGCACAGCTACACATGGACTTACGGGCCTGACGCCCTATTTTGCCAATTTTGGACGAGAAATAGTATTGGATAGAACTAAGCATGGCGAACAAGTGGAAGGATATGTTTTGGAGAATGTGGAGTTTGCCGATAAAACAGCATTGTTGGAGAGAATTAAAATTTTCCGAGAAATTTATAGTGACATCATGCGAAGGCTCAATGCAGCCTATATTAATGACAAACAGGTTTATGATTTACGCAGATGTTTGGCGACATTTGAGGTTGATGATGCCGTTTGGGGGAGGAATTATGTCCTTTCGGACGAGTCTTGTTATTTTGCAGCTAAATTAGCCCCAACATTTGTTGCGCCATATCACATTAAGAAAAAGTTATCTTATCGGATGCATCAGGTATGTCCAAGGGAGTATGTAATGCTAAGGATATCGAAGTCGAACCCTAATAGTGACTGAAGCCCTTTGGGCGTCTACTTTGTGTAGAGATGGAGTCAGAATTTTCCCACAGCAGATGCGTCTACTTGGCGCCGACTACTAACTAAAGGGTGTGGTGAGTTGGAGGACGTGTGTTTCGTCTTGGACCGACGATTTTGGAGTAGCACAAAGCCTTGATCCTGTGAGGAGCGGTGTGACCTCTTTCGCGTTCTCCGAACGAGACACCCTGACCTAGCCCATCAAGGGCGCCCATTGCAAACATTGTAGTGTCCTACTTTTCCCGCTATTTGATTGTGTGCTCTGGTAGGAACCCTTCACATTGACGGTCAGGGTACTGCACACGTTGCGCATTTTCTAGTTGTATTATTTTGGTTGCGCGCTCTGGTGCGCTTTCTTTAACGCGTGCCTTGTAGTACGACTTGGTGCGTTTTCGTTTTGATCTCTTGGGATTGGAACGTTTTGTTTGCGTGTTTTCCCGATTATGATTTTTTATTTTCCCGAACGTGAAGTCTCAGGCGTCTGAATACCAGTTCCGAGGGAGGGAGTTGGAACTACCCTCTTGTCGTCTCGTGTTCCGTGAGTATGTTACGAGTATAATGGAGTGAATGGACATGATGTGTATTTCCGTTGATGAAAGTTAGCTTTTTTTGTGTTATTCATTTGTTCTTCTCGTGGTGGTCGATTCACGGGCAACGCCAGTCCGAGGCCGTGCGTGGCTTTTTTCAGGTTTGGGCCCTTATAGTCAAACTAGTGGCGTTTTCTGGCGGTAGCACGTCGCTAGCTTTCGAAGGTGTTGCGAGAGGCCCTTCCTGACTAACATCACCGTATTTTCCTTACTTCTTCGTACACTCAGTCCCAGTATTGTGGGAACGACATATAGATTTTTCGGTTTGTTTGTAAATAGATTGAATTTTTTAAATTACGACTAGATTTACACATATTGTTGTTTTTAATATAGTGAAAGAATCAATCAAGGCTGTTTAATATTTTAGTAAATGGTGATAATCCTATTTTTAAGTAATTATTAATTTATAGCTGGATTTGACTTGAAATTACGTCATTGGACATCGCTTCTTTGTAGTAGCGTAAAATATAAAGTAAATAAGATCGTTGTACGTCCAGATTGTCTACGAACACGTCAGTTTATTGCGATTACGTGCAAATACTTTGAAGTTTTGTAGGAAACGTCAATTTTAAAACAACATAGAGAGTAGAAAAGTTTGTATTATCTATTGGCTCAACAAACTTAATCTTTATCAACTAATACTTTTGCTGTAGGAACACAATGTCCTTTTTGGTTATCTATTGTAGTCTTTCCAGGGTAATGTAAACACCATTAATTTTCGCTAGTTCTTATGTATCCATTTTAAGAGTTTTATGGTAACTTCGGGTTTCGAAAGAGACAGATTGTTATCGAACCTGTTGTGTTTTGAAATTTTACATTACCTGAACATGGAATTAATATACTGAAGTTTCAACCCAAGGTAGATTTTGTTGGGTCCGATAATTATAACAATTGAGGAATCTACCGAAATGACCATTTGCTTGCTTTTATTATAATTTAACTTTAAGGGAGTTGGTATAACACCAATACATCTGGCCCTATCTATCGATATCATGTTGAATAACCTCTGAAATTTACCATCAAGATAAGAACGTTCGGAGAGCTAAAGCTAAGTGAATACTTATTTTTAAGTTTTTGTTACTACTTTTAACGTTTAATTAACCCAAATGCAAAAATCCAAACCTCTATATTAAAGTACAGATGAATGCTTCATCGGTGCTAAAATTTAAGTTGTTATCTTACTGATAACTTAATAAGCACTCACTTGTACAATTTCCTTTTGTTGTGCTTCCAGACAATGTCAGTTTTACAAGTGAGTAAGCTTCATTTGCATTAATTTTAATTGCAATGTTTTTGGTAAATAGGAAAATGTGTACAGGTGAATGTATTCAATCTTGTTAACCGTATTCAACTATTTATTTTTACTTTCCTGCTAAACAAGAAAGTCGAAAAAAAAATCGAAAAAAAAACAGTTGCATTATTTTGATGTTCTATGGCTCCCTGGACCCGAAAAAAAATTGACAGATGTTTAAATACGATTATTTTAAAGATAAAGTATTCACAAAATATATAGATGTTATCTACGATAAAAGCACTGATCGTTACGTATTAAATTTTTCAGCAACAAACCAAAAAAAAATTTTAGATTGTGGTGGCGAATAGAGACAATTTTTCCTGGACTAAGCATTGTGAGTTGTAGGTTTATGGTAAGTTTGGGGTGTTTGAAACTACCTTTCAATCATGTTACTCCTCATATCAACCCCGCCCATCTCCACTGTAGCTGGTTTGGCAACCCGCTTACTTCTGTAAGCCTGCACGACGCCTAGTACAGTTTCGACGTGTAACAACCTACCAAGAAATTTACTATATTCGAAATATTTATATTGTTCAATACATTCTGCATCACATATTTTAAGACACATTCTACCTAACTTTAAGATTACTTTTTTTAAACTCTTCACCTACTTTTGAAGGCTCGAGCCGCCAGTGGTAGGAGACTTCCGCGTTGACCTAGTGCCGCTCTGTAAAAGCGCCATAACCTATATCTAACTGGCGTCGGAGTTGTGGTGCACCGTGTCTTAAGATTTTGTTTTTTGTATGCATATAAATTTAGTACCGTTCTGGACAAGGTTTATTGGATACCATGCGTTATTGAAACATATCGACGGATCTAGATGATTTAAATTGTTGTCACGTATTTAGATTTATCGAGCATATAGACATCATTACCGTGATTTATAAAAAAAATAGGAAAGTGCCATGCTAATATTTGGTTGAAGTGCCAATGATTACATGTTTGGGTATTCACATAAGAGTAAAAGAATGTGCTCATTCATAATTTTGTAAATTTATGTTGTGTGGCGTTGCCAAAAGAAGTGTCAGCTTATAGTGATTTAGATCAGGAAACACTGGAAGTTACGTAGTGAAAGGACGCCGGGCTAACGATATTTTGTATATTAATGTTTGTTTATGATAATGTTTGGTATAATTTAAAATTTTAATCAATGTTGCAGTGGAAATTCTGATGCCATGGTAGTTTTAACGTTTTGATTTCCAGAAAGCTTTTCTTGTAATAAAAGTTAGTTGTTGGGTGTCGTATTACCTCTTCTTGATATTCGCGGCTGCTGTTAGATATGTGATGCAGCATTATTCCTAGCTGTTCGTTTTTGGCGAAATACTTCTGTTTACGCCCCGCTATCTGGGGTATGTGTTTCATTGATTGTACTTGTCCTTTATATATTTCTTTTATTGTGCTATTTTAATCATAATATCATAATATAGTTATTTTTAGTGTAATATTGGGCATTTATGTACCTTTATCAGTATATTTCGTCAGATTTTAGTGTTACCGTAATTAAAGTTATTATCGTGCAACGATATAAAGTAAGCCTGGTTGATTTCTTTGATGAAGATTAAGTAACGATTAATTAGGTTTAAATATTCGGTGGCGTTTTGTTTTTTTTTTGTGACGAATATTCGTTTTAAATCAAATAATTAATTACCGTATTTAAAAATTATTATTAATATTATGAAATACATAAATAAAAAATTTACCTCGAGTAGGATTTGAACCTATGACATGTACTTTGCTAGAGTACCGCTGTAACCAACATCGAGATACAATCACCAGTTAATGTAAATTTTGTCTTTATGTATAAATACATAAATTTTAACTGGGCGAATAGGAGCGGGTTTTATAGAACGAGAGCCTCAAGTTCACAATAACGATATTTTCACAATCACGAGCTATGGAGTCCAACGTTCTGCAATTGCAGAATAGGTTAAGGCTGTAAAAAGCAGGATTACAATGGTTTTAAGTTTGTATAATGATCAAGCATGCCTTAATACACCTCCGCATATTTTCGTTGAAGCATATGTACCTGAAATTCTGGACTTTAAGGACAACGAAGATTGTGATATCGATCCGAAAATTACATTTGAGAGACTAGAAGATAACGACGAACAAAAGTAATATTTACTAAATGAAAACATAAATATGGTATTTTATAGTTTCATAATAACTATACACTCGATTTTATGCGTGAAAAACGAGATATCTGGGAAAAACCGATTTTCATCTTATTGTATCTACTTCACCTGTATTGAACGAAATCTGGCTTTGAAATGAATTACAATTTAACTGACAACGAATTGCACATTAGTATGGTACACTTTCACACATAGAAAGAACTAAACAAAACCTAATTCTGATCTAATAGAAAGGGCATTTCTAGTTAATTTTCTGGTTACTAAGGTTTTAAATGAAGCTAAATTATTATTAAAATACTTAGCTTTTGGGATTTTTAAACGGTGTACTTTTATGTTTATATTTTGTATAAATCTACAGTTTCATTAGCAATTACAGTTATAGTGCTCAGTACGTGATAATATCTGCAAGAATTGCTTGAGGTGTTAGAACAAATTAATAAAAAGGAAATGAAAATGAAATGTGTTACGTAAGAATTACAGCACTTTCCAAACATTTCAATATTTATTTGAAAGTAAACCGTTTCATAATGTAGTTAGCAGTAAAAATAAAATCTTTCCATGTGAACGCAAACCGTAATATATCTAGTTACGTTAAATTAACAGCAGTATTATTAATTATAATTTCGTTTCGAGTGAAGGTTGAATGGAAAACTGACCAAAATTATAATCACAGAAATAGCAGATTTGTTAATAAATTAATGTTTCATTTCTACATTTGAAACTCATAATAACAAGTAGCATTACATAACTAGAATAACTGAGAAGTATAATTAACGTAGTATAATTGATGAGACACGTTGTGAATTAAATTTTTCTTGAGCACAAAAATACATACGCCATAACTGGAAAGCAATATTTTACAATGATATACAGAGTGTTTATTAAACATATGGCAAACATTCAAGGGGTTATTCCCTGGATTATTTTAACGATATTTTGTCGTTTGATGGTTTTTGAAAGGGCGCTTTGTTTCGAACATACAGGGCGAAAAAATTTTCGGCCAATCCTATTTTGGCATTTTTCAAGTTATGAATGTAGTCGAAATAAAAGTATGGAGTACTCCACTGGACTTACCCAGTAGTTAAAAATATATCAACATGCGTTATCTTTTAACCACACTCCAATTTCTACGAATAGCTGTATACATTGAATTTAAATGTGTTTTTGATCATTTTGTGAAACTGATTGGCGTATGGCTTTTGACGTGCATTTTCTGTCTCTAAAACTTAAACTGTTATTAGTGAAGTCCTCTATCATGCATCGCTATACGAACGCCCAGATGGCTCACATGCACTTCATTTATGTATTTGCTGATGGCAACTCATTAGAAGCTAGGCGGCTGTACATTGAACGATTTCTTAACCGTAATGTTCCTGATAGAAAAGCTTTCATTTATGGCGTGCTCGATCCCCGCACTTAAACTTCCTGAATTGTTTCGGATGGGGCTATCTAAAGTCATTATTTTGTACTACTCCACTGGAAGAAGTGGCAGTTTAAGAATCGGATAATTGCTGGATGTATCATTAGGAAACGACTCTGCTGTTTTTGAAAGAGTTCGGGATTCAATGAGGAGAAGATTGGATTCTTGCATAAGAGCTGGAGGTAGTCATTTTGTAGATTAAGAAACGTTACAAGCAATTTTTGGTAATCGTTTGTTTTTATTGTCGAAAATCTGTTGCGTCCTGTAACTTCGAAGAATACTGCAATGACGCAAATAACAGTTAACACCTAATTGCCCTTACAAAATAGAAGGAATTGCATTTATCAGCAAGATACTTCATGTATAAAAATCAAACTATCGAACATCATTGAAACCTACGTGATTTGCTATTAACAACTTTGAAAGAAAGGTTTAATTATTTCTTTCATTCAACCTGCCACATTATTGTTACAACGTACCATCCAAAATAGAATTGTAGCAATCCTAAACATTAATTAAATGAATTATTTCACAAGTAGTAATTAGTACAAGTACTGAACTATACGAGGATAGATCGAAAAATTTCTAGAAAAAGACGGAGAAGAACAACTTTTTGGGGAAAATCGTATATACTCTCCTTTCAAGACCCTTCAACCGTTCGCAAAAATAAGAACTATCCAAACCTTCAAAATATCTATTTACACCTGCGATGATTTCAGTATTAGATGAAAATTTCTTTCCAGCCAACAATTTCTTGAGATTTGGGAACAAGAAGAAATCCGATGGAGCCAAGTCTAACCAATAGGGTGCATACTCAATTAACTGGAATCGTAGTTCGTGCAGTTTTTCCATCGCAATTGCCGACTTATAGGATGGGGCATTATCCTGATGATACAAGACGTTTTTATTTGCTCAATGAGGCCTTTAGTTTTGATTTCTTTTTTCAGTCTGTCTAATAACGACGCATAATACTCGACCGTTATTGTCCCCCCTTGTTGCAAATAATCAATAAAAATTATTCCTCGGGAATCCCAAAATACGGTAGCTATGACTTTCCCAGCACACGGTATCGTATGCCTTTTTCGAGTTAGCTCTCCACGTTTGACCATTGCTTTGACTGCTTCTTGGTGTCCGAAGTGTAGTGGTGAATCCACGTTTCATCAACAGTTACAAAACCTCGCAAAAAATCTGTTTCATTACGTTTGAACACGTCTATGCATTGCTGAGAAATGGTCATTTGAACTCGCTTTTGGTCGATTCTCAGCAGGCGCGCCATTAAGCTTTCGTTGATTTAAGATGCAATGTCCACGGTTGTATGAAATACTTACTCTATCCGCTATCTCACTCAACTTTATTTGACGATCCTTCATCACGATTTCATGGACTTTTCAATTATTTCTTAATCGGTAGCTGTTTTTGGTCTGCCAGAACGTGGCGGACCAAAATTAAATTGATCAACCCAGTTTGCACCTGTTGTATACGAAGACTCGCCATGAACTTCATCTAACTCCATTTTTATTTGTCTAGCATTTAAGCTTTTAAAAAAGAAATGTGTCATTACTGCACGGAACTCGTTTTCATTCGTGTTTAAGAAAATGCACAAATTGTTTACTTGTATCGATAACAACGGCATGCGTTTATATCCAATCCGTTTGAAAATTTGACAACTGATGTACGAACAATGGCGCTTGCATAACTCTATCTTGTGATTCATTCTAGAAACATTTCAAGCTACCCTCGTATGTGCTTGTTTACAACAGTACTCTAACTCCGTGTTACAATAATTACAATTTATACTGTTTTTTATCAAAAATATTGATATAGTGTTACGCCAAAGGTTCTTTTATGTTGGAAACAGAGGTTGTCCATACGTAGATATTAACGATGGTATTAGCTTCTTGATACCATTCAGTTTTAATGTAAAAAAATGTACAGTCCAAAAAACATTTCATCTTTATTATGGGGATGAGGTAAGCGGAAAACTACATTTCACTAGAAACGATTTGAATTCTTGAATTGTAACACTGATAATTTTAAGAATGCAGAGGAAGCTAAATCATGGAGTGCTGAAAATGTTTGGAGGAAAGCGCGGTTTCCACTGATTTTCGACTCTCGTACGTATATTTTTAAACATCTTTCTTTAATATTTGATTGGGAAGTATCGTAATTAACTTGCCAATGCCAAATGTTACGCATTCAAATTGCACCAATCGCGTCTTCCAAAATTTCAAATGTCGACAAATCACGTTTATTAGTGGCACAATCCCTAAGACAACTACTGATAGAAAATACTGCCAAAAAAAGTTTGACAAATATGTTTAATTTTAAATGTAGCTAATATGTATATTCTATCTCATATAAACACATACACTTTATATGTCACGATTATCAGAAAAATTAATATTCTAGCACTTACAATAAACGTTATTTGGAAAATAGTTTTAACACATACACTTCGAGCCGCCTTTTTGTAGTTACAATTTTATTTCAAGATTGTTGCTATAACACTCTTCAACAAAACTCCTCGCCTCCGGCTAGGGAATTTGTTTTCAGGATGTTACCATATCAACAGCCTTTCATGAAAATTTTATCGAGCCTTGGTGTATTATAATTGAAAGAATTTTGTTCAAATTCAACAATACGTGTTTTGCATTGTTTAACGTACTGCGTAATGTAACGTTGATAAACTCCTTCGTTTACGTTTGCAGTAAATGAAATTAAATGACAAATTTATTGGTATTAGAATTTCAACTCTCAACTGGTTTTTATAAATTTCGCAGAAGAATGTGAAAAGTACAAACTAGCAAATAGCAGGGAAATGAGAGCAATTGGATGCGTGATCAGAACAATTTTTATTTGGACTATACACAGTACAAACGATGCCTTTTCAGTAGTAGACCGCCATGAACTTTTCAAAATAAAACCCTAAAAATCCAAAAAGGGATAAGAATAAGGTAATCTGAAGGAGAAAATGTTAATTAGCAAAATTAATAAAAAGAAAATTAAGTTACTCTCCTGCTGATTAGAACACAGCCACGCACTATAGAAAAAACTGAAACTACCTTGATAGTTTTAGGTGGAAGTGAAACATAAAGTTCCAACCAGTTCAACCAGTTGAACTGAAACAACACTATGTACGATCTTAACTTAAAATAACGGTAAAACCATGTACACGTGTCTCTGCATATTAAACGGTAATAACATTGATATTAATCAATGGTAATAATAAATATTAATAATTGTGATACAAAAGTTTCTATCGTTAAGTAACTGTAAAAGCATAAAAAACACCTACATTAAGTAACGATGTATAGAAGTAAGGTTGCTGTAATATAGCTGCAGTCAACCACTAACATTAAGTTTAACTTTACATGAGATAATACGGAATACAAGAGGATACAACTGAAGCAATATACGGATTATTTATCAGATTACACAGCCATAACTATTTGGTGAACGGCAGATAGCTTAAATGTAAACTTTCCCTAACCTGGTGTTGCGACATACCTCTGTCGTTTGTGTAAATAATGCAAATGCAAATGCAGTGAAATAAAGTCGACAGTAGGCTAATTTGTTGTTACTAAGATACTGTGATATTGCTATTATATATCATGTCATGTGTTTGCTGTCAATCATGCTGCTTAGCATCAATGACATTTCCGTGCTATAAAGACCACATTACGCCCTAATTTGGAGGCGTATAATATATATTTATGTATTAAGGGCATAATCAGAAGATTATGGCTCGAGGGAATGTTAAAAGCCCGACGCGAAGCGGAGGGCTTTCATATTCCTGAGAGCCATAATCTACAATTATGCCCGTGGTACATACAATGTTTTATTTTATTTTGCACCATGAAACTGGAACAAAATATTAAAAAGATTCAGTATTTTCGGCAAGTTTTTAAATGCAAATGCAGTGAAATAAAGTCGACAGTAGGCTAATTTGTTGTTACTAAGATACTGTGATATTGCTATTATATATCATGTCATGTGTTTGCTGTCAATCATGCTGCTTAGCATCAATGACATTTCCGTGCTATAAAGACCACATTACGCCCTAATTTGGAGGCGTATAATATATATTTATGTATTAAGGGCATAATCAGAAGATTATGATTCTAGGGAATGTTAAAAACCCGACGCGAAGCGGAGGGCTTTTATATTCCTGAGAGCCATAATCTACTATTATGCCCGTGGTACATACAATGTTTTATTTTATTTTGCACCATGAAACTGGAACAAAATATTAAAAAGATTCAGTATTTTCGGCAAGTTTTTAAATGCAAATGCAGTAAAATAAAGTCGACAGTAGGCTAATTTGTTGTTACTAAGATACTGTGATATTGCTATTATATATCATGTCATGTGTTTGCTGTCAATCATGCTGCTTAGCATCAATGATATTTCCGTGCTATAAAGACCACATTACGCCCGCATTTGGAGGCGTATAAAGAACATTATGGTGGCAAAATAAAATAAAGAACATTATGGTGGCAAAATAAAATAAACATATTTATGTAGTTCGGGAATTTAAATATAACATGCTCGTTTTAGATCATTTTTCCTGCTGCACATATTCAACTAAATCAGAATATCATTATTATCTTCACATATGTGAATATATAAATAATAAATCGGACTAAATAATATTTAGATAAAGCACCTCCTGTAGTGAAGCTGTGGGGTGCTCAGCTCATAAGAAAATAAACGCACCTTAAGGCTATAATTATATAACACCAGTGCATTAAATTAAATTTAAGCAAAATACATTTTTCTATGTTCATTCAACAAATGAACACTTTTAGCACCATTCTTAGTATAAAAAGTTAACGTTTAGTGTACTACTTCTCTGAGGAAGTTTGATACAGTCTGTTAGAGCATAGATCTAAAGGTAAACGTAAACAAAACTAAGAGTATTTACTCTGCAAGATGAAATTGTGGAACAAGTGGACGAGTTGGAATATCTGGGAGGACTGTTTACTGGAGATGGTACAATGGATTGTGAGATTGGACGAAGGGTCAATGCCGAAAGGAAGTGATTGGAAGTATGTGGACGATAATGAGAAACAAAATAATAAGCCTAGCTGCAAAATGAGAAATCTGTAATGGCGTGTTTGTACCGTCAGTACTGTATGGAAGTGATACATGGGTATTTCAAAAAAAGCACGAAAGCAAAATAAATGCCGTGGGTATGAGATTCCTGAGAAGCGCATGTGGTAAAACGAGAAGGGATAAGATAAATAATGAGTGCATAATGACGGAGGGTGGCGAAGAACATACGATAATGGATAGATATAAAAGTAATACATTACATTGGTTTAGTCGTATTGAGAGAATTAACAACGCAAGATCAACCGAACAATTAATTATAAGTAAAGTGAAGTGAAGTAAATAGAACCATTGTTCACAACAAACCAAATTCACTTGTATAGGAATCATTCAAATCAGAAATAATTACTTTGACAGTTCGTTGTTGCTGTTCACTGACATAAAAATTTCACAACATACTTGTGACATTAACACCCGTAAGTACCTTTACCTACATAAAGGCCTATCATGAAAAACCAAATAACTCACTTAGTTTTTAATGAAACTCCAACAAGTAATACATTTTCGGAAAGGGGAAAAGTTAATCTTTCCCATAGAATCAATATATACAGGGTGTTCCGTTAAAAAAGTCAACGATAGTTGCATTTAAAGGAGACCATTTTTTTAATACACCTTATATAATATTTTACTAAAGACAGACACTGAAAAACTATCTGTAAAAACCGCGCCTCCCTATCGCTTCTGAATTCGGAGATATTTGCGATTAAAATAGGTCAGAAACTTGTGGGAAACCTGGTATTTTCCTAAAAAGCATATTGATCACCTAAATTTAAAAATATTTAAAGGTGTTTTTGATGTATGGCAAACTTTAATTTTAATTGCAACACCCTGTACCCCAGCAACTAAGCCCTTTAATGGTTCATGTACCTATATCAAGATATATCAAATAAAGATATATATATATATATATATATATATATATATATATATATATATATATATATATATATATATATATACATACATTTGATTTAAGTTTCCTGGAGTATTATGAAATGAAAGTGAAAGACTCATTTTCAACAGTATATATCTACGTTTGGGTAGCTTAACTTTGCTACCTTTAGCCAGACAAACGGCCTTTTTGACAAGATGTCAAAGTTAAGCTACCGAAACGTAGACAAATACAGTTTACTTCAGAAATACACGAGTCTATCCAAAAATTAAGTCTTCCATTTCATACATACACACACACACACACACACACACACACACACACACACACATATATATATATATATATATATATATATATATATATCAAGCAAGAATTCCGCTACGATTCTTCTTTATTAGAACTAGCTCTTGTAATGTCATTAGGGAATGAAGTGATATCTGTAACAGTAACATGTTGAATGTTGACATATACCTATTTCGAGATTTTAAACTTTGTAGTATGAAACAAGTAATTATAGAATCCACACGTATCACGTCAACTACATCAACTTTAATAGACCACATTATTGTGGGTGAAAGTAAGGTAATTCCTGATTGTTGACCCATCACTTCACATGGTTTATTAAATGTGTGTAACGTAAGTGCTATTGGTAAAATCCTAGATCCTTTGATTATGAATCAGTTGAGTTGGGAATGCAAGAGACTAATAATTAATGAGTAGTATCCATGGTCGATCCACTATAACGAACCTGCTGGTGTATTAAAAATATGTGATTAAGGCCTTTCAGTAGAAGTGTCAAGTTGATAGGATATAATATACGGATTCTTTTAAGGCTTTCGACTCGGTCAACATAATGCTTTACTTTATGCTTCAAAAATATATAGACCTGATGGATTGTTCCTGTAATAATGCCATAAAAAATCATAAAAATGGAATTTGATGCGTGTTCTGAATTTGTAACACAATTCACTACAACTACTGGTTTAGCTGTAATTTTATAATTTGCGTTAATGAGATAAAAAAAACTATGAGGGTTAGGGTTTAGGATTTTGGTTAGACCAATTTTGGAATATGGTTTTATAGCAAATATGTAAATAGTATTGAATCCAATGCAGATCTGTAAGAATTTTTTATCAGGAAAGTAACTTTATTTCTATAAGAGTTAATTCCACTTAATATTATACTTTGGAATCTCAAATAGTTATCTGTGAAGTGGTGTTTTTGCATAAATTGTTGAATAGCAAAATCGAATGTTCTGTGTAACTGGCTTAAATTCATTTTAGTTCTTGCAGACGTACTAGAAATTCTAACCAATTTTATCTCAGATAAGATTGTGAATCTTATTGAATAGTAGATTAGTGCTAACGACATGTAAAATTTACGTGTACTACCATTATATATCATTTTCGTTATTACAGGAATTAAAAAGAATTTAGTTATATTATAATACATTTTACTAAAAATGGTACTTATTTTTTATGTTAAACCGAAAATCGTATGTCACTAAGTTCGTCAAATACACTAATGTTAATACATGGCTGAAACAAATATTAGTATCCAAAATATAAGAAAGCCACAAAGCACTAAATAGAACAAAACCCAAAATCAAACAAAATTTAAGTCTTTATATACATTCTCTTTACAGTCGATATATTTTAGTTTTGTTCTCCCACAGAACTCACTAAGATATTTACAACGATATATAACCTTTTTTACTTTGTTCCAGCAATGTACTTAATTATTTGATCTATGGACGATGAGTGAACTTGCCGCAACTGATATATCAGAAATAAAAAGATAAAAGGTTTTAACAGTTTATTATATGCAAATCAATAACTAAAAAGGTTAAATATGCAAATGCGTGCCATATAATGTTCTTTATTTTAAAATAGCGTAACATTCACACCTGGATCTAATTAACTAAATAAACGGCCTGAGATCGAGTCTGTAGAATAATAGCTGACGCTATTGCAGAGTTTATTTATGACGTCAAGCTATAACGGTAATAATAAGTTGAATTTTTTTACATCATTTTTTGTAAACTATATCAAATAAAATATATATTAAAAATAATATTCATACCTTAAGGCGTGCTTTTTTTGCTATTCTAATAACAAGTATGTGTTGGAGAATAATACCCGTTCACTGTTAAGGAAATTACAGATATTATTTCGTTAAAAAACTTAATTAGACATAGGTTATAAAAACACTTGTAAGACGTTTAATCCATTTTAATTATGAAATCAGACATATACGCAAATCTAAGGATGTTAAAAAAGATGCAAGCCAGCTGACATTAATTTTGGCCTTCCACAACTCACGAAATATAACATATGGATTTTGATTTGAATACTTTTAAAGGAATGCGTATTATTTGCATAACATAGGTATTACCTTAATGCTTTAACGATATCCATGTAGTTATACACATTTTAATAATGGAATTATTTAAAATCTCTTTTTAACTGCATTAGGAAATCTAATTATATAGAATTAAATCTAGGTTTATTAAAACAATTTAAGGTTTTTGATCGATTGAATCCAAACACATGTTAAAGCGTATACAATGTGGATGATCAAATTATTCTATCTGAACGTTTTAAGCTTAATAAGATGGATACCATTTTTAAATTTATTACAACCTTTGTGTTTGCGAATTATACGAATAGGAAAATCCATTGCTGAGTTTGCATTAGCCGTCAATGTATACATCTTATTTCAATATTTCCTAGATATAGAAACTGGAGGAAAATTTAAGATGTTGATTTGAAAACAGCTTCTACCAACATCTTTCATATAGAACTAGGAATTAAAATTCAACTCTAAATTGCTGATTTGGATTAGCTTTCAGTTTACAAGAACTATATATATATATATATATATATATATATATATATATATATATATATATATATATATATATATAAATGCATTAGAAAAGAAGCTCTATTCGAACATTTTAAGCTTATTAAGGTAGATACTATTTAAATCTAAAAAATCAGCATCATCATATTAATCAACGCCTATAATACGATTAATTACACGTTGATTTGAAAATAGCAACTGTGAAAAGGTCCTTATATTTAAAAACAAGTTTTAAGAATTCGTTTCAACCCTTATTGGACTTATTAGTATGTTGACCTAAAACCAGTTTCAGTGAAAGCCTGAAATGTTGATTTCAAGTAAATCCAGAAAAGGTTTTAATTACTTCCCAAGTATTAAAGCACTAAGTAATATTAGAAATCATCTGAAACCAGTTTCTATCAAAAAATCTTAGATATAGTAACAAGTCTAAAATGTTGATTTGGATCTAGTCTCTGTCACAAGTCTGTTTATATCATTATACCATGGGAATAAATTCAATATTATACTCTTAAAAGATTTTATGGTCTTTTAGTTATCGAAACTTCAAAATAAGGTGTTAACGATGCGTACCTTGGGACACTACAACATTAGGTAGGGGAACCCTGGTTGGGTAAAAAGTTCATATGAACCCAAGTCCTAAACTATATGGTTGTGATATTTCAAGAAGTTAATTTTTTTAAGAATTTAATATAAATTACATTACATTGTACTAAATAGTAAACGAAACTTGAATTAACATTAGCAGACTACAGTTAATTACACTCTGTTATGGAAATTTGCTCTCTGTACCATGACATAAGCACGATTACGGCGAATTTTTTACAATATTCCTAATTTTTGCGGATTTCATTGACGTCCCCAGAGGTAAAAGCCTAAAGAATTTAAGCCGGCCAGAAAGTAGGTCCTACACTTCCGATCAAATCAGGATGGTGCGCATTTAGCCATCTAGTGTTGGGTAATGATCTGTTACTCCATTACGTTGATACTACATCAATAGACGAATTTCCAACGAAACATTGAGAATTTCTCGCAGACAATTATCTGACAAGTTTTCATATCATGCACAGTTTAATCCATCATAGCGAATTTCAATTTTCCTCTAAAAATTCCTGAACAAACGTTCTTAAAAAAGAGATTTCATACTAGATTTTGCGTTATCAATAAACCACACATGACTATTATGTATTGTATTTATTCCACTTGTAGTGAAGTGGCCAGACCGACCAGAACACACACGAAATAAAATTAATATCTTCGATGCCGTGGTGCAACAGTAAACGCGAACATATACGCATAGGTTTATCAGTAAAATATATAAGAAGAGAAATGACGTACATGCTAGTCAATTCTAAACTATGCTAATCCGAAGGCTTATCTACCCAATAAAATTGTTTCATTATTAACTGAGAACAAACCGTGGTAACAATTATTTTTTCTAAAATGGTTAAAGGTAAATCATATTAGAATAGTAGTTACTGAAGAGAACGACTGTGAATTCATTTTGTTTTCAAACTTTCTAACTGTCCACAAGGGATGTCATAAAAAATAGAAGGAGTCTTGTAATTACAATTTACTAACTAAAGAAGAAATTGCTTAACAAGGCTTAAAATTTAATGTAAGGCAACCTAATATCCAGAAAACCTAACGATTGTAGTAAAATGATCAAAAATGGGGTGTGGAAAATATACTAATGACCAACCCTTCGCTTAAGTACAGCTTTATTTAATACACAAAAACATTAACACATGAAATAAAAGACCTTAGTAAAAAATGTTAATAACTACTTCCTAATGATATAAATGTATTTAATTATGCAATTGTTATAAGTATGTGTGCCGTTTTCATTTTTCTAGTACGAAAAGGAAAGCAAAAGCTTAAATCCCTTTATACCAAATGAAAACAAAATTAGATTTACATTAAAATGAAATGTTATTGTTAAACAAAAAGAGATTTATTAATTTCTTCAAAAAGTATATTTTAAGAATCTAAAAGAAAGTTCAGTAAAATGAAATTTATATTAGATTAGAAATAATTTTTTAAGTCTCAGTGGGAATTACATCCATCAACAAGAAAAAAGAAAAACGAATAAATTAAAAAAAAAATATGGTGGAGATATGAATATATCAAAATGAAATATTCTTATTATAGGACTTAGATTCTTACGCTCGTTTTGAAAGCAGCCGGTGAGAAATCGTAATTTAGGTTCATGCACATACAAAATCAACTACCAATTCACAATTAAGAATTATTGTGAAAAAGGCAAGATTTCCATTTTGTTAAAATTTTTCATGAAAATTGTACGTGTGATGCAAAGATATGACGAGCAGAAAATTGTACTACTGTAACGTACAACTTTGTAGGACAAATACAGCTTACATGCACAATGCACAAGCGATTCAAGTTTTTATACGTTCGTTACACACGAATGCATTAATCTTCTAAAGTTATGTTGGGTATATTAAAATCCCTTTAATCACTGGCGTTAATTTTAGTAGTATTTTTTGCTCACTGTTATTAAAATTACACTGCAATAGAATGCCATAGTTTTAACATCAACATTACCGACACATACGCTCTTATTAAAAAATCACATACGTGATTAGTCATTGTAATAGAGCTTTTATACATCGAAACTGAAACACTTTGGCGAGAAAACGTTTTTTGCGAATATGTTCATTTCGAATTCAACTAGAATCAGAACTGTCAATTAACTATAAGTGAATTAAACAAACAAAGCATTCAGTCGAATTAAATTTTAATTAAAAAAACAATATGAAATAATGTAATCCTTTCTAGTACATTTGCTTCATGAAAATAAAAATTTTAGTAATACGTAATTAATTGTGAATTTACTTAAATAATGAACCCGACAGATTGTCTCATGTCTTCTGTAGTAATTCAAAATTTCTCTTTTATTATTATTCATAATGGAGAAGCTAGGTATTTATCTCTTAAATACGTGATTAAAAAAAATTAACTTAATTAGAATTGTTAACACTAAAATACTTTTAATCCGAAACTGCAATAGTAAGCAAGATTTTGGGAAAACGATGACAAACTTCCTTTCTGATCAAAGCGTAAAAAAATTTAACGATTATTACTGGAAGAAAAAAAAGTCTAATCTAGAAAGATTGTGCTGTTTTCAAAGATAATGGTTTTATATAAATCGAGAAAAACCAATAACGACAGTAATCAACTCACCCCTTCAAATTCGTAAAGTAACGTTTGTGTTAAGTTAACTGTTATTTTGTAAAGCTCTTAGTTAAGATCGACAAAATTTTCACACAACACAGATTTTCAATCATTTCACTAAAAAAATACACTAATTTTTAAAAACACTAATACGATACAATTAAATGTGTTTAACACTTAATCTCCTCTAAATAATATTCTAAAAGTGTTTTTAACCAGAAACTTGCACTAACACAGAGAAACGTTATCGAAAAAAAAAAACAATAACCGCCTTTTAAATTAGGCGGGATTGACACGACTCCGCAGTTTTCTTTATTCACCGTTAAAAAGCTCGGGACCGCCAAGTAAGCTCAAGCTCCGCTCTCGATGGAAAAGCTACCGGTATTGACTGCAGCGCCTCGAAGCGGTAAGCGAATAATAACGAACCGAAACGATATTGTACGATTTCTTGCAAACTTATTGATGTGGATACAGGCCCTTTTTGACAGGGGTTTTCAAAATTTTAGGGTAGTTTCTAATTTGCTGCTGTTTTATTGAATTTCGGGGTGGAAAATTGCAATTTGCATGTTATTGTATTGTTTTATGACCATACTCCAATCTCAACACTCTCAACTCCATAATTTAGTTAATAAATGGTACTTAATTTAGTATCTAAATTTATTACGTTTCAACGAGTTTTTACACCTTCTTTTCCTTTTTTAGGTGTTTACATCTTCTTATTAAGTATAGAAGATTTACGCAACCGAAAATTGTAAATTATGTAAAGGAGTAGCCAAATAGTCGCCTCGAAACAGAATAAATTTTTCATAAAATAAAACACACACATCAGAGCATTCATGCTTTATTCAATACCTTAAGTAAAAAGGGTGAACTAACACCTCAAATTGTACTTACAATTAACTCTTTACTTACCAGACGTTATAGTTTCATTTACCTTACGATAAAGCGTTCCGTTACCAAAGTATAGTTAAAAAAATTTATTGTTATGGCAGCAAACCTACGCAAATTGCTTGCGTCAAAAGTTTAAAACATAAATGTTTGTTCAAAGCAGGATTAAACTTTTGGACATAACAAACGTGTTTCTTTTACGTTTAATTTATTTTAGAACAAACAACTTTAATTTTCTGTTAAAGCATAAAAGTATCTGAATATAATTGTAAATAAAGTTAATGAAAAAGAAAAGTATTTAAGTTCTATTTACGGTTTTGTAGATCAATCATATATCATGTACTTTATAAGGAATGGAATGAATGAAAAACTTAAAGTTTCACAATTGAAAGTTTCATATTTAATGCCAATGTATGAATTCAACAACTGTACAAATTTGCATTTGATCGCTTTATTTATTATTTTCCGGATTGTCACCTTGTGTGGAAATTCTAATTCACGTACGCTAGTTTTTTTTTTAATTTCCGCTTTATCGAATTTCGGGGTATTTGTAATATAGAAATTAATTCAATACAGGGATGGATTTGTATTTAAAGTACCAATAGGAAAGTTATTTTTGTTAAATTGTTTTAGTACCGATGTTTGACGATTGTTTTTGATTGCCGAATTCGATTCTCACGCCTTATGACGTTCTGAAGTTGGTATATTAAGTATTACTATATCTGGGAGTGTAGTGTTTTGTAAATAGTGGATATGTTTTTTTATTCAGATATAGTTTAGATTGAGTTAAATTACGTTTTGGAAAATTACATTTGATACTGAAATTAGGACTTGGTAATTATCATAGTTTGCGAACCTAATTTATAGAAGACAAACTGTCGCATTTCAGTTTGATAAATTTTGGCTTAAGAACAAAGAGGCTGTTCGCTATAGACGTGGATTTAGGAGATATTTCCAAAAGGTTTTGGATGTACATAGGTATCGGGTATCAGTGATAACGTGAGAATGCAGTTTGTTGTAATTACGTAATTTCTCTGGATCGTTCCCAAAAATGCATATCGCCACTAAAGTAACCGTCCCTATTATCGGCGACTTGACAGATTCGGCTAACTTCATTAATCTGTAGGAATATTACTAAACACGCCAACATGTAGCGCCCCACAGGTATCCTATCTTGAAAAGTGTAATTTGAGCTTATTCGCAATAATGCAAATTCAAGAACAAAGCAATCGCTAAGTGATTTACCTTGACTTTACTGACAATAATGTTGCTATTACCCAAATTAATTGCTTGCCTTACATTGACTTTTCTGACAATAATTAAAGTATTATAATTTTTTTACAAGTCTGATATTTAATTACTCGCAAACCTCAAATCTGATCAAAATAATTGGCCGTCTAGAGCAAATTCAAGAACAAAACAATCACTAAATGATTTATCTTGACTTTACTGACAATAATGTTACTATTACTCAAATTAACTGCTTGCCTGTGCTATTTCAATTAGATAGACTAGATGAGGTTAAATGTTGCATTATGTGGGGCAGGTAAACAATGAAACTACTCAAATTAAAATGAACGACCTTTGCGCAATGATGATTCAACGGGTTAATGCACTATTGTGGGAGAGAACCACTAATAAAACACACTCAATTCATAAATAAGTAATTGCACAAGTACATTATTAAACCAAATAACTCAAAAAAAAAACACTGAAAGGGTTAAATATATAACAAAACACCATTAAATCAGGTTACAGTCGTACAAAATTATAACATTAACAGAAAAATAAATAACAAACGGTTTACCTACACATAAAAACCATGTAGTCACACCGTCAATTGTGTCATAAGTAAATCAGAATTTAAATCGTAGTACTAAGCATGTGGCTCTTTAAAACCAATTATGCCGGTCTTTAAGTAAATAAGCACATAAAACAGTAAAGAAAATTAGGGTACAAAACAAAATACAACAACAGTAAAATTGCACAGGTTATGATAAGGTAAAGGCGTGGACAAAGGAAAATAGACAAGAAATTTGCACGTACACAATTGTTTAGTGACTTCTAAAGCATAAAATACATACGTACAGTTACAATAAATTACATATAAAGAGAAATTAGTTCGCAGGCAAACAATTCTACTTAAACAAACTGACACGAAGAGACAAAGCCTTACAAAGTAAGTTGTAAAGAAATCATAACATCGTGACCGATATACAAATTTGAGTGCATTAGAAAAATACAGCGTCCCTTTCTCAGGTTACACATTCATCTATACAACAACAAAAATAGTAAAAATAAAATTCGAGATGTTTAATGGTCATCTGGACTCGGCAATTACCTATTACAATTATGACCAAGGTTTATCCTGTACCCGCTCGTCCAGGTCCACCTGTACACAAATATAAATGTAAAGAACAAACAGCAATGCTAATTCACCCAAATATAAGAGTGAGGGAGCCCTGTAGTCTTTTATTTTAGCAGATTTTAGCTTAGTGAGCCCGCGTGCGAATGAGATACCTTTGCAAGGCAATGCTTGGTTTCTAATACTTTACGTAGGCTTGTAGGATTGTTTGCTGCGAGCTTAATTACACTAAATACCTACTTACACTTGAATATATTCCCTTTAGTGAAAAACTTTACCACCAACACGACGAGTTAAGTAACTTCGTGACCGATATACAAAGTTGAGTGCGTTAGAAAAATACAGCGTCCCTTTTTCAGGTTACACATTCATATACACAACAATAAAAACAGTAAAAATAAAATTCGAGGTGTTTAATGATCATCTGGACTCAGCAATTGCCCATTACAATTATAACCAAGCTTTATCCTGTACCCACTCGTCCAGGCCCACCTCTACGCAAATATAAATATAAACAACAAACATCAATGCTAATTCACCCAAACATAAGAGTGAGGGAGCCCTGGAGCCTTTTATTTTAGCAGATTTTAGCTTAGTGGACCCGCGTGCGAATGAGACACCTTTGTAAGGCAATGGTCGATTTTTAATACTTTAGGTAGACTTGTAGGATTGTTTGCCGCGACCTTAATTACACTAAATACCTACTTACACTTGAATAAATTCCCTTTAATGAAAAACTTTACCACCAACACGACGAGTTAAGATACACTGTTTAAAACTCGGCGCTACGACGATTAATTATAGATTCATTTTTGGAAAAATTTGCGTTAAAATACACACTAAAAGAAAAGAACGAATTAGGGTACTAGTTTTTCTAAAAAGTATACGACTAAATATTTATAGACCGAACGGTTTACAACGGGAGTTTCTAATTAAAACAATAAAAGCAATCCGGCTGAATAAAGGAGTCGTGTGTGCCTGCATCAAGGACAGAATTGCTTCCTTAGAAAATAAAAATTTTGACGTGATTTAGTTTAAACATTCTGGTGCTAATTTTGTGAAATTCTACTGTTGCATTTATAGGTCTCCTAAAGACAGTAACTTTCAAGACTTCTTCGATTACCTTAGTATGAAAGTTGACTATCTCCTGGCACAGTTTCCATCTTGCGATATCTCAACTATAGGCGATTTCAATCTTCATAACTCTAATTGGCTTCAGTTTTCATCTATTACAAATCCTGCTGGTCATAGTGCAGGAATATTTGCTATTTCATGTGATCTCACACAAATGATTTTTCTGAACCCACAAGAATCCCTGATAACCCTAACCATACTCCACATCTTCTAGATCTCTTTCTTACATCAAACCCTCTTGTTTATAAAACTTCCGTTCTTTGGCCTTCAGGTCTTTCCGACCATTGCCTAATAGAAATCATTTCTACTGTACCTAATTCCACTGTTGTTCGCAAAACCGATAGATCCTTGTGGTGTTTTAAGTCAGCTCGATGGAGTGATTTACGGGATTTCTTTGCAACCTTTCCATGGCGTAAATATTGTTTTAAGTCGTCCTCTTCTTCGGACATCGCTCTTTCAGTATCTGAAGTCATCCTCATGGGAATGGAGTTATACATTCCCAAAAATCAGTACCGTATAGGTCATTCACGTTCCCAACCCTGGTTCAATAAGACTTGTGCTGATGCAATATGTTTAAAAAATAAGTACTACATTAAACGGAATTCTAATAAATCGGTCGACAGTCATGTGGAATACGTTGGTGCTAGAAATATCTGCAAAAGTGACATCACTAAAACTAAAAAGTTGTTCGAACAACGAAAATGCAAAGAATTAGCTACATCTCCTTTAGGCAGTCGTAAATTTTGGTCTTTAGCTAAAGCCATTGGTAAAAACTTTGGAACATCTTAATTTTCTCCCCTGACATTTATTGACGGACCGGTAGTTACTGATTGTGTAGACAAAGCCAATGTTGTTCTGGATTTGTTTGCATCAAACTCGTGTCTCAATGATTCTGTAAAAGATGTGCCTCTAGTCAACTCTTCTTCATACGTAGGTTTAATCTCAATAAGGCGACTGGCCCAGACGGTATCCCGGCTATTGTCTTAAAGAAATGTTCCCCCGAACTAGTACCAGTCCTATCTAATCTCTATACGATCTCTATGTCTTCTGGGGAATTCCTTTCATCATGGAAGTTAGCAAATGTTCAACCTATTCCCAAAAAGGGCGATAGGACTGATCCCTCAAACTACCGACCAATTGCCATCACTTTCATTTTGTCTAAAATCATGGAAAAAGTCATCAATCAGTAACTGCTCACGTTCCTTGAAACTAACAAACTCCTTAGTGATCACCAATATGGGTTTAGGCAAAGTCGTTCAACAGGTGTTCTTCTTTCATATGTGACCCAAGTTTGGAACAATACAGTAGAGCAGTCCGGTGAAACAGTTGTAGTCGCTTTAGATATCTCAAAGGCATAAGTGTTTACTTCCCAAATTCACCTCCTCGTTTGGGTTAAATGATACGCTCATCAACTGAGTTTCTAGTTTCCTTGATAAAAGACGAATACGTGTCGTAGTTGATGTCTCTTTTTTTCCAAAGAAGTTAGTATTAACGCGGGCGTACCACCGGAATCCGTTATAGTGCCTAGACTTTTTCTGCTGTACATAAATGACCTTATTTCTTCAACAACTAACCCCATCCATTGCTTTGCTGACGATAACACTCTTCACTGTAATTCATCTCAGTCTACTCATCGTGATAAGCCACCTTCTATGTCAAATCAAGAAATTAAAGCTGAAATGGCAAATTCAATCAACAAAGACATTCAACGTATTCTCGAATGGGGAATCAATAATCTAGTTAAATTTAATGCTAACAAAACTCAGTGTTGCCTTGTATCCGCCAAAAAAGATCGATCATCTCCTATTGTCAGTTTTTAAGGTTTCAGGCTCTATTACTCTGTTGGGTATGACTGTATCTTCAAATCTCTTATGGGTTGACCATCTTCTGTCAGCTACCAGAACAGCTGCTCCGTGATCGTAAAATAGGCTTTTTGTACAGATCTAAGTAGTACTTTACCTCTCAACAACTCCTTCTGCTGTATAAGGCCCAAATTCGGCCTCAATTCTCACCTCTGGGTAGGTGCTCCCTAATACGCACGCGATATCGTTGATCGTATTCAAAAGAGAGCGATTAGGCTTATAAATGACCCGTCCTTACCTTCTCACATACAGTCCCTTGAGCATAAAAGGATGGTTTCAGTTCTTTCTTTGTATTATCGTTATTACAACGGCTGTTGCGCTGCTGAATTGTATTCTTTGATACCATCTCAGGCTATCTTTGCGAGAAACACTCGGTTTGCTCATTCACATCATCAGTATGCAGTACAAACCTCCACTTGACGTACCAAACGGGCGCAATTCACATTTTTCTACACGGCTTCTAAACTCTGGAGTGATCTCCCTAGTACCTGTTTTCCTCTCGCTTATGATATGAGAAAATTTAAGGTAGCTGTTCATAGGCATCTATTGGCAATTCATTATCCCTGTATCCATCCTCATAAGTGTTCCTGAGTGCTTTAACACGATAGGCCAAGTTTAGCCTGTTCAGGTCCACAATCATAAAAAAAGTTTCAACAGCAACTGCCGTCTCCTCCGATTTCAAACTAACCATATCTGCTCCGACCCCCCCCCCCCCGTTTTTCAAAGTAATAAAAAACAAAAAAATTATTACGTTGGAACAGTTTCATATTAATTATTGGACGACATCTTAATTTTAAAAATATGGATTCGTTCGTAACAAGCCCTACATTTAGGTCTCAAGTTTCAACGTATCAAACAAAGATCCCTTTGGATTTGCACTATGTTCCACCGTAATGAATTATTAAATCACTGCCATTTTTACATCAAGAGCGCGCGTGTAGAAATTTTCAACAATTCGTCACGCCAGTTTCAGCAGAACACCTGCTTCCCTACGCTAATATATGTTTCCTTTTTTCTGTTCAACCTTACACAAATATCAATTACATACATTCCCACATTTCTTACATAAAACATAAAATAAAATATTCCGAAAACATTAGCAAATTACGACGTATTATCAAGATATTAAAAATGCACTAATTATCTTTTCTATCGCGGCAACAATGGCGATTTGACAAACGTGTATTACAATAATAAAATTTTCGCCATGATCTTAACAGCATATTCTTTACCACCGTTTGTAGTATAAATGTTGAGTACTAACCCCGGAAACATCTTATTACCATATTTCACCTATGTCTATTGGCGATAAATTATTATTTGTATTTTCAACATCACTGTTCGACTTATAAGATGCTTCTGGCAAACTTTATTCGTTCTTTTTTTGCTTCTTTTTCCGGATTTTACTTGAATTTTTACTTTCATCTCGCTCGTTTTGCTTTATTAACCTTTGTTGCTTCTTTTCTTCTTTTTCTAAAATGTCCTTTTTTGCTTCTTCTTTTTAATGATATTCTTGCCACTGTGCAGAATATGACATTTCAGCGATTTTTTCTTCTGCGTTTAGTTTTATAGCTTTTTTTTTATCTTGAGATGGTGTCCAAAACAATGCTCTTTCAAATGCGTTGGCATACTTACGTTTTCTTGGTTACTATCTTGTTATCCATTAATGGATTAATTTAAGTCTTTTAGGGGTGTTCGATCAGAAAGTTCTTCACTTGTTGTAATTGGTACTGATCGCTCTTCAATATTAAGCTTTTCGTCTCTAAGTACATTTACGACGCCTGAATTATTTAGGTGCTTTATTGTTATTGGTACTGACTCAACCTTTTCATTTACATCGCTAAGATCATTAATATGATGTTATTTGCACCATTCTCACGTTTTGGACATAAATTCCCGCGTATCGAAATTGGCGCTAATTCATCCTCAAATAAAATGGGAGCGTTCCAAATAGCATCCACGTCAATATCGTTAGTTGAAATATCATAATTGGTCACATCACTTATATTCAAATTTGTAATGTCGTGTTCGGAAAGGAAAACGTTGCTACTTTCTTCTGCTACATCTGTAAAATGTTAAGCTAAGATTGAGTACCTGATTGGATTTGGCCACTTACTGCCTGATGCATTACAGATTTGATCTTCGCGATCGCACATTGTGGCACTCGAAAGGTGTTTTAATGTCTTCCACAAGTAAAACAAACTGGTGTCTTCTATTTTGCCATTACACTCGCTTTCAGAACTTCTCAACTATTCTATTTTATCCAAATTAATTTTTTCAAAAAATATCGTCTGTAGATTTCTTTAAATTTTCATCGTTGTGCTTGTGCCCCCCCCCCCTCAACTCCAGAGAATTTTTCAAATTTTATATTATTTGGATTAAAATGGAAAAGACTACAAGTTTGGAAACCGTGTGCAATTAGTGTAGGCAATCTGTCCTTTAGACGATCAAACACAGTTTTCAGTACAAGGGCAAAATGATCTTTGGTGCCTCCGCTTTCAATCCGCCATTCCGTAACCACCTTTCTCCATTCTAGTTTTATTGCATGAAAAAAAACCACATCTAAAGGCTGCAAAACATGAGCAGCATTGGGGTATAAACTAATTAACGTAATGCTCATTTCTGAACAAAAATTACTCAGTTGCATATTGAGATGGGATGTATGACCGTCAACAAAGAAAGCTATCGGAAAATGTATATTTTTTTGGTGCACCCAGGGATAAAATATATTTGCAATGTATTCAAAAAATGACTCTCCCATCATCCATCCATTTTCGTATCGACCAACGCCCCAAGACTATGGAACTTTATTTGTTATGTGTTGCGGAATTCTGTACTGTAACAGTACATAATCAAGGGAGGCGGTAATTCCCAGCAGCATTACAAACAACTAAATTGGTTAAACACTCCTTTTCGTCGTTATTAACTACATTATAAACATTCTTTGTTCTTTCTCTACCAATACCTTTTCACTCTTCGGAGATTTCAGTTTCGTCGGAATTAAATATTCTGCCACTCATAATAATAATAGTATTTATTACTCAACAGATAAGCATATCCAGTAACAGAGTAAATTAATAATGCCTGAACGTAACACCATTTAATAATTAATACCATTATCAAAATGGTGACACAGTCACATTACAAACGCATAGGGGTAAATATATGTATACCCATACACATACATACATATACAGTACATAAATACATACATATCGCAAGCTATATCAGCGACATCACAATTATCACATTTAAACTAACAACTTCAATAACAAAGTTATCCTATTACAAAGTATATCGAAGTTAAGCATGTTATAAAACATAATTCACAGTAAGGACATCAAAAAGCAAATACTCCAAGAAATTTGGGACTAATTAAATTCAATTTACATTATTTGCAGATATGTTCAATAATAACTTTTTTGTACATTCTTTGGCTGAGCCTAAAAACATCTACATGATTTATCTGTTTATTGTGGTCTTCTAATATAGAATTCATTGAAGACATCTTAAAATGGGTGGTTCTTGGTATTTTTAGGAAGAATGTAGCCTAAAAACGAGTTCCAACAATAGGTATCCTAAACGTAACTAATTCTAGCAGATTTGAGTCATCAATTAATCCATTTAACAGTTTATAGAGAAACATTTGGGCGCTACACTTCCTACGATCACCCAAAGTTCTAAATTTAAATTTTGCAACTAATTCAGCATATGAGACGAGTTTGGGGTATTGTTTCTCTTCCATATAACATAGCAATTGAAGAAATCTAAACTGAACCCTCTCAATAACTAATTGGTATTTTGTGCAATATGGCGACCAAACAAAAGAACAATATTCCAATTTACTGAGAACGGATGATTTGTAAAGGGTTTGAAATGGAATTGATGTTTTGAAGATTTTACAATTGCGGTAGATAAATCCCAATAACTGCATAGATTCCTTACAAATGTTTTTAATATGAAAGACATGTCAGTTTAGAATCAAATGTGATACCCAGGTCTTTAATTACAGATACCCTTTGTAATACACTTCCACTCATCAAATAATTGAATATAACCGGGTTGGTTTTTCTAGTGAAAGATAATACCTTGCATTTATTAGTATTAAAATACAATTTGTTCACTTTAGTCCAGTTCACAAGCTCGTCAATATCATGTTGTAAGTTGATACAGTCATTGCTATTTTGTATAACAGAAAAAAGTTTTAAATCATCCGCATAGAGTAGAAACTTAATGGCTGGTTAATACGCAATCAGTGATGTCATTAATAAATAACAAAAATGAGGGGTCCTAAGTTGCTGCCCTGGGGCACTCCTGACGTAGCAACAAACGAATAGGACTGATAATTATTACAACATACAAACATGTATCTATCTCTTAAATAGTCCTTTAGTAAGTACAACAGGGGTTCATGAAACCCAAAACTCTTTAATTTAGATATGAGTATGTCGTGGTCTATCTTATCAAATGCTTTCGAGAAGTCTGTGTATACAACGTCGACCTGAGATTTATTTTCCAGTGCATTTGTAACAAAGTTACTTAAGTTGACCAAATTAGTACCTGTTGAACGTTTAAGCATGAATCCATGCTGAAATGTAGAAATTTTGTAATGAACATTCATAAAAAATTTTTCATACAAAATGAACTCTTGATGTAATTTCTGCGTGACTCCGAAGAAATGCTTTCTGCTAATGCCGCTCTGACCGCCCGACGTTTGGAAAAGGATTCTCCGCTTTTAATTCTTTGAGAAGAATTTAGAAATTGTCTGTAAGATGAATTTTACTAACAGAAAATCCACCAGATGACTTTCTTGTTCTGGACTAAAAATAGATGGAAGGCCAATTTTTCGTTCGATTGGTATTCTTCCTTTTATTTTGTCGGTTATGGTTGACCTTGGGACATTGTAGGTCATGCTGCATTTTCTAACAGACATGCCTTCTCTAGCAGCATCAATTGCTTTCATCATGTCTTCTTCACTATATTGGAGGCTTTTCGCCATAATTTTCGGTATAAAAATCCATTGTACCCATTATCATCATTGTTATGATCCTGATATCGTCACAGTTGTTAGTACGTTTCTTACATAGTAACGCATACGGAAACAATATGTCAAGATTTGAGTATATTACAGAATAGGCATTTGTGCACATTAAAGAATAATAATAACAACCGCAAAATTATATAATACTGTAATTTAATGTTTTGAAATTACATCATCGTACTTCTAGTGACCTGTTGGACGGAATAAATAAGGAAAATGTGGTAAGACGATGAATGTATACTTGTTAGTATGTATATTTTCCTAATTGATAGTCCCTTCATAGGGATTATGTATAATAATTTAATACGATTTTCACTCATGTTCAATATGCATGCAATACCCCAAATATCGACAGGTATGGCGATATTAAGCGCAATATTATATTCACGTCTTCATTATCGACGTACCATTTATATCTTTAAATAGGTTGTAAGGTTGTGTTGACGCACCCTGTATGTAAGATGTTATAATGACGTGTATTACGTGTTTTGAGTACGGGTGTATTGAGTTTGAACGAGAAAAAAATTTTTTTTTGTGTATATGCATAATGTATGTGGGTGGATGATACGCCACTGGCAATTTAGGAGAAATATCAATCAGTATGCAGATACGTGTATTTGAGTGTTATAGAGACATTGGTGTTGGAATAAATAGATTCTGGTGAATGTAAATGTGAAGAAAAATTTGTCGATGAGACGATAATGTTTTGCTACTGTTGACTACTGGATAAGGAGTGGAATGTTGGAGGATAAAGAAGTAATCTTGGCCGGAAGAGTAAGTATAGAATGTTTTAGGAAATATGTAGAGAAAGATTTGGTATGTTTAATTGTTGATTATAGAAAGTTCTCGTAATGTTGTGCAATCAGTTTTGAGAATACATGTACGTATATGGGATTTGAAACCTTAGACTGTACTTATTTTTGCAAATGTTGCGGAAGGAGGATGAGCGCATGTGAGAGATAAACGTTGAAAGTTGTGTAATGGTCCAGAGTGGCCACTGAATGAATGTGATGACGAAAATGGCTTCCATAAAGTAATTGTAAAATTTGCAGGTAAGAACAAACATGGCGATGTATTGTAATTACAAGCGTGTTTGTGCAGAGGGTAGCATCAGTCGGCACTAAGAAAGTTTGAGTGAATACCATTGGTGAATATGGAGAAAGTTAGACATGTTTAAAGATGGATGGCTTGAGGTATAAATAGGAAAGTCAGAGATTGACGGGGCTTTTGCTTTTGCTTTTTGCTTTGGTGGAAGACCGCGCGCGAGGTATGTGTGACATTAGAATGGGTTGAGTTGGAGTTATATTTGTGAATAATATTGAAGGCAGTCATTGTTTAAACAACTGCGTAACCCAAAGGGGATGAATCGTATAAGACATTCATAAATAAAACAATTAATAAAATTGAGATTGAAGATAAAATCAGTTTATGGTTTTTTTCAAGAAAAAAAAGTGCGTAAGCAGTTTTTAATAAGATAACAGTTGTTACGTTATAGTGTTGAGTGCGCGGGCTTGTAATGATCCTTAGTTCAAATTATTTATGGGACCACCTTTAAGTGAACGAAATATTCGTAGTAAATTAGCCAATGTTAAGTAATTTTATATGACATTAAAGTTTATTTGTGTAAGGAAGGGCTAAATTGTCCTAAAGGTTGCAAGAAACTTTAAAGAGGCAACCAAACGTGCAGTTATTACGGTATTGAGTAATAATCTCATAGTTGGACTATTCGAGTACCGAAAGGAATAAGTGTTTATGGAATTGTGAAGTACTTGTTATGTGCCTTCAGGCAATTAAGGATACAAATGGACTACAAATAATTGGTTTACGGAAGAAGAAAGAAAAGCGTAGGATGAATGGACAATTTTAAGTAAGAATTACATTTAAGAACTTTGAAAACTCAGTTGAGCACGATTATCTTTTTGTTTAGTTTTATTTGCGTATTGTTGTGTAATTTTTTTTTTAATTAATTAGTGTTGACGGAAAAAGGTAATCGATCTCGAGTTATGTTGTATTGGCTGTTTTAGTAAGAATTTTTGCAGAAGCGCAAATTTGTATTGACAGTGATGTGGTGGGTTGGTTTCTCAACCACGCTGTTGTAGTGTATGTAAACGTTTGTTTTTTTTTGTGCAGGACAATATATACATTTATCGTTAACTTTTATTCTGTTGTTTATTTAGCCAGTTATGAGGCACATTTGTGACGTTTACTTAATTGGTGACCTAGTTTTCGACAATTTAAATGTAGACTTTGCATATTTTGGTTTTAAGATTAATGAACAACCTGAAAGGTTATATTTGCCAGGTTAATTTTAAAAGAAATTTTCATGTTAGTTTCGTTTAACGCAGTACATGACGGATCAGCTGTTGATTTAAAATTTCATTAAGTATAACTAAGAGATGAGTTTTGAGAACTTACATATTTACGAATGTCCCATACGATTCAGAGGTATCATAAAGGAACATTATTAAGCCGATGAATTGCTTTTGGTTAGGAATTTTAAAAATTAATTATCGATCATTGAATGAAGAACTATTTTATTCATTAATAAGTAGAATTTAACTTTATATGTATACGAGGGATGAAAATATTCAGTTAACGTGTTATAACTTTGGTATTCTGGATGTACATAAACCAAGAAGTTTTGACGACCGTGTATTTCAGTTTTTATAACTGTTGGTTACGTGAATGCAGTTAAATTTGAGTGATAAATGTTGTTTTGGAAATTTTGGTATACGAGGTGTATTCAAAAAGTTTCTAATAACCTGAGTAGTACTAAATATATTTGAGTTTGAGTTGAATTGTTTGGGACGAGTGTTTGTTTTAGAACCCTCGTGTGAAAGTTTACTGAGTAAGCACAATCCTACTTTCCACAATCAAGTAGGGTTAATTAACACCCAGCTTAAGACAATTATTTTAGCAAAGTTTCGATTGTGGTGGCGCCTGGAGACATATTTTCCCGGACTGAGCTGTTTGAATATAGGTGTAAGGTGTTTGAGCGTATTAATCATTCATTTTACTTCTTATTTCGACCACGCCCATCTCCCTGTTAGCTGGCTTGGAAACCCGCTTACAGTAGTAAGCATACACGACGCCTAGTGCGGTTTGGACGTGTAATGTTCAATTAGTTATTGAATAGTCAGTTTTAAGCATGAAATTCATTTAATACAAAATGTGAATATTTCTTAGAGACGCTTACTTAAATAAATTAAATAAAGCCCCATAAGTTAGAGTATCTATTTCAAAATCGTCAATTCTTCAGAAGCAATTTCAACAAAAAATTATACATCCATGACGATCATTGTAACATGGCCGATTCTCTTACCCCGTTTATAATGTGAATGAATTTGTTTCATGATTGGTTGTTGTTACTAAATTGAAGATCGAAACTGAATATGTAATCTTGCTAAGATGTATTGAAACTCTATTTTTTATAATAAATTTTTTTAAGCAATAATTCATATACCAAACAAGTGAACGAACAATTTTAACAGAGTTTTCCGCTATCCTTTGAGACATTATTATTAAGATTCACATGATTTTATCGTATATCGTTGTCATTACAATTTAGATTATCTATATTTATTTTGAAAGTAATTTATAAATCAATTTAATGAGGAAAAATTGAGTTTCAATTAAATACCGAAAATCTGTAAAAAATATTAAAGGAATGTTGTATTTGTATATGTATATATATAGAAATATATATATATATATATATATATATATATATATATATATATATATATATATTTACTTTCAGTTCTCGCCATCTTCAATTTAGTAACAACAACCAATCATGAAACAAATTCATTCACATTATAAACGGGGTAAGAGAATCGGCCATGTTACAATGATCGTCATGGATGTATAATTTTTTGTTGAAATTGCTTCTGAAGAATTGACGATTTTGAAATAGATACTCTAACTTATGGGGCTTTATTTAATTTATTTAAGTAAGCGTCTCTAAGAAATATTCACATTTTGTATTAAATGAATTTCATGCTTAAAACTGACTATTCAATAACTAATAAATGAACTTAACCTTGTTACACGTCCAAACCGCACTAGGCGTCGTGTATGCTTACTACTGTAAGCGGGTTTCCAAGCCAGCTAACAGGGAGATGGGCGTGGTCGAAATAAGAAGTAAAATGAATGATTAATACGCTCAAACACCTTACACCTATATTCAAACAGCTCAGTCCGGGAAAATATGTTCCAGGCGCCACCACAATCGAAACTTTGCTAAAATAATTGTCTGTTGGTGTTAATTAACCCTACTTGATTGTGGAAAGTAGGATTGTGCTTACTCAGTAAACTTTCACAGAGGGTTCTAAAAAACACTTCCCAAACAATTCAACTCAAACTCAAATATATTTAGTACTACTCAGGTTATTAGAAACTTTTGAATACACCTCGTATACCAAAATTTCCAAAACAAAATTTATCACTCAAATTTAACTGCATTCACGTAACCAACAGTTATAAAAAAACTGAAATAACGGGGTCACAAACTTTTGGTTGTACCCTGTACATCCAGAATACCAAAGTTATAACACGTTAACTGAATATTTTCATCCTCGTTAATATAAAGTTAAATTTACTTATTAATGAATAAAATAGTTCTTCATTCAATGATCGATAATTAATTTTAAAATTCTAACCAAAAGAAAAGCAATGTCATCGGCTTAATAATTGTTCCTTTATGATACCTCTGAATCGTATGGGACATTCGTAAATATGTGTTCTCAAAACTCATCTCTTAGTTATACTTAATGAAATTTTTAAATCAACAGCTGATCCGTCATTAGTGTACTGCGTTAAACGAAACTAACATGAAAATCTTTTTTAAAATTAACCTGGCAAAATAACCTTTCAGGTTGTTCATTAATCTTAAAACCAAAATATGCAAAGTCTACATTTAAATTGTCGAAAACTAGGTCACCAATTAAGTCCACAAATGTGCCTCATAACTGGCTAAAAAACAACAGAATAAAAGTTAACGATAAATTATATATTGTCCTGCACAAAAAAACAAACGTTTACAACATACAACAGCGTGGTTGAGAAACCAACCACCACATCACTGTCAATACGCCTTCTGCAAAATTCTTACTAAAACAGCCAATACAACATAACTCGAGATCGATTACCTTTTCCGTCAACAAATTAATTAAAAAAATTACACAACAATACGCAAAAAAACTAAACAAAAGATAATCTCCAACTGAGTTTTCAAAGTTCTTAAATGTAATTCTTTTAAAGACTGTCCATTCATCCTACGCTTTTCTTTCTTCTCTCTTCCCGTAAACCAATTATTTGTAGTCCATGTGTATCCTTAGATTGCCTGAAGGCACATAACAAGTACTTCACAATTAAAACACTTATTCCTTTCGGTACTCGAATAGTCCAACATACGAGATTATTACTCAATGACCCGTAATAACTGCACGTTTGGTTGCCCTTTAAAGTTCTTGCAACCTTTAGGACAATTTAGCCCTTCCTTAAACAAATAAACTTTCAATGTCAATAAAATTACTTTAACATTGGCTCAATTTTACGAATATTTCGTTCACTTAAAGGTGGTCCCATAAATAATTTGAACAAATCATTAGCCACGCGCCGCACTCAACACTATAACGTAACAACTGTTATCTTATTACAAACTGCTTCCACTTTTTTTTTGAAAGAAAAAACCCATAAACTGATTTTATCTTCAATCTCAATTTTATTAATTGTTTTATTTATGAATGTCTTATACGATTCATCCCCTTTTGGGTTACGCAGTTGTTTAAACAATGACTGCCTTCTATTATTCACAAATATAACTCCAACTCAACCCATTCTGATGTCACACATACCCGCGCGCGCGTCTTCCACCGAAACAAAAGCAAAAGCAAAAGCCCCCGTCAATCTCTGACTTTCCTATTTATACCTCAAGCCATCCATCTTTAAAATGTCTAACTTTTCGCTATATTCACCAATGGTATTCACTCAAACTTTCTTAGTGCCGACTGATCTACCCTCTGCACAAACACGCTTGTAATTACAATACATCGCCATGTTTGTTCTTACCTGCAAATTTTACAATTACTTTATGGAGAAGCCTTTCTCGTCATCACATTCATTCAGTGGCCACTCTGGACCATTACACAACTTTCAAATCTCCTGCGCTCATCCTCCTTCCGCAACATTTGCAAAAATAAGTACAGTCTAAGGTCTCAAATCCTATACGTACATGTATTCTCAAAACTGATTGCACAACATTACGAGAACTTTCTATAATCAACAATTAAACATACCAAATCTTTCTCTACATATTTCCTAAAACATTCTATACTTACTCTTCCGGCCAAGATTACTTCTTTATCCTCCAACATTCCACTCCTTATCCAGTAGTCAACAGTAGCAAAACATTATCGTCTCATCGACAAATTTTTCTTCACATTTACATTCACCAGAATCTATTTATTCCAACACCAATGTCTCTATAACACTCAAATACACGTATCTGCATACTGATTGATATTTCTCCTAAATTGCCAGTGGCGTATCATCCACCCACATACATTATGCATATACACAAAAAAAAATTTTTTTCTCGTTCAAACTCAATACACCCGTACTCAAAACACGTAATACACGTCATTATAACATCTTACATACAGGGTGCGTCAACACAACCTTACAACCTATTTAAAGATATAAATGGTACGTCGATAATGAAGACGTGAATATAATATTGCGCTTAATATCGCCATAAAGATATAAGCCTGATTTTTGTTCTATTTAAACTGTATGTTTAATGATTTCTTAATTAGTTATCTACTATTTATTTTGAAAGTAATTTTATAAATCAATTCTAATGAGGAAAAAATTGGAGCTTTCAATTAAATACCGAAAAATCTGTAAAAAAACATATTAAAGTGAATGTTGTATTTGTATATGTATATATATATATATATATATATATATATATATATATATATATTAAAGACTAAATTAGTGGGGATGCAGCCAAAAGGTTTAGGGCAGAAAATTAAGACTCTTTTTACTTAATTGAGAGCTTTCGGAATTCTTTATTCCTTCTTCAGGCAAAATTCTACAATAGGTATTAAATTATTGTAAGTTATATAAAGAACAAAAATCGATAACTTACAGTATTTTGAAAATATTGAAACATTAAAATTTAATGTGATGTAATTTATGATTGACAGTTTGTGTATATACATGGTAACGAAATGGATAAAGAAATAGAGTTGTTGGAAGTGGACTATCTTAATTGTTTATCTATTTAATTATTTATTTAGCTGACGTTGGTTATCTAAACATAATATGTTTGAATACATTACATTTAGGTGTTGAATATCAGTTCTTTCATTCATAGAATTTTGTTCACAATGAATATGAGCCATTTCTAAGAAAGACCTTTTGAACAAATTAGTTTCAATTTCAAGAATTTTGATGTTATTAAAGTCAGGAAGGTGTCCTGTCTCATTAGCGTGTTGTTAAAGGGCGCATGCATCCTTTCTGCCTTTAATATCACTACGATGGGAGGTTAGCCCATACTCTATGTTTCTAGATGTCATGCCTATGTATTTTAGATGACAGTTATTACAATCAATTTTGTAAACTACATTAGTTTTATATTTAGTTTTAACTTTATCTTTTAATTTTGAAAAGAGATTACCAGTCTTTTTTGTAGGGCGAGACGCTATTATAATATTTTCTTCTTGCTTTAAAATATTTATGATTTTTGGAGTAACTTCTGTAATGTATGGAAATGATCTATATATTTTATTAATGTTTTGGCTGCATCCCCACTAATTTAGTCTTTAATGTTTAACTAGTCAGCCACAACTACTTCTAATTTATATATATATATATATATATATATATATATATATATATATACACACAATTATTATAGATTTGTATGCATACATGAACGATAACAAACTGTGTGTATCTACAAATCAGAGAATGATCGTGAGTATTCATAGATACATTTTATTATCATTATTAATTAATTAATTTGTTACAGTATCAGTCTTCATGCCAAGTATGTAGCATACCACTACCGCCGGGGGTACATCTATGCGAGCTGCATATATCTCTCATAACTTTTTGCTATGTCTGTGTGTTCGATATTGCACCCGGTGAAGAAGAAGGTGATAATTTATGCGAAAACTGCATAAGAATTATGTTGTATACAAACGATAACTGTCATATATGTGATTTGTCGTTACCAGAGGGGATGAGGTGTTGCGTAACTCATTCCATTAGTGAGGTATGCTGCTTTACGATAACCCTAGGGTTAAACCGCTGCCTCACGCATGATACAGTTTAATGAATTATTAAAAATCCTTTTATTTTTTTTATTTGAAATTATAAAAACAATATGATTAATTAATTGCGACTTATAATTAAAAAATAAGTGTTCCATAATAGAGGGCTAAGTCCGAACAACAGATTTAAGCGTCCTCACTAGTCTTACACGTTAGTGTTAGTGCCCCTTATTTCCAGTTTTCTCCGTCATAACAATTACAAAGACCTGTATGTACTTTTAAAAAAAGTACCTCTAGGTGCGATCACCTCTGTTATAGAAAGCACTCATTACTCCGTATATACCGCTAGATAGCACCACAAACAACCCCTAATTAGTCCTAGAGGTATACCGCTAGATAGAATCACCTATATTATAGAAAACATTCATTAGTCCATACACCACTAGATAACAAGACCAACAGACCCCTAATTAGTCCTAGAAATATACCGCTAGATGGCACCAGCTTTATTACAGAAAATATTCATTAGTCCATACACCACTAGATGGCACTACAAACAAATTCAAATTTCGCAACAAGGGGGCCACGACAAGTTCTTATAGCTGTCTTACAAGTCAACATCAGGTCCTCCTTATTGCAAGAGTCTCCTTATTATTAAAAACAATTTCAAATTTACCGTGCAAGACCAGGTCCAAGAGATAGTTCCTACACTTATATTACAAGAATCTCCTTATTATTAAAAAAACAAAATTTCAAATTTCCCACGCAAGTCCATGTGCAAGGTTAACCACTTTTTTAAGGTACGCCAGTTTCTCAAGGTAAACAACGTTTTCAAGGTCAACAACTATCTCAAGGTAAATAACGTTCTCAAGGTCAACAACTTTCTCAAGGTCAATCAGTTTCTCAAGGTAAACACAAATTTTCTTCGTGAAAACACTTCATTTACATTCAAAATGCGTTACATACGTTATAAAAATACTACCTATACATGATGCGTCAGAATAACCTTACAAATGACTTTTTAATTTGCTGTCTGTTGAAGCCATTATTTATGAAAACCTTTTCAAGATGGCTTAATTCTTGTTATAGTTTATCTGGGTGATAAATATGGCATGATTGTATAAAGTTCGTATCGTACTAAGCTTTTGTGTTGGATGATGCATTAATATAATGGCCTGTATGAGTTAGCTTACTATGTACGGAAAGTACATTCTATTGTAAATTTTATGTTTGTGTGTTGATTACTGAAATGATTTAGGAACAACATTAATTCTTCTTTCCCAAAAGGCCAAGGAGAAAAAATATCATTAACGTATTAAGCCAAATTTTTGGTTCCTTAGGTGCATCATTTAGAGCCTGTTCTTCGAAATCTTCCATAAAATAATTTGCAATGGATGGTGAAATTGGAGATCCCATAGCCACTCCATCTAACTGTTGGCAATACTCGACATTGAATAAAAAAAGTGATATAGTTAGGCAATGGTTCAAGAATTTTATGTCTTTGTAGTTGACATGTCGTTCTAATGGTTGTAAGGTGTCATTTATTGGTACTTTTGTGAACAAGGAGTCCACGTCAAAACTAATTAACAAATCATAGTTCTTTACAAAGGAATTGCTAGTTTAGTGTAAGCAGAATAGTATAGTAAATTATCAGCTTTGTTTATGTAATCAGTTTTATCTATTAAAACAATTTTTAGAGGTTGTGCTCTACGTAGTATTCTTGCAGTTCCAAATCTGATTTCGCCTGCTTCAGTAGCTGGAAGGTGGCTAATTAATACCCGTTTCAACATTCAAAATGATTTCTTCAATAGGAACTTTGGAAGGAACAACAGCAAAATCCAACCTTTTACCCAAAACAAAGCGAGTATCGAATAAATTACAAGAACTAAGATTAACTACAAGATTGTTAGATGTACAATTTGTAAGGTCTGTGTAAGATGTACGTGTAGTATTGTATTGTTTATTTTAAGAGAACGAAATTTTCTTATATATCTAGTTTTCGTTTGATTTTCATGTATTTCTAATCTTTTATATAAAAGAAATCTCCATTTATAATTTGAAAGCTGTTCTAATAAAAGAAAATGCGAACAGTAAATTTACTTATCCAGTTTGTTAAGATCTCTCCTTGTAGCTTGAATGACTTTTCTTAGAATAGATAAAGTCCCTTGATTAGAAATCCTCCTGCTCCAATAGTTTGGTAATGATGTTTGATTTTAATGAAATTAAGTATTAAGTTATTATACCTACATCGTTTTAGGTTTATCTTCACTTTCACAGTCTCCCCATACAGGCGCTTGATATCAGAATTGAAACTTTCACCATTTGACATGTTAAATAATGCTTTATTTGGGAAACATGGTGTAAATTATTATATATCTATTTATTCGTAAGCTTTCAGACAGATACTTTGACCTTCGTCAGGCGTAATAAGTAAATATATAATAATGTACACAGTTTTTTTTCCAAATAAAGCGTTATTTAATATCAAGTAGTTCCATGGTATTAATATGTTCAGTTTGTAATGCAAAATATAATATAATTGCTAATTTCTACATTATAAAGATAATTTTTACTTGCTATCGTATTTTTTATGTTTATATAAACAACTAGTGGCTGGTAGAACATTTTGGTTTGCATCATCAAACGTGTCATTACTGAGAATGCGACTGCCTCACATCTGTAACATCTTCCTAACCTTATTGTAAGTACTCCAATGACTTAGTGGCTTTGCTGTTGGATAGTTTGAAGCACAACCACCAGTTATTACTTTCAATAAGCATAAAGTGCAACACATCACAATCGTAGTCAAGGAAACAGTCGGTCATGCTGATGCGATATATAAAAAGTTAAACTGCATTAACAAACCGCATAGCACCAGTCGACACCTTCAGTGTCTCTAATAGGGGTAGGAAACCAGCACAGCAAAAATAGTCGGGATCGTAGCAGCAGAAATAGCGCTTTAATAACCTTACACTTCCCATTAAATAAAGCTCATATACAAAAAGTCTCACTGCAATACATTAAATTGCATAAATCGTATGTAAATACGCTTTCTGGTGCCAATTTGAATTAAAGTAACTTTCAACCAATCTTAAAGTAAGCTTAACAATAGTCATTAAGCTAAAATCATGAAAAACCACAATCAAATGAATTCAGAAGACACCAAACGTTACAACTATTCGCAACTTTATCTACTTTTCTTTAAATAACTTCATAACACAATCTCGTTAGTTTGCAAGCACACGCACGCGTACATGCGCACGCAAACGCACACGCACACACGCGCACACGCAACGCACACGCACACGCACTCGCTCACTGACACGCAACGCACACGCACCGCACCCGCACACGCACACGCACACGCATACGAACACAAACACGCACACGCACCGGCACACGCACACTCACATGCACACGCGCACGCACACGCTCACGCACATGCTCACGTACGCGCATACGCACAAGCACACGCACACGCACGCGCACACTCACTGCCACACGCACACGCATGCGCACACGCACTGGCACACGCACACGCACACGCACCGGTACACGCACACGCACACGCACACGCATAATCACACGCACACGCACACGCACACGAATTCGCACACGCACACGCACACGCACGCGCACACGCACACGCACACGCACGCACACGCACACGCACGCACACGATCCGGCACACGCACACGCACACGCATAATCACACGCACACGCACACGCATTCGCACACGCACGCGCACACGCACACGCACACGCACACGTACATACGAATAGTGGGCACGCCTCAATTTATAGATGATTTTAAAGATAGGTTAATACGAACATTTATTTACTAGTCAATAATTAATTTTGTTTACAACAGATTTGTCCCACTTTACTCTTAAAATTACTTTGCTTATTGCGCATAACAAATAAAACCAAGTCTGTTGTTGAATTCACTTAATGCGTAAAATAAAATATTTTATATACGGTCGGTACATGTATACACCGTGTCCAAGATATGGATGTCCACTATGGGTATCTCGGAAACGGTAAGAGCTGGAAGGTCGGTTAAATGGAACAGGAGTTACGCATTTGAGAGGATGTATTTATGGTCTTTGTAGAACTCGAATATCTCTTTTAGTTTTTGAGATATTTGGAAAGAATTGAATTTTCTGATTTTCGTTTTTATTTTTCTCTGGCCTTATTTGAAGAGCTATCAAGAAAAGAAGAGCATATTTTCATTGCCACTTTTGTAGCTCTACTTAATGCTGTTATTCAATTTTTGAAACAACGTTTCGTTTGTTAGCAACCATCATCAACTTTATTTTTTTAAATACAAGAAAAAATTATTTTTGCCATGTTTAAATTCTCTCCTTGATTCTGAATTCACACTTTATATTTTTGATACGTTTCGGATGAGAAAATTCGTAAAATTGTTATAGAATTATGTTTTGTAATTTTAAATGATAGACAAATAAAAAACAAATTTATTTTAAAGGTTAATAAACTCACAAAAGATGTTCAAAAAGATTCCCGTTATTCTCTAAACATAAATAGCATCTTCTAACTGTAGCATCTAAAACATTCTTCAGCATTTGAGGAGTATACTAGCAAACGCTTCGAGAACTAATCTTTGTAAAATTTCTTCGTTTTCAATATCGTTTCCGTAAATGTAATTTTTAATGTATCCCCAAAGAAAAAATCCAAAGGTGTTATATCTGGAGAACGGATTGGCCACAGTACTTTGCATGAGTGCCAATACATCTTTCTGGAAATCTAACTGACAGGTATTCTCTGACAATTCTGGAATTATGTGTTGGTGCACCGTCCTGCATAAACCAACAACCTTCAACTTCTTGGAAAAGCAAATCATTCAAAGTTATCTCTAATTCATTTTGGAGTAAAATTTGGTAACGTTCAGAATTTAAGGACTCGTGATAAATGAAAGGACTTGTTATTCGAGTACCGAATATAGCAGCCCACGTATTAAATCCGAAACGGTGTTGGTGTTTGGCCGTTTTGTACAGACGTGGATTTACTCTTGCCCAATAATAAGCATTTCTACTATTCCAAATTCCATTATTATTAACCATACTTTCATCGGACCATATTATTTTATTCAAAAAATATTCATTGTCTTGAGATTGACGTATATACCATTCACAAAATATTCTACGTCTTTCTGGGTCACCTGGTCGAAGTACTTGGCAAATTCTAAATTTATATGGATGTACTTTCTCCTTCTTCAGAACATAATGAGCTGTGGAATGGGCTATGCCTCTTCAATTCTCGTAGTAGAAACCTCTGGATTTTCCGTTACAGTATTGGCTTTTTCTTCATTGCAAGGTTTTTTGCGAGATTTTACAGGTTTTTTGAACGCACCATATTCTTTTAGATTAACTTCTAATGTGCGAAAAGTTCTTTTGTGAGGTTGACGTCTTTCTGGATATTTTTTTAAATACATTATTACATTACATTACTTCAGAACAATTACGTTGACACAAAATTCATTATTTGAAAAATGTACTCCTACCATATTGTTTTTAGGTAAACACAAAATGTAATTAACTCAAAGACCACCAAACAAACGTAATACGGACAACAATCAATTATGACAGGTAGGTAAACAAAATGCAAAGCCAACTTATTTTTGTCAAATGCATTAGTACGGCGGAAGATGTATTTTAACTGTTTAATTAATAGTATTTTCACTAAATACATACTTGTGAATTACTTTATTCGCAACAGGCATTAGAAAATGAGAAAACATTATTTTATAATAATTTTACAGTTTTCTAATGTTTCTAGTATTGTTTTTAACTGTACGTTTTCGATATTTTACATTGAATATGAATTTTCTCATCCGAAACGTATCAAAAATATAAAGTGTGATATATCGTTGAATTCAGAATCAAGCAGAGAATTTAAATATGGAAAAAATAATTTTTTCGTGTATTTAAAAAAATAAAGTTGATGATGGTTGCTAACAAACGAAACGTTGTATCAAAAATTGAATAACAGCATTAAATGGAGCTAGAAAGGTGGCAATGAAAATGTACTCTTTTTTTCTTGATAGCTCTTCAAATAAGATCAGAAAAAAATAAAAATGGAAATCAGAAAATTCGAGTTCTACAAAGACCATAAATACATCCTCTCAAATGAGTTACTTTTGTTCCAGATGGTAGTTAAATTAATTTTTTTGTTCTCTGTCCTTTTCCTCTCTTCACTTGGTTCAGTTAAGTAGTGTAATTCCGTAGCGGTTAAATCATAGCATGGTACTGTATACAGGGCTGGGTGCCACTTCCGTTCTGCAGCCAAAATAGTTTGAATAAGTAGGAGAATAGGTACTTCAAGTAAGACTGTATCATGCTTATTTGTAATACAAATTTAATTATTTTGGTATATTTATATTTAAAAGGTTTCCTTTAGGGTAGGCTATTAAATCACAGTTAATTGTGTGTGCTGCCTATCCGTATGGAAAGAGAGAAGCTTTATATACATGTTTATTTATCTCCATTACAACAGCAGTAATAATTATAGTGTATTATGGTTCATTCTAATACAATATATTATTCGAACCTGACACAGTTAAGGCCCTGATATCCTCTCCTTGGATTTCAGGTTCCTTCCCAATTTGAACTTCCCGTCACGCCACGATGGGCTCTAGATGTCGTTTAAGGGAGCAACTGAAAAATAACGAATTAATGGACGTGTTTAGTTTCTGTGTTGATATGTTAATTATTAATTAATACATAAACTATTGGTGGTGTGTACTTAGACGAAGTGATTGCACACACAACGGGATTATTATATAATAAATGATAAGCCATAATCTTATTTATATTGAATGTAAATGATACTAAATGTAAATTTTAAGGTTATAAATGAAATTAATCTTTGTAAAGATTAAGGTGAATAAAGGAATATTTTCCAGTAATTATTATGTTCATAAATTGAATGTTAAATGAAATTAATTCCACGTGAAAATATGGTTTCAAATATGATTTGTTATCAGTCAGATTTTTATTGAGTAAAAATGAAAGTGAAAGTTTGATGTTTTAAATGAAATTTTACGGGCCGAAAGGGTGTCTTGGCCTTGGGGGAATACTGGATGATGATAAATGAGGGAAGACGGCTAATTTTCTTGATAGGAAGGGGGCTTTGGAAATGGGCAAAGGTTTTAATTTAATTAAGATCAATGTGGGTGATGAGAACGTAAGTGAATGGAAATGTACGGTATCTCTATATTGGTGTGCGGATGTAACTGTAATAAGGCAACTGGTGAGATTGGTGGTGGAATGGTGGAATTATATAATTTTTCGTAATTATAATTTTATCTTTATTTTAGTTAGGAAAAGGAAGGACGGGATTACTATTATAGTGGAGAGAGACCAAGTCAGGGAAAAAGTACCCTGGTGTTGGAGGGAGAAGAGAAAGGGATGTTGTCCTTCACGAGCGAATCTCTAAGAAGGGTAAAGATGCGATTCGCGGCGAGGAATTACTTTACATTTGGGGCCGAAACCCAGGTTAGTAAAGAAATTACCCTAAAACGTTCTTGTATATTCTTCGGGTAGTTAACACCGAATAAATATATTAGGAACGCTTTTTCTACTCGCTAACTAAGGGATAGGGTAGTAATGATGTATGGCTGGATTGCTGGCAGGAATTATGGAATAATTAACAAACACAGATGTCAGGGTACGGAATATAAGGTAGGTCAGGATTAAGGAAAGCACGTACAGGTAATATGTTTGAAGGTGGTTGACTGGTATAAATGAAAATCAAATTAAAGTGCAGGTATAAATCTGGGTAAGTCACAGGTGTATCAGGTATAAAGGTAGTAAAATGTATGAAAGTGTAATTGTGAGTCTGGGAAACTGATTGAATTCATAAATAAGACAGGAATTCAGTTGCGGAAGTAACTAGGAAATAAGTTTTGAGTGAAATTATCTTCTGGGGTAGGAAAATTAATTTGGAAGAATCTTTAGGATCATACAAGACATTTTAAACATACGTAAGACAAGTGGACGTACCACTGACATCACCTTAAGGAATTCATGAGAACGTAAAAAGGTTTGACCAACTTCGACCGTAAATAGACACTAATCAGAAACTAAGTAGGACATTTTGTGTGAAGAATTCAGGAAATTTTTAGACACCCAACGTAAGTAGTACCTTGGTCTACTAACTAAAAATAAATTTCACAACAGCGCATTTATTGTAATAGCACAACGTACCAAAAATAAGGCCCAATTGACGTTATTTGATATTCAGATTTTAACAAAATTAATATTTGCGTGCCCGTAAAATGATTAATTATCTAAGCTCCATGTTTAATATTCTCCCCCATTGTTTGTCCATAAATTTGTTTTAAAAATATTTCAAGTGTAATTCGTGTTTATCAAATTAGCATATCGGTAGCAGCAGAATGAATTATAGTAATACCAAACGGGACTGTAATTCCCTTCGCAAGAAACAAAAGTTAATTTAACGCACTTTCCCTCATATTTTTCTACAATACAGATTAAATAACTTTATTAGCGAGGATAATAATAAAAGAATTAGAAGTATGTGCCATTACATTATAAAAGCAGCACGCTACAATTTTTCTTATTATAATTGGATTTAGTATGAATAATTATTTTTATAGTTTTAATAATTTTACAGAATGTACATGAATTATGTTAAAAAAGCTTAAAAAAGTTTGCTGATATATGAGGATTAAGTTTGTGATTAGAAATACGATATATTAACGTGCCCAATGCAGTAACGGCAAAAAAACGCTAATATTAAAAAATACTAGTTACCAGTAGGTATTCCAAGGAATCTCGTTCATTTGAAATTTTGGTTATTGGCTTTGAACGCTTTTGAAGTGGAAGGTAAAATTTCATTGTAAATATTAGTATTAATAATTTTGTTGGTAAACGTGTTTTCCGAATATGAAATTTTAATTTTTATCCCAGCCTTAACTTTTTATTAAGACTTTTACTAGCGATAACATATTTTTATTAGCATAGAAATGAACTTATTAGCTTAACAAGATTATTTTAAAACGCAATTTTTACTTTTTGACTTGTTGAATATTAATTACACTAGTGTGATCGTATCGAAGAAAACCATTCATTAAAAGTCCCCCACGGCCAAATTTAAATAATTATTTGAATAGAACATGAGTTAAACTGGCGATTTGATGAAAGCGTAAATATTTATTATCTAAGCCTAGGTGGCTACAGTATAAAAATTAACCAAGGCGCAATACATAATCTTTGAGGGATTGACCTGAATGAGAAAGTTGTTTATTGTTTGTTACTACATAACATGGTAACCCTTATTACTACTTTTGCTTATAAAGTTGTGTAGTATTTGATCAAAACCACACTTTAAATTCTTTAATTATCTAAACAAAAGCCTTACGTGAAGGCCTGCAATAATCCAATATAATGTAAATCACTTTTGAAAGGCCACCGCTGTATTAAATATATCTATATGGATACTTGAAAACAAACTAAAAACAATACAATAGCGGAGGTTACATTATTTAACATTTTAAGTCAGTACCACATGTTAAGACGCGAATTCATGTTGTTTTGAAGGTTTACGTTAGACTCCTCCGAATCACAAATGACTATAAACAGCGCAAACGTCGTGCAGTGATTATAATATAATCAGGTTGCCGACAATCTACAATTGAGATGGGTGGGGTTGTGGTAAGGCAATCTAAGCAGAGATGTTGGCCGCAAAACGTTAGCTTACTCGGTACGAAAAACTATGAACTTTCAGTATAACCCTTGTATTTGAATGTAAATAAGCGCATTAAGTACTCTTCGAAACTTACCTAAAGACCGATTGAACAAAGGTGAAAGGGGCTTGAGAATAAAATACATTCGTGGCATCCTGACTATAATTAATTCAAAAAACACTTTCTGAATCTCATGAGAAAATTTCACAAAATAATTTTAATCAAACCACATCGGATGCAAACAACTATTTATTACCAAAATGTCCGTGGATTGTTATAGGCCAAATACCCACCAGAGTATCCAGCCCGTAAAGGCAATTGCGCACACGGCATAACTCAGTGGTGTGGGCGGAGTTCTTACTTAATGCTGCAAAAGAGCACTCGTCACAACTCCAAAAACGTCAAAATCGGGAGAAATGTCAAAAAGGCACCATATGTTAGAAACATTTATAGCGAGAAAACGACATGAACTAGATATATATTATAATGGTCTAACAGGAAACCATCGTGTTCACTCAAAGATAAAATTATCTCCTACCTGAAAATTCTACTCAACAAATATTTACGCAAGGTTCACCTAAATCTCTATAAAATCTTAAGCTTCATATAAAAGCCATAGAAAATGCGATAATAAAACTAAAAGAACTCAGCAAGTATTTCGATAAACTTAGCGCTAAAGTCATTGTCTCCAAATACCCAAAAATAACTGACCAAAAGAGTAATTAATTATATAATTTAAAACTAAACGAACATGATCAAATATCTATAATGACAAACTCGAGATGTAAATCCAAAATTCGGGAAAATATAAATCTTTGCCATAACAAATAATTAAATTCGCTTACCTATTTAACAAATCAGGCCAGTCAATGAGGTCTACAATCGGTAGGTCGATACCTATAAAAAATTACTTCAACAAAAAATTTGTTTATCGCATGCAAAAACAAACAGCTGCGTCTTACTTCATAATTACGCTGCTGTACTTTGCTTAATAAATCTGACTTTAAATGAAATTGTACTTCGAAAAAAATAGATCACTTTAATTCTGTTTACAATCAGCCATAATTAAATTATTGCATTAAACCTTTAAATGTTACGTTGTAATTCAATAGTCAATTATTTAGCTTTGGAACGTAATTACTTTAATTCAAAACAACACAAAAATAATGACGTTAATTCAATGACTCATCCACCTGCTATTCGCGTAAGTATAGTGAGGTACAACAAATGGGTATATACTAGAAAACATTAACCTGAAGATATGAATTCTCAATAATAATAAAAATTAAAAAGTATCGAGATGTGAACACAATTGTTACATAAATGAAATCATGCAATTCAAATTGAACATCTAGATATTTAATAGGCTGTGAGACTAACTAGCATCAGTATGGGCCTTTACTAAAATTACTGTAAATCTGATTCATATGCCAAAAGAACAAATGGATTTAACAAATAAATTGCACTCTCATAACGCCTTCGTCACACACAATTTCGATATAAATTCGTCAGTACAACAAAATAAAAAACACAGATAAATTTGGATTATAATACGGATGAATACGCTTGTAATGTAAAATTTAAACGATAAAAAAATAGGAAAAGTTAATCTCAAAAGAGCAGCGTATTCAATCGTTTGTACATACAACACAAAAGAAAATAAAATGCATACAAAAATTTATTAGCATTTGTCAAACACAACAGAAATGTTTACCATTTAACTTGGAGTTGCTTCTTTGTTATACACCTGGGAAGAAACCCAGGGGATGACCTCGGCGGCGGCCTAGACGATATGATTGATGTAGAAACTACGCACGAACTCCAAATATGACAACTCGTGAATACTTCTCCTTCAAGTTCCGTTTTGATTGGTATTACAATTGATTGTACGCTACACTAATATGTATGCTTCCGCAAAATTTAATTACTCTACTATATGCAGGTTCTGAAAAACATTCATTAATTTAAAATATCAAAAAGCTTTTTACCTACAGCGTTGTTATGTGGTCAGCCGTAAACATGAAGTCGTCAACACAAATCTGAACTATCTTACTATTGATCCGCATACAAGATTCTATGGAACTCCAAATCAATTCATGACACACTTCTTCAACACCGAATCCAAAATTCCATGGACGAGAAAATGTCGCTGTGAGACAACGATACGGTGACATGATCTGGGAGGTACGAAGTCATAAAATTATCCTCCAACTAAGGATAACAGAAAGACTTTCACGGGAGCTTCACTTAACCTCTAGGTAAGGGCGTGAAACAGTTCACTGCCTCCAAACAAACAAACACATCTTCGAAGGTGCGGCAGAGCCGCGAAAATAAAGGTGATCCCTGAACTACATCGCTAACAAGGCTGCTTTAAGCTACATTCATTTATTGCCATCTTCAATATGATCTTCCTTCTATGCTAATTGACCAATCACTATAATGTACTACTTAAAATTTCAAATTGATACAAAAACGAATTGAATTCGTGAGCCGATCTGAAAAAATGCATCATCCATTGAAACTGCAGTCTCTCGTGTAAGGTGATATGCCTACAATAACGAACCTCTACTATAAGAACCTTAAAATAACATATATAAAATGCAAACTCTTTGTTTAAGACCAAAACTTTATCAATAGAAAAGACGACAGATTGACGGCTAGAATTTAAATTCACAACTGACGTACCATACAACATAATAATTTTTATACTCAATATAATTTTCCATGATGCAATCTCAAATCCATTTAACAAAATTCACCACAATTCAAAATAACCAGAACATTAATTTACAGAAAAACTATTCTATTCCCAGCCAAATTAGTAAAAGGGTTTCACTAAATATCGATACAATAACGTCAATCAAACCTGAATGTTTTTAACTTCCATCTAAATTTGATACACAACCGAAACTTTATTTTCCAAATACGTAAAAGACAAAATAAAAACGTTACAATCAAAAAGCGTTATTAATTTCAATCACATGGATTTATACTACATTTCAGATATACGGTATAAACAAATAATTTATAATTTCAAAATTAACGGCAAATAATCGGTAAAATTACGGCTACGTGGCAGAGTTGAGAACCAAATTAACAAGCATCGAAATCACTGTTCAACCGTTAAATTATGATATTCTAATCCGAACGGAAAAGTGGTTAAATGATAAAATTTATACTTCTGGACGAAGTTTAAATAACTATAACGTTTTCAGAAGTAATATAAACTCTTACACCAGTAATGCTGCACGTAGTGGTGGAGTATTAATAGCTGTACGAAGAGATCTCACAGCACTCAGTACTCCAGTTAATATCGTTAAAATTGACCAATTATTTGTGGTAATCAAGCTCGGTACAAACCAACTTTTACTTGGTAATGTCTACATATACGAAAATTATTGCGATCATATATTATACTCATATGACTCCATTATTTTACGTGGGATTACAACTTACCTCATACCAAGTGGGCGAATGATCCATATGGTGCTAGAACTAGTGGTCCTACTAGTAGACAAGCTCACTTATCTCTTATCTGCTAATTTCAAGTGCGACTGATGTACTGATATCTCCAAATTCTCATCATCCGGTGTTATATGCTGAGTCTCAATAATTCTATTGAACCACTTAACTACAATTACTTCCTCTAGGACTTCAATCGCGCTAAATACGCTAAAATTAATTCTTCTGTTGAGTCATACCCATGGACAGAAATGTTAACAGCGAAAGACATCAATTCTGCTATGAACTAATGTATGGACTAACTGAAACTTATGTTCATAAACTGAAATTAAAAAAATCTGATATATCCAAATGATTCTCACAGGAACTTATAAATCTGGTTCAAGTGAAAAAGAAGGCGTCCCATTACAAGAAACATGAAGGTGAAGAATATTACAATCACTTTGATACTTTACGCTCCAAATGTAAAGCAATGGTAGAATCCGGCTATGCTAACCATATAAAATCACTGGAAGCCTTATTTTAGAATGATCCTAATAAATTTTGGAAACATATTAAAACCAAAAAGGGTGAATTAGACATTCCTAAGTTAATGAGCTATAATGGGAAATCGTCAGAAGATGCGTGTCATTACCAATTTCTTTGCAGAGTTCTTTTCCTCTGTATATTCTAATCTAGAATAAACTATTCCTAAATTTAATGATGACACTGGGTTAACAGCGAACGTACTATCGGTTTCTGAAGTGGAAATATTCCAATACTTATTATAAGTTTTTGTTATGCACGAATACGTTCAAAAGTAAATATGTAATTAAAAATTATTATTAATTTTATTAAATACATAAATAAAAAGTTTACCTCGAGTAGGATTTGAACCTACGACCTGTACTTTGCTAGAGTACCGCGCTAACCAACTGCGCTATCGAAGTACAAGCCCCAATAGATGTAAATTTTGTCTTTATGTATGTAGAACTGATGTAAATTCTAAATATAATGAGATAACAATCAAATTACTTATATTAATGGAATGTGAGCCTGCAATATCGTAAATATAGCAAAGTACACGTCGTAGGTTCAAATCCTACTCGAGGTAAACTTTTTATTTATGTATTTAATAAAATTAATAATAACTTTTAATTACAATACTTAAGCAAACTGAATCACAAAAGTTCATGTGGCCCGGATGGAAACCCAGATACTCTCTTGAATCACTGCAAGTTTACCCTATAGCATCCTTTATGCATATTATCCAATACCTCTTAATCAACTGAAATCTTTCTGGATTCTTGAAAACAAGTTATATAACTCCCATCTTCAAAAGTGGTAATCGTTATTAACTTAAAAACTATAGATCTGTCTCCAAAATCTCATCAATCCCAAAGGTTCTCGAATCTATTGTTACGGATAAACTTATCTCATTTTTCAACACCTACTTAATTCCAGCACAGCATGGTTTTTAAAGGGACAGTTCCACTACTACTAACCCCTTGGTCTATCAGCAATGATTTAAATCTGTTAAAACTATATATGACTGCTACCAAATTCAACAAGATTTAACAGTGCTCTGTGACTGGTGTAAGAAGAATGGTATGAGTTTAAGTAAAAGCAAATGTCTCACAATGGAGTTTTATAAAATTAGGTCGCCTATGCAGTTTAAATACTCAGTTAGTGGTATTCAACTAGCTAATGTAAATTCCCTATAGGATCTAGGTATCCTGTTTGATAAAGAACCAATGTTTAATGCGCATATCCATCTGATATCCAATAGAGCACTAAAAATGTTAGGATTCACTAAAAGATCTCTTAAAGACTATTTGCTTTTAAATCGGTTTACTCTCGTTCGCTCAATCCTAGAATATGCATCGGTACTATGGTGTTCACATTATTCTAAATACATTTGCCAACTAAAAAACATTGTATTGCATTTAAAATGAAAATAGCCCACCACAAGGTAGGCTACAACAGCATACTGAATTTACTAAATATAAAATCATTAAATATATGTAGAAGAAACAGCGATCTATTTATTCTTTACAATATTGTAATGGTCATTACCATTCCAAAGACCTACTCGAAAGAATTAAACTTCGTACTCCGCAAATACAAACACGATCTAATGATTTGTTTTCAATTTGTTTCTACAGGTAAAACTATTGTCTCTATGTAACTTTACCGAGACTGTAAATCTGCTAACAACCTAAACATTGATTTTTTTCATGTTACACTCGCAGAACTAAAATCACAAGTGTAAAACTTATGATCTTTTAGTAAAATTTGAATAAACTTACACTACACAATAATCTACAGATTACAGTCTATCTTATTTTAGAAGAATTGTTGCTTATTCTTGTGAACTGTTGTAATATTGTTTGCCCTAGCTAGTAAATTCTAATCTTCTTTCTTTGGTGTATACCGTACACTTTACTTATATAAATAAAACACAAGTCCAAAAAAAATTAACAATCCTAAATGAACTATTTGTTTCGCTCTCTAAAAATAATTAAAAATAATTAACATCCCCTAACTTTAAAATTTGTTTACACAAGCCCAATAAATTTATTTTCGCCCAAAATAATAAATATGTAGTCAAATAAATTTTGTACACCAAAGTTCGAATAATATTAAAAAAAAACACCCAGAGCTTAAAGATATTTTTAAACATACACACGTTACTAGAAAAATACTTAATGCAGCTGGAATATGAATAAGATGAATAAATATGACTAATCGTTAAACATGATTAAAGTAATTCGTAATTTGTTAAACTTAAATATACCTTTTTAGATATTAAAATTGGTAGCTGCTAAAGTACAGATATTTCATACCTTACCTTTCCAATGAATAATCTGTGCTTTATATTGTTTTGCATGTAGTTTATGATCTCCATCGTATAGTAATTTTTAAACAATTACGTCGAAACTGCTTTCTATACAAAGAAAAACATATAATTGATTATTAACTTGAACAACTTACAAAACGGTAGAGTTACGCTCTTTAGTTGCATATATAAACCAATCCAAATGTTGATAACATACAGATTGTCAATCGTTTCAAGCTGAGTCTCCTAAATATTACTTAAAACTGAATTTGGATTAATTGCACAAAATTTGAATATATTCAGTTTTCCAACTTTACGAACTTTTTTGACGTAACGGGATCCGGAATTTCTCAACTCACGTAGAGAGTTTTATTTTTAAATGTAATACACCAAAATGCAATAGAAGATAACTGCACACCTTTTCAGGGAGTAAATTTAACACACGCGGTGCATCCTAACGAAATGCACAGGGAAATGAAGCTTTAAGACGCGTGTTGCACACAAAAAGAAAATATGGAAAATGCTGCAATATACTTAAGTAAACCCCTCATTATTTAAAACACCCTTTAATTACTTATTGTTAATTAGTATTTCTATTATTTTTGTTAACAAACGCAGCTCAGTGTAGAATACTGCAAACGGGCTAGTAATTTATTCTGAGAGTAGATAAGTATAAATCTGTAAGGCAATTGTTAGTTGTTAATTATAGGATAAATGTTCAAGAAAAAGAAATTTTTAATTTGTTTGTGACAGAAAATGTTAAGTTGGTTCTGAAATAAAATTTTAGTTGCTAGACACAGTAATTTTGGATTACATTCTGGTTTGTTCTGGAAAGAAAATTTCAAGTATCTGATCTGGAATATAAAATATTAGTTACATCTATAACTCAGTGGTGCGTGAAATATAATTAATACAATGTATATGTATTTTAATATCAACCTGGTCTTGGCTGGACTGTTGAATCCCTGTAACAAAAATTAATTAATTCCAGTATATCTCTGACAATCTGCTCTGGTCTACGTTGGTACCACTTGGTATAACAGTAAACATTATTATGAATTATTGAATATACGACTAAATACAGTTGTTCTTTCGTTTAGTGAGATTACATACGATATTAAAGTAAAAATTTTGTTTCTTTTTGTATTTCAATTATCTTGGAGCGGTTTCCAAACTATTCAGATCTAGTTCCTAGTGGATGAGATTTGTCATGGAATTTTTCTTAATATTAATATAGTTGCATAGAACATGTATAGAATCTTAAATTAATGCTAAGTTACCGGGAATGTTTATTTCTTTTTAAATTTGTTGTCGCAGTTAAGGGAATAAAATTTCATGATTGAAGAGTGTTTTAAATAACATAATATGTGTGGGTTTAAATTTATTTGTGTTTTCGTCCTTGTTAACGAAAGGTTCGGTCGCGGTTAAATAGTGCATACCTTCGAGGTTACCAGTTCATCTAAAATTTAATTGTTCTTGGGGAAGTTACAGAAAATTTATTGGTATAACATGGTCTCCTATTGAAAAACAGGATTTCTGCATCTTGATTCTAGGTATCATGTTTTTTTTTCTTGGGAAATGTCTATTATGCAGCTTTAGTAGGGAAGATTCTTTAGTGTGACGATTAAAAGCATGGAGTGATTTTAGATCGGTACGACGTTTTGTCTTCCTGCTGAGCGGGCGATGTAGGATTCGGGCGCACCTACGTTCTACCCTAGTTACTTGAAGCGATCGTGAGGGAATCTTCCCGTTCACCTTGTGTAGATCATAGAAAGAATTCATCCCGGGGAACCTTTCATGTTGTTATTCGTTGGTCAAGAGTGCCATTTTCGCTTCGAAATATAGTTTATTTTAATTCCTTCCTCGTTTTTTTAGTAAAATCGAGCTTAAGCGGGTTAAGATCCGGTAATTTGGTACAGTGCATTACGACTATATATATATATATATATATATATATATATATATATATATATATATATATATACAATACATTCTGTCTGTATAAAAGACAAAGAACTATTTATAAATAAATTAATGTTTGTGTAGATAAAGTCAGGTAAAGCAGTTATTAAATCACCTGCCTTGGATTAAATATTTTCGCCATTAAATTTGTATATATAAAATTTAAAATAATCGGTTAGTTGAAATTGACGACAGGAAACTTGCGATCCTGCAGATCCTTGTCCATAGAAGGAGATTGAAGAGTTATTGGTATCTGTCGATCAATTAACGAAGGGTCAATTGTAAGAGAATTGCCTTTACCGCTGTGAGATGAAAGTAAAGGAATCACGCGCACACGCACACATCCACAGACACACGACCGCACACACACGCACACACGCGCGCGTACACACACAGACAGACCCACACGCGCGCACATGCCCCCTCACATGCACACACGCACACATTCACACAGGTACACCCACCTACACATAGACGCACACACATACACACAGGCACACATCCACACACGCACGCCCACACACACACACAGACAGGCCCATACGCGCATGCACCCTCACACGCACACACGCCCACACGCACACACACACGCACACACGCATACACGCACACACACGCACACACGCCCCCCTCAACACACATATAGGCAGACACACACGCACACACGCGCACACAGGGAGGACCAGGGCGAAATTATATTTCAGGTATCTACTGATAAAACACGTTTTTTTTCAAGTGTTTCTACATCTGTATTTTCTTTGAAAAATCAAGCAGATATCTTTCCCGCCACTAATGGTCTTGGGGTTAAAGGTTATGTAATATTGGTAAAATTACAGGTCCAAGAATATTCTATTTGCGTCTCGAATGAGCAATAGTAGAATTTGTATCTATTTAGCGACAACGGAACTAGTAAAGGAGTTTATTAAAAATGAAGGAAGGTAAACAACAATCAAACTTTTGTGCCAGCTAGAAAATTAATCATGCCTGCGATGAGAATTGTCTTGTTTAATGTATCTCCATGCATCCCTCACTTTATAATAGAGCAGGAACTAAAGAAACAAAACCTTAAGCTGATATCCCGCATGCCTTCATAGGAGCTGGTATAGCGACGGAGGGCTATCTGCACATTTATAGCTTTCGCCGGCAAATCTTCATAGCTTGTGACCCTGATAAAGAAATAAAATTTTCAACATCCATACTAGTTAAGTTTGAAGATGAGGAGTATATGATTTTCTTGTCAGACGATAAAGTAAAATGTTATACGTGCAAAGAATTTGGTCATATAACCACAAAATATACAAGACCTAAGCCTAGAACCGAAAACGTACAGGTAGTAAACACGGTTATTGAATCTACAAGTAACAAACAAGCCCGTTCGCCTTCAACTCCTACGACGTTTAATACAACTCATTACAATTTTGATAAAATTCGGGTTATTTCGGTAGACACTAGGGATAATGATGACATTGAACTTTCAGAAAAAATTAATAACACTTAGAGTTCTTCTCAGCCAGACTCTTTTCTAAAACCCAGTAAAGGAAAAGAAGTAAACCACATAAAAAGGCAAACACCTCCAATAGATAGTTATGATGATTTTAAGGCCATATGGAAGGATGGAGAGGAGCCCATGGTGTTATATTATAGAACACTTTGTGATTTTATAAATAATGTGAAAGGTTCGAACACCACCTTAGAAATAGCAAAAAGATACACGGAAGATATTAGCGGAATAAGTGGAATCATAAAGAAAGCCATACCTGTGTTCAGTCAACGTGCAATAAAAGAACGATATAAAGGGACAGTAAAATATTTACAGGGTGACCTGTATAAAGAACATACGGGAGCCCTCCCGCCCCTGGATGAGTCTTTGAGGGACTCATCAATTGATAATAGATCATCGACTGAAAGTATTGGTAGCACCTTTTGATCTTAATTAATTACAATGGAAACTTTAAAAATCATTACATTAAACGTTAAAAGCATTAAGACTATAAACGCATGACCTTAAACGAGTTCTTCAAGAAACAAATATATAGATACTATACGTGATAACGAGGATATTTCGCCATTACCACAACTTGGCTGATAAACTATACTCTGGTACGGCAATTGCTGTTCGAAATACGCAAAAATTAACCATAATGGACCACAAACTAATCTGTCAATCGCACGTCCAGAGTCACATTAAGTATTAATGGTACGGGTTGGGTTTAATGGAACATCTACTTGACACACAACTTAAATTATCACTAGATATATACAGCGTGGATGAAGAGGCAATCATATTAGCTGGCGATTTTAACCGTACTCTAAACCCTCTGATGGATCGTCGTGGTTCGTGTGAAAGACACCCCGCAGATGCTAACATACCTCAAACTATAGTAAGCGCTTTTTCTCTTGAAGATTGTTGGTTCCTTTTTAATAGAAAAGAGGGATTTACATTCTTTGCCACTAAGTCAGCATCTAGATTAGATAGGTTCTACAATTCATAAAAGATTCTGAGAAATTTGGCTATAATAAGCTCTCCTTTTTGGAGCATCTAGCTGTTATTGCAGGATTTAACGGAATATGTAAAAAGAAGGCGTTTACGCCTCCCTATTGGAACTTTGACGACTCTTTACTAAATCGTTACAATTTCGTCGATTCACTGTATACCTTTCTGAGTAATGAAGTTAACTGACGGAGTAATGAAAGCGATTTGTTGACATGGTGGGACACAATTTAAAAATGGATATTAGGGATATAGTGGTGTTATGCCAACGCCAAAAATAGAGCACAGAACTATTAGATCTGAATCAACTACAACGAGAAATTAGTCGTTGTCTAGATCTATGCAAGATAGTGAAAAATCATTTTGAAGAAAACTTCCGAGATGCAAAAGAAAATGTAGATAAGGATTCCATGTTGTTTACAAACTTAACACCTTTACCGAATTCGTATAAAGAATCCATCAATAAATATTTTACGGATGAGTTTAAGCAAGCTCTGTATTCGTTGAATAAACGAAGCGCTCCAGGAAGGGACTGGCTTACTGTTCGATTTACGTTACTTTTTGGGATAAATTAGAACATCTATATTATAGATTTACAGAGCAGTCACGTTTTATTCTATCACTAGAAGAAGCTACAAATAGCTTAGATTTTGCAATAGATGGGTATCCTCGTGGACTACAGGATATCAAAGGCATTCCAACGAAAGCGTTTAAATTTATTAAAGAAATGAAACCGCCTCTATCCGTTGAATTTTGGTCAGCTATAGGAATTAAAACCGTACGGGATTTCTATATTTGAAATAAGTGGATTACAAAAGCAGAACTACTGAAAATGATCGAACAGGTATCAATACTACAACAGAAATATTTATTAACACATTACTTAAAACTCCAACGATATTTTGATGTACATTATAGCAAACCAATGCATGACTATACAGTATATAATGAACCACTGCAGCTAAACTTTACCAATATTGGAAAAGGATGACAGTATCCAAAACTGCACGGAAAGCCTTGCAAGAAAAGATATCTGCAAATATACATGGGATCAGAAGAAACAACTAGGAAAGTATCAAAATATTGAGGTTCATTGGAAAACATTTTTCAATGAGCTAACATTAGGTAAGGATGGCGAAATTTCTTGGCGATTTGCTAAAGATAGGCTGGCAGATCCGGTTTTTCTTAAGAACGCTGGACTGACAGACAGTAGTGACTACCCGTTTTGTCAAGGAACAGGCATTCATATTTTTCTTAATTGTCCGCAAACCATACAGCTCTGATATCACGTAAAAACCCAAATATATAGATTAACTGGGTACCGCATAGGCATTCTATAAACTCACAGCGATTTATTCCAAAACATACCGAAATATCATCTGGCCAACTATCTAATCACCATGGCCAAAAGCACAATATACTAAGTGTCAACTAATGTAATGCGGGGGAGAACCGCGAAAGACTACAAAACACAGTTCGGAATAGGGTTAAGAATGAGTATGGATGGCCTATGGGAAAAAAGTCCGAGGTGTTTTCAAAGTGTATGGTGTGTAAAAGATGTACTGTGCAAAATTGAAAATAGAGAGTTAGAATAGTGATATATCCATATAATGTTTTACTATTACTGCAACGTTTCCTTTAAATTGATTGTGTAAAGATGCATGTCATGGTTATACTAAATGCATTATGACAACTGGTGAAATGTCATAAAAGCTTTGTAAAATTTGAAAATTTGTAAAATGTACAGTTGTAAATAAAATAATAATAATACACACACACGCACGCACGTACGCACGCACACACGCACATCGCACATACACACGCATACACATACGCACTCATGCACACACGCACACACGCACTGTAAGGTTGTGTTGACGCACCCTGTATGTATATATATATATATATATATATATATATATATATATATATATATATATATATTACGTGTTTGAGTACGGGTGTATTGAGTTTGAACGAAAAATAAATTTTTTTTTGTGTATATGCATAATGTATGTGGGTGGATGATACGCCACTGGCAATTTAGGAGAAATATCATTCAGTATGCAGATACGTGTATTTGAGTGTTATAGAGACATTGGTGTTGGAATAAATAGATTCTGATGAATGTAAATGTGAAAAGAAATGTGTCGATGGGACGATAATGTTTTGCTACTGTTGACTACTGAATAAGGAATGGAATGTTGGAGGATAAAGTAGTAATCTTTGCCGGAAGATGTTAATGTATAAGTATAGAATGTTTTAGGAAATATGTAGAGAAAGATTTGGTATGTTTAATTGTTGATTATAGAAAGTTCTCGTAATGTTGTGCAATCAGTTTTGAGAATACGTGTACGTATATGGGATTTGAGACCTTAGACTGTACTTATTTTTGCAAATGTTGCGGAAGGAGGATGAGCGCATCTGAGAGATAAACGTTGAAAGTTGTGTAATGGTCCAGAGTGGCCACTGAATGAATGTGATGACGAGAAATGGCTTCTCCATAAAGTAATTGTAAAATTTGCAGGTAAGAACAAACATGGCGATGTATAGTAATTACAAGCGTGTTTGTGCAGAGGGTAGCATCAGTCGGCACTAAGAAAGTTTGAGTGAATACCATTGGTGAATATAGCGAGGAAGTAAGACATGTTTAAAGATGGATGGCTGGAGGTATAAATAGGAAAGTCAGAGATTGACGGGGGCTTCTTGCTTTTTGGCTTTTGCTTTTGGTGGATGTCGGTGAGAGCTCGGTGGAAGGCGCGCGCGAGGTGAAGTGTGACCTCAGAATGGGTTGAGTTGGAGTTATATTTGTGAATAATATTGAAGGCAGTCATTGTTTAAACAACTGCCTAACCCAAAAGGGGATGAATCGTATAAAACATTCATAAATAAAACAATTAATAAAATTGAGGTTGAAGATAAAATCAGTTTATGGTTTTTTTTGTTCTTCAAAAAAAAAGTGCATAAGCAGTTTTGTAATAAGATAATAGTTGTTACGTTATAGTGTTGAGTGCGGCGCGTGTGCTTGTAATGATCCTTAGTTCAAATTATTTATGGGACCACCTTTAAGTGAACGAAATATTCGTAGTAAATTGAGCCAATGTTAAAGTAATTTTATATGACATCAAAAGTTTATTTGTGTAAAGAAGGGCTAAATTGTCCTAAAGGTTGCACGAAACTTTAAAGAGGCTACCAAACGTGTACAGATTATTACGGGTTATTGGAGTAATAACCTCGATAAGCAATGTGAGCGGCCTTGACCTTGAAAACCATTGGTCTTAATGCGGATAATGTGTGTGAAAACTTCACTGGTCTTGACCTTGAAAACCTTGTACTTGGACGCTTCGACCTTGAAGCGGGGAACGCGTACGTGCACGGTGAGTTATAAGTGGGGTAGCTATTTTACTGGCGTCGGATGCCTTAACATGATCCCAAGATTTTATTTCCAAAATACGACCGGCTCGTTGTCTACTAAGGTCATCCATGCTCGAACGCGCCCTTCGCTTCAAGGTCACACGATGCATGTATCGAAGTATATTCCTCAAGGTCATTGAAGTAACTAGACTTGAAAAAATCACTGGAAAAGTTACTATATAGTTGTTCAAGGTCATTTAAGCAGATTGTCCACATCCAGGGCAATGGTTTTCAAGGTCAATGTCATCGTACACATTACCTGCATCGAAATATATTTCTCAAGGTAATCACATTGTCTACGTCAAATTTCATGGTTTCCAAGGTCATCACATTGCCTACCTCAAAAGTACAAGGTTTTTCAAGGCCACGTTCCCTGCATCAATTTTCAAACCCAGGAAATGTTCAAGGTCACCAATGAATTCTCTTGACAAGAAACTTTCAAGGTCACACTCTCCATCAATTCCAGGAAGTTCATTGTCATCTGTCTCAAGCCCTGAGGTGTCATTACAATTCTCAAGGTCAGGGGTATTAAATAGACTTTTCAGGGTATGGGGGATTCCACTTTTCAGGGTCAAAGTCACCAATTCTTGCCTGAACCAAGTTAGTTATTACAATTATTCTCGAGGTCGCCCGTTGGGGTATCGTATTACAGCTTATTGTCTACTAATAGTCAAAGTTCATTAACCACTTCAAGGTTATCGTTTTCAAGGCTACGCCACCCAGCAAAGTTCATTGACCACTGTGGTTCAGGTCAAAAATTCCTTTGTGCAGGATATTTCAAACACCTCAAGGTCAAAGGTTCAAAGTTCTTGTATTGACTAAACTGTAATAAAAGGATTATGCCTACGTGGGCTCATACTACTATCCTAAACCACCAGGATGAGGTAGTTTTCCTAAGAACCGGATCCGGTTCCAAAAGACAGGGGATCTGTTTTGCAACACAGGTAGCCGTTTCCCCCATTTCAAGGTCACACCTCTGAGAAAAGAACAAAGGCGATCCATTATTCTGGTCGAGTCAGAGTCGTAATTCCTAAAAATAGATTGTTATCTAGATACCCCACCATTTCAGGCTCAATTCAGAGAAATCAATTTTCAAGAACAAAGACGATCCATTGTTCAAGCCAACGCTTCAAGGTCTATGCTTACAATTTTCAAGGTCACACCTCTGAGAAAAGAACAAAGGCGGTCCATCCATTCATAGAAATCAATTCCTAATCAATAATCAATAGGCATTCCTAATCAATGACTTTTGTATAAGTCGTACAAGTTATTACAATTCCTTGACATCGATTTTCAAGGTCACCTGCAGTGGTATCATAGTTCATGAAATGATAGGTTATCTATCCTAAAAATAGGTCAAGGTTAAATATCTCTTATATTAGCTAAATGCTCTTCAAAGTCAAATATAAAAATATCGAGGGAGGGGGTAGATGTAGAAGTGGTTAAGGTATTTAAGCAGTAATGTGCAAATAAAATTGATTAAATATGCTGAATCATGGACCAAAGCGGTAGATGCACATACAGCCGTGGAACGTTTACTACAACAATTGACGATATTGTCATTTGATGCTAATCATGAGACAGTATATGGTTCAGAACGCGTTTATACGGAAGAGGACTGTCCTGCACTTGCAAAGAAATATGAAAATGATGTAGAAATATGTGAAACGTATTTAAAGGGTCGATATTGTTTGACTTGTTTGATACAAAAGTTAAGTGCGGGACAACTAGCAGAGTTCACTCTAGATTTGATGGAGTGGGAAGGTGGAGATACCAGTGAAAATGAAAAGGGGGAAGAAGGGGAATATGAAGAGCAGTAGTCAGTTACTAATTGTATTTTCTCGATTAGAAAAAGATATATAATTAAAAATAAAACCATAATTATTGTTGTGAATATATAGTGTTCTTTTGCATATACAAAGGATGTATTCATGAGTAATCTGGGTGCAGTCGAAAAAAGACAACAAACAGCAGTGTCCACAGCCACATGTAAACATGATTTAACATCATTTAATCATTTCATATTTATCGTCGGAATAGGAAAAATGAGCCTAATTGACATAATATACAGGGTGTTCGCGTCAAAGGGAAACTTATGCATCGAATTGCGTTATTCAATTAAAGTACATTCAAGATGTTATAAATTCTAAGTATAATATTAATTTACATAACACTGTATGGAAATATTGTACTATCATCATGCTTATCTAATGTATAGCATTTACTAAAAATATAGTTTTTGTGATCACAATTTAGGTATAAATACCCCACCCTATCCATCTAGGTCAATAATAATTTTAGCATTCCTTGGAGGTTAAATTCTTAGAAATAGTAAATAAGCGTTCCCATTGCTCAATTCTAACAATAGAATCAGTTCATGGAAACAAGAAGAATGATGGGGTTGTTGTCTATGCTAATATCAATGTTCTTGTACTGACTAAATTTTTGTTTGTAATAATAAAAAGATTATGTTTACGTGGGCTCATACTACGGTCCTAACCGCAAGGATGAGGTAGTTTCCCCAAGAACCGGATCCGGTTCCCAAAGACTGATAACCGTTTCCCAAAACAGGGAGCCGTCACCCAACACAGGTAAACGTTTCCCCCCAGTAGTGTTGGAAACATGATTGAGTGTCAAGCTTAGAATGCGAATTTTTAGTATGAAAGTCATCATTGTGTGTGTGATCACTTTTAACCTTGAAAATAGATTTCTCGGAATTGACCTTGAAATTTGTGTATTAGATTTACGTAACTGTATAATTAAAGGATTTTAATTTGTTTTTGCATTTAAGTTTAAGAGACGTAGGTTTTTAATAAGTGTTGAACAGTGTCTCAAAGTAAAAGGATCTCAGATCCTGATATGTAGGCTTTAAGGAAAGCTGAATGTATGGCTACTATACAATATAATGAAGCGATGAAAATACCTATTAGGAAAGATGATGATGTGTTGTGGACCACATTAAACGAAAATCAGTTGAAGGAAATTGAATGTGAGAAACATAATAAATAAAACAGATGTGACCCAACAAAGGTATTACAAAATGTTAAGTGACAGTACATCAAACTTCCCGTAGTCTGAATACTGACCTAAATCAATTTTTTTATTTGTATATAGATGAATAGTGTGGTTAATAAGTACATCAAACTTCCCGTAGTGTGTACACTGACTTAAATCAATTTTTTTTATTTGTATATAGATGAATATTGTGGTTAATAGATTCCAAGTTTTATAAAAAATATCTTATTTGTTAGATGACATTGAAACGTTGACTTGAACAATGGATCGCGTTTGTCACTGAAAATTGATTTCTCAGAATTGAGCCTGAAGTGGTGGGGGTATCTAGATAACAATCTATTTTTTGGAATTAGGGCTCTAACTTGGCCAGAACAGTGGATCGCCTTTGTTCTCTTCTCAGAGGTGTGACCTTGAAAATTGTAAGCGTAGGCCTTGAAGCGTTGGCTTGAACAATGTGTCGCCTTTGTTCCTGAAAATTGATTTCTCAGAATTGAGCCTGAAATGGTGGGGTATCTAGATAACAATCTATTTTTAGGAATTTTGACTCTAACTCGGCCAGAACGATGGATCGCCTTTGTTCTTTTCTCAGAGGTGTGACCTTGAAATGGGGGGGATACCTCTGTTGCAAAACAGTATTGGGGAACGGCTATCTGTCCTTGGGAACCGGATCCGGTTCTTAGGAAAAGTGCCTCATCCTGGTGGCTTAGCATAGTAGTGTTTGACCTGAACCACACAGGTCAATGAACTTTGCTGTGTGGCGTAACTTTGAAACCCATAACCTTGAAAAGGTTAATGAACTTTGACTATTAGCAGATAATAATCTGTAATATGTTACCCCAGCGGGCGACCTCGAGAATAATTGTAATAACTAACCTGGCTCAGGCTAGAATTGGTGACCTTGACCCTAAAAAGTGGAATCCCCCATACGATGAAAAGTCTATTTAGTACCCCTGACCTTGAGAATTGTAATAACACCTCAGGGCTTGAGACAGATGTCAATGAACTTTCTGGAATTGATGGAAACGTGACCTTGAAAGTTTCTCGTCAAATTAACACTCAGTCAGAGAATTCATTGGTGACCTTGAACATTTCCTGACCTTGAATATTGACGCAGGAAATGTGGCCATGGAAAACCTTGTACTTTTGGGGTAGGTAATGTGATGACCTTGGAAACCATGTACTTAGACGTAGACAATGTGATGACCTTGAGAAATATATTTCGATGCAGGTAATGTGTACGATCACCTTGACCTTGAAAAACATTGACCTGGATGTGGACAATCTGCTTCAATGACCTTGAAAAACAATCTAGTATTTTTTCTAGTGATTTTTTCAAATCTACTTACTTCAATGACCTTGAGGAATATACTTCGACGCATGGAGCGTTTGACCTTGAAGCGAAGGTCTCGTGCGAGCATAGATGATCTTGAAGATAAGCAACGTGAGCGACCTTGACCTTAAAAACCATTGACCTTGACGCGGAGAATCTGTGTGAGAGCTTCACTGGTCTTGACCTTGAAAACTTTGTACTTGAACGCTTCGACCTTGAAGCGGGGAACGCGTACGTGCACGGTGAGTTAGAAGTGGGGTGGCTATTCTACTGGCGCCAAGTTAGGTGAACGAACAGCCGCTTTAGCTGTAACAAGTATAATGAAGGCAAAAAGAAAGTTAGGAGTGCGTGTTAGCAGAACATAACGGATCTAGGAAAATTCACTGCCAAAAATTCACCGACAGCAATTCACCGAAAGTAAATTCACCGCCACAACAATTCACCGAAACAACATATTTTGAGGGTTAATAAATTGCCATACCAGTACAACATTCACCTTTAACACAGACTTCTTCTTCATGATATTAACCTTTCTAGCAAAGCAATCAAATGCCTTTGTTAAAAAAATTAAGAGATCCTTGTATCCTAAGTTGACTCTAATTCCCGTTAATAATCTCGAATCAAAACAAGATTTAAGATAATACCAAAAAGTCAAATTGCGCTCTATTCTAAGGGGATTTTCATTCCTACTATCTAAGTGAACATTATTGGTAATACCTTTTTTTTATCGGAGAGAATATTGGTTCTAAGTATCGAAAATGTGTTTAACCATTTCGGGCGTGTGTTTTAATAATTTTAATGTATTTTGAGTCAACTCAACTAGGAATCTGCTGAGGGCAGACAGATGATGAGGATGACATACTTACCGACACTAAACTTATCCTTAAAATATTCAACAAAGGTATTCCGGGTTTATTGAAATTTGCTCAGCGAAATCGAACGGAGCACACAACCCAAGAATTTCACAAGACAACAAAAACACGTAATCAATTTTAGCATCAATAAACCTCTTATATAGAACAAGTGCTCTGTAACAAAGTATCGAACATTCAAGTAGGTAGACGCTACGTTGCATTTTTTTCTCATTTTCTGCAAAAGTACTCTCTCCCTCTCGCTTCAAATGCTGAAACAAAAATTTATAGTAAATGGTGAAAATATTTACGTTGGTTATATCACTTAGCATCAGTCCTTTTGCCGTAAATAACATGACAACTCTAAAGAAACAAACGAAGTTATCGTTATCATTAAAAAAACAAAAACCAAAAGTTCTCCAAAATATAAAAGTGAATGAGGGGCAGAAAGTAAAAAGTGGAAAAGTTCAGGAGGCTAATAAACAGCCTTTATTGAACTCGGAATATAGTGTGATAACAATACATTCCGACGATGAATCGAGGCACGAGGAAGTTAGGTAATTATAATATCTATACAATTTGTACGATTGTGTATTTACGATATATTATGTAGTTTAATAATCTGAGTAATTTGTCGTACAGAGCAACGCACACCCTCGAATCTGTCAGGTTGCGTTGACGCACACTGTATGTAGGATGTTATAATGACGTGTATGACGTGTTTTGAGTGCGTGTGTATTGAGTTTGAACGGAAAAAAAATTTTTTTTTTTGTATGCATAATGTATGTGGGTGGGTGATACGCCACTGGAAATGTAGGAGAAATATAATTCTGTATGTAGATACGTGTATTTGAATATTAGAGAGACTTTAGTGTTGGAATAATTAGATTCTGATGAATGTAAATGTGAAGAGAAATTTGCCGATGGGACGATAATGCTTGCCACTGTATCGCTACTGTTTTGCTACCATAAGGAATGGAATGTTTGAGGATAGATGAGTAATCTTGGTCAGAAGATGTGAAGGATAAGTGTAGAATGTTTTAGAAAATATGTAGAGAAAGATTTGGTATGTTTAAGTGTTAATTATAGAAAGTTTTTGTAATGTTGTGCAATTGTTTTGAGAATATGTGTATGTATATGGGATTTGAGACCTTAGACGGTACTTATTTTTGCAAATGTTGCGGAAGCAGATCGAGCGCAGGTTGGAGATAACTGTTAAAAGTTGTGTAATGGTCCAGAGTGGCTACTGAATAAATGTGGTGACGAAAAATGATTTCTTCATGAAGTAATTGGAAAATTTGTAAGTAAGAACAAATATGGCGATGTATTGTAATTACACGCGTGCTTGTATAGAGGGTAGCATCTATTGGAACTATGAAATTTTGAGTGAATACTATTGGAGAATATAACGCGGAAGGAAGACATGTTGAAAGATGGATGACTGAAGGTATAAATAGGAAAGTCAGGGATTGAGTGAGGTCAGTTAAGCTTTTTCGGTTTTGGCTGTTGCTTGTGGTGAAGGTTGGCGGAAGACGCGCGCGAAGGTTGTGTGATAGAATGGGATGATGTTGGAGTTATATTTGTGAATTTTAGTGAGGCAGTAATTGTTTAAACAACTGCGTAACCCGAACCGGGGATGAATCGTAAAAGACATTCATAAAGAAAACAATAATAAAATTGAGGTTGAAGATAAAATTAGTCTGTGTTTATTTTCAAGAAAATAATAAGTGCGTAAGCAGATTTGAATAAAGATAACAGTTGTAACGTTAGTAGCGTCAAGGTTAGCGCGTGTTCTTGTACCGACATTCAGTTAAAAGTATTTATGGGACCACCTTTTAAGTGAACGAAGTGTTCGTTGTATATTAAGCCAATGTTTAAGTAACGTTATATGACATTGAAAGTTTATTTATATAAGAGACTAAATTGGTGTAAAGGTTGCTAGAAATTTTAGGAGGCAACCAAACGTATACAGCTTATTACGTGTTATTAGACTATTTGTGAGTACAGAAAGGAATAAGTGTTTGTGAAATTGTGAAGCACTGGTTATGTGGCTTCATGCAATTTAAGGATTACAAATGGACTACAAATAATTGATTTACGGAAGAAAGAAGAAAGAAATCCAAGGATTAACGGAAAATTTTAAGTAAGAAATTAGATTTAGGAATTTTAAGAACTCATTTAAGCCCGATTATCTTTTTGTTTAGTTTATTTGCGTATTGTTGTTTCAATTATTAAGTAGTTTTGAAAGGAAGAGATAATCGTTCTTGAGTCTTATTGTATGGTTTGTTTTAGTAGTAAGAATACAACGTGGTATTTGGTGGTTTAACTTTCAACCACGCTGATGTAATTTATGTAGATATTTGTGTTTTTGTTTTATTTTGTGCAGGACAATATATATATTTACCGTTGATTGTTATTCTGTTGTTTATTTAGCCAGGTATGAAACACAGTTGTAACATTCACTTAATTGGTGATCTAGTTTTGACAATTTTAAAAGTAAGCTTTGCATATTTTTGGATTTTTAAGATTAATGAACAACCTGAAAGGTTATATTTGCCAGGTTGATTGCAAAATTTTCATGTTTGTTTCATTAGCGCAATGCACAATTAACGGATCAGCTGTTGTCTTGAAAATGTCATTAAGTATAACAAAGAGTTGGAGTTTTGAAACCTTGAATATTTACGAATGTCAATACGATTCAGAAGTGTTATAAAAAGTAAATTAAATTTAAAAGATATCGTTCATGTTAAGAATTTTAAAAATTAATTACCGAATATTGGATGAAGAAATATTTTATTCAGTAATAAGTAGAAATTTAACGTTGTATGTATACGAGGGATACGCAGAAAATATTCAGTTACCGTATTATAACTTTTGTTTTGGATATTTTAGTTTACGAGGTGTATTCAAAAAGTTTTTAATAACCTGGGTAGTACTAAATATATTTGAGTTTGAGTTGAATTGTTTTGGACGAGTGTTTGTTTTAGAACCCTCGTGTAAGAGTTTACTGAGTAAGCACAATCCTACTTTCCACAATCGAGTAAGGTTAATTAACATCCAGCTTAAGACAATTATTTTAGCAAAGTTTCGATTGTGGTGGCGCCTAGAGACATATTTTCCCGGACTGAGCTGTTTGAGTGTAGGTGTAAGGTGTTTGAGCATATTAATCATTCATTTTACTTATTATTTCGACCACGCCCATCTCCCTGTTAGCTGACTTGGCAACCCGCTTACATTAGTAAGCATACACGACGCCTAGTGCGGTTTGGACGTGTAACAAATCTTCGGGAGATGGAGGGCGACATAGATTTATTTCAACCACCAATTCGGTAATTATTACAAAATATGTAAAGTCCAAAGAAATTATAATAGAACGGTTTCTTTCCAGAACAACAGCGTCAGCACCACCACCACATTGTCCATGCCTCCGTTGGTAACAGAGGGTTCGTTCCATCACCTTCAATAGTAAGTTGCAAACTATAACCAAACAGAAATTTACCTAACCTGTACATTTTATCACAGTAATGGAAACTCGCAGCAGTCTTCACATCCTCTGGGGTCATTGCCTCACCAACATGTACAGTAAGTTAAGAATTAGTGACACGAAATAAAAAAAAATTAACTTGTATTGATCCTTCACAGTACCGGAAAGCAAAAGGAGACAATGGTGGAGGTCTTCGCCATGGATTTCTACCCGACGCCAACACTGCCCCATTTACAATCGCAAACTCCGAGAGAATTTGCTCTCAAAATCATCGAAAAGATGAAGCATATGGATACCGTGTATAAAAGCAAATTGAGGACTGCACGTAAAAGAACGGCGCAGCTGAATGTTGAGTTGGGGACCTCACGAGCGGCAGAGGAAGGCAAACTTGAGCAGGAACTGGTCTGCATCAAAAAATTTTGTGAATTTTGGGGCTGGGGTGTACAAATAGATAGATATCTAGTATGTAAATATGTAGAAATAAGAATTATATGTAATATTGGTAAAGCAATTATAATAAATGTAGATAATTGAGTATCGAAAATATTTGCATTAATAACTGCCTCATATAGGAAATCCTGAAGTGATGCTAGCTTTAACATAACATTTATGAAAAGGATCACAAATGTCTGCATGCATAAACGGGGAATGATGCAGTATAAGAGTGATTGTGTAATATAAAATTAGTGAATTTATAATGTAACCAGAAGTACTAAAATTAATGTGTGATAACAAGAGCGTGACATCAGTTATTAGTTTCCCATTGTAATACTGTCATAAAAATTAAGTAAACATAAGGGAAATGAAATGATACAAAATAGCCAGCAAATGTGTAATGTGTGTTGCATGTCTGCAGGACTTACTTAAATTGCTTTCCACTTTATACATGTAACTGCATGTGTGTTAGAATGATAAAATTTATATTAAAAAGTAATCAATTCATGAATTAAAACAGAAAAAAAATAGTTGAATTAAACTCATACGCTACTCAGGAAAACAAAATAGATGTAATAATTTTATTAAGCACTGAAATAATATAGGTAAGGGAAAAAAACAAAACATAAGCAATACTATATTTCATACAAAAATATAAATTAATCAAAAATAATTAGGTCGTGATCTAAAACAAAAAAATCAGTTCAATTAAAAGTTATATAGATATACCCTCATCAACCACATAGTCATATCGATGTCCAATAATTGAAAGTTTATTGCAAATATTTAATACGAGACGGGTCCCGCTAAATGAGGTCCCGTCCCCTTCCATAAAAACGTATCGTATTAAAACAAAAATTATTTAAACATGAAACAACAACAAAAATTACTCACTTCCGGAAATATATTTCTTAGAAAATTAGAAACTACTTCATCTGAAAATTGAAGTTAAAAATACCTATAAATTACGTATAATATTCTACTTACACTCTTCCGTTCTGTTGAACCCTAAATCAACAAATTCAACGAAATCTGTAATAAAGACGTTAAGTTTCAGTAAAAAAAATGTTTATAAATTTTTCTTACCAGCCTTTATTTTAGTAGATAAAGTAAAACATCGCTAATGTATAAAACGGGTATATGTCTGTAATATGATATTATAATGTAAGGTGAACAACATTATTATATAAATTTTTCATGAGTATGCGTAAATAAAATTGTATTATAAGTAACTGTTAAAGACGTATGTGCATTAGGGTGGAGCGAAAAAATCAATTTTTTTATTTCTTGATGTAATAGTGAAAAAAAGTTGTTACTAAAGCTCAATTATTACCCTGATTTAAAAAAAAAAATCGGAAAATATCTTCTGCCCTCTACGCACCATTAAACTTTTTTTATTTTTCGTTATAATAGTGAAAAAAAGGTGTTACTATAGTTTAATTATAACCCTGCTTAAGAAAAAAAAATCCGAGAGTATCTTCTGCCCTCTACACACCCTTAAATAATAGAAAAAGTGTAAAAAGTAAATTTTATACTTTTACTCGTATTTTTAATGGTACAAAACAGTTGTTACAATGGTTCAATTAATAAACTAATAACTAAAAAAATGAAACCATGTCTTTTTTCCGATACACACCCTTAAAATAATGATAAAATATAAAAAAATCTTAGGTAATCAAGAAAGGGTAGCTGCTATTCCAGTTCTATCCCTCTCCCTTTTACTAGATGCACTTAAGAGTGAGTCTATTGATTAAATTGACGTTTTGTGTTAAACTTGGGCATTGCTGCTCTGGATTTAAGAGTAACCTTAACAAAACCATCTCAGTTTAGAATGGGTAGAGTTGTTATTTTAATAGCTTGCCAATCTATAAGGTCGATATAATCGGTTGCCTCAAAGTTTATTGTTGGAATACTAAATGTTCTCTTTTTATCACAGTTCACTCTAGCCTTTAATATACGTCTTAGTGCTAGTTCTTGAATAACTGTTCTATTATCTGTAAGCATACATATTAACAGATTTTCGGGGTAAATAAAAAAGGCATTACGTTGCATTACTGCATCAATAATATTTTTTAGCCCCGGTTTCAAGTATCGACTTAATTGAATTGTCTTCCAAATATGTTTAGAACCATTTGTACATGATGAATTAAACGTGATATTAAACCAAATCGGTGCGTAGACGGTTTGAATAAACTGTGTTAAGATTTGAACTCGGGTTCTTTGTGCCAATATATAGCCTCAGTATTCCATTGGCTGTCGTCAACCATCTGGCATGAGCCAGTTTACCAGGGTCCATATTAGATAATTCCAAAAAACACTTACCACTGGAGATCGCAGAGCACATTTGATAGAGATATTTTTAATCTGTAGTTAACTCGGAAACTACTACATCAGGAAGATTATAAGCAATTGGTTTAAAAGCTACAACTTCTAGGTTCTGACAGGTTTCCAACGATTTTCCAATAGCTCCCACAAATCCACGAGGTCCACTGGTGTCACCGTCAAGAAACTGAAAAAGACGCCTTAAAGGAAGTTCATTAAAATGCAGCAGACAAATAAACCACTGTAACGGTCGGTTAATATGTGCTTCCATCTGAGATATAACTCCGTTCTTTGATCTAGTATTAACCACTGTTCCATCACATCCTACTGCTAATAAATTGTCCAAATTAAAATTATTTGCAGCAAAAAAAGTTAGTATGGACTCTGTAATACTTTTAGCAGAACCTGACGTAGGCGTGGTGTGTCCGATATACAACGATTCAGGTTCTTGGATAAGTGATATGTGCTCCTCTACTATAGTTTTTTTATGCCTTTTGTTTCCAATTATTTTTTGTGTCAAGGTCTTATCTTTTCTTCCGTCAAAATAAAGAGCTTTGATTGACTTCTCAACATCGTCGTCTTGGAAACGTTGCCTACTTTTTACTCTAGCTCTTCTGACTTTACTCCTATCTACAACATTCATTTTGTCTTCATCGGAGATAATTCCAACATCTTTCAGCACAGCTGATGCTATGGCCGCTGCAGATCTGTCAGATAACTTGTATCGATCACAAAGTTGAGCAAATGTTGGTAATTCGATTCCCTGTAGTTTGTAGGCCATCTGTTCCTTTTGACGTAGATGGAAGATAATCGTTATATTCCTCGTTACAACTGGCTGAAATATCAAGCATTGTTTCATTATAAACTTCATGAGTACTATGAGTAGAAGTAGATCTGGAAATTTTTCTATTTTCCTTTATTGTTCTCTCTTCTCTTTTCTGTATTTTTTTTGCTTTCTACTAACTCTACATTGCCAATGAACATTTTCCGGTTCGTTCTCTGATCAGTTAAGAAAGCTTGTTCTTGGACTGGTATTTTATTTGCTTTTTGGGACGAACAATTTGTAAACGTTTTACATTTACAAGTACTTATATCAAACAAGAATCTGGAGTCATCTTTAAATGTCTTTACTTTTGATAAATATGTACTATTTCGTTTTGATTCTGGATGTCTGATAATTTTAAGATACTTGTCGTGATACGATCGAATACATTGAATGACACGTGTACGAGAGACAGTCGGAAGTGATGCTTTCGACCACAACTTACAAATTTTGTCACTTAGGATTTCACAAATGTCAGACACTGTTGGCTCCTTTTTGGAATTAGGGGTCTTAATGTCATATTGCACATACAAAAAGCATTTAATTACATCTTTGTAAGTTGGCAACATATTACCACTAAAGTCACATGGTGCTCCGAAAATAGAACATTCCACTGCTTTTATGGTATTCATTGTTACTTAATTACTGCCGTATTTAATAATTTACAACAATCACTAAATAAACGTTTTTCAATCACCACTACTCACAATTATCTAACAATATTTGTGGCTTGTCGCTATGTAGCTTCTAGGAAACTAAGAATTGGGAAAGGAAGTGAGAGACGTCGCACGCATTACTTCTTTTGATGACGTCATCATTGAACATGCAGGCAGGACCGGTTTCTCGAGTGTGGTAGGTTAATTATTTAATGTGTGGAGGAGTGCAAGTTTTTTAAAATACCTGAAAAATATTTCTTGGGAGTTCCTTTCATTATTACGTAATAGTAATAAGAATATCAAAAATATTACCCTTTTAGAGGGTGGTAGAGGGCAAAAGACGTTATATTTTAACAAACATTTTTGGGGTTACTTTTTATATGTTTTAAAAACTTTTTTTCGCTATTAGATGTCAAAATTAAAAATTTAAAAAATCATCCCCTTTAGGGGATAGTAGAGGGCAAAGGGAATAGTTTGTTTGCAAAAAAATTTTAGCGCTATATCTCTAATATACAATAACATATTTTTTTCTATTAGAACTTTCAGTAGAAATCTTAAAAATTTCGCCTATAGTTTCACTCCACGCTAATGTGCATGTAAATAAAAAGAGACATAAAAGAAGTCAACGAGGGTGTGCTTTAGCTTAAGGTTAGGCGGGGGTAGAGGGGGAGGGACTCATACAAGTCCTAGAAAACGCGCTTTTCAATTTTTAAATTTGCCCATAGGTCCAAATCGAAATTAATATTTTTGAAAATGTGTTACAAGCCGCACTTTATCCATTCCGTTTTTTAATTTGTCAAAAATATAAAAAATGGTCCTAAAATTGACCTATACAATTTTGAAACAGATCATAAGTTTTTAACTTTTGATTTTAATTCTGCCAGCGTAACACGAAACACATCAATGTGTAGATTGTTAGCAATTTTACAATAATGTATTAATAACAAGACTTTAGTATAATCTTGCTTTTTTCAGCATCCGCTGCACGTCATACAACTCCAAATCATATTTTAACTTCTTCATTTTGCGTTTCAGGTCTTCTATTTGTTCCCTTTTTGAAGACCTCATATAAATTGCTCCTAATACAAACTGTTTCATTGAGTTCTTCATTATTATATTGTATTCCTGCAGACTTATTAACTTCAATGAAACCTACATTTGTCTAAAGGCCAGTTTATGTACCCACTTGTCATAAACCTCACATCTAGTTACTTATCTAGTTACGTGTGTCTAGCACAGATACGGACCACACATATCTGGTTATTTCCTTTTGTGACATATTTGCATAGCAGAGATTCAAACCACACATGTTTTTGGTCACGTACTATTTTTTAATGATGACTCGCACCAGCTATTTTTAATGATCGTGCTGTCACTATTTTTAGCTAAGCCGCAAACCGACTATTTTTAGCTATGACGCGAACACCTTTTACTGCAGACTGCAGGTAGCGAAATAGCTATCATCTGACCCCCAAGGTGACCTTGCAAATCTAATGACTTTTCTAGTGACTTTTTTCAAATCTAGTGACTTTTTCGGCCTTGTATTACTACTTACCTAGGATCGACTTACTAGCACCAGAATCCAGAAAACATTAAAAGGAGTTCCTAAAATGGAAACAGTGACATAAGATCGGATATCAGGCGACATAGAATTAAGATTAGTCGCAACATCATTAGAAGATTTATAAAAAAATTTAATATTAGTAAGCCATGTTTGCCATTCAGGATCAGCCTTATAAAGTTTTAAGTACGAGGACTACCAGCTGAAGCATCTTCCCGTTGAACTTAGTTTTTTGGAGAGCACTTAGGACACGTTGAGTAAGTAACATACAAAGCAGAAAATTATAAGCGTTTCTGAACTTGTATAGAAAGTAGCCCTAAAATTTTACAGTTGTAGCATGTAGTTGTCGATTTAACCGTATTATTTGAAGCAGAACGTTTAAGAGGGGAAACAATTGTAGAAGAATTTTTGGCTTTCTGGAGGGTGTTAACAACTTTCACTTTGCAAGAAGGTTGGGGGTTTAATAGCTCCGGTTCAGTAGATAAAGGGGCCCTAGAAGATGAATTTTCATTAAAGCGAGAATTCGAAAGTTTAATTTCTTCGAGACTTTCACATAATTGTCGTAAGTGATCGATGCTGTTAATTTCGGTTAAAGCTAGAGAAGTAGCGAAGAATGGTTGTGGATGTTTAATTTGTTCCCACAATTCTTCGTTATAATCACTAGGAAAGAATTCATATCTAAGTCGATAAACCAACTCTCCCCAACTTGGAATTTCAGAACGATAAGACCGAAACCATACTAAACCTCTACCAGAAAAGAGATCTACAGCACTTGCAAATAAATCTGCAGTAGAAACATAACGAGCAACACGTACCTCCTCTACAGGTTGAAGGAAAAAACAAAGACCCATACTAGAGTCGTCCCCAGTGAAGGTGAGACCCCATTTCGTAACTGGTATTGGTTTAGTACCAGAAGCACGCGGAGAATCCACTAAAGAATTGCTATAACGCAGCAGTAGTCATATAGGGCCGATCCTGACCCACAGTACACGAACTTCTCTATTGAAGGTCAAGTCAGTTAATCCGCCGTTCACGTACGCGCTCCCCGCGTCAATATCGTCGATTCTTAGAATTTTCAAGGTCAAAGAAGGGCCGGTGTCACCGTGCACTCATTTCGCTATTCAGAGTTAATCAATCCGCACGTACACGCTCCCCGATTGAACATTTAAATAGAAATTTCGAGGTTGTTATGTAGAATTTTCAAGTTTGGGAAGAATGAGAAGTTGTTATGCTAATAAGTAGTGGTTCTTGTATTGGCTGGATCAAGGTGGAAATCTAAAAATAGAATTAGCTCTTGTATTATATTTCAATTCTTAGAAATCTTTTAAAGGTTAGTGGTTTCATGGATGCCGGTTTATAATCAAAATGCTTGCTTGGGATTCGAACGATTCAGTTTAGCAGAAATGACGAAAGTAGTACGAAGGGAAATTAAAGCAAAAGTATTAAGTGTATAGGAGAGAAAGAAGAGGCTATATGTACTACTAATGGAAATAGAAGAATTAAAACTAGATCTAGAGTTGTATGAAATGAATAGAAAAATGAACCAGCTTCGAGTTAGCAATGAAAAATTATAAAGCATACGTATTTGGTGTAGATAGATAATGTACTGTGAAATGTGATGTGTAAATGACGTGTTAACATAAAAAATTAATTAGAAAGTTGGGGGGATTTATGAATTAAAGTGGATTTCTAGTTGTTCGTATCAGAATAATGAAGCAGTGTTACGCGAGTAATTTAGAGAAAAGGAAGTTGGTAATAGAAATATAGAAGAAAAATATTCAAATAAAAGTGAAATATAAAAAAGCTTTTAAAATTAAGTTTTATATATTTATATGTAAAAACGAATAAAAGCTTTTAATTTCGAAATGCATTGTACATAGAGTTATTTACGAGCGTAAAATAAACGTTACGTAATTATATGCAATTGTGTAATACGTATTGAATAAATGCTCGGTGATGATATGCACTGAAAAAATATATGATTAAGTTTACGGAATGGGGAATGGCGAATATGGTCGTGCGTTTTCGCGGGGTTTTAGGTGGGGTTCGGGGAGCATGGAAAGAACAAAGTTCTCAAAGTGACGCTCTTGAATTAAATGAATTTGAACCTATTTCCCAATCAAAATAAACATTTTTGGAAACATGATTGAGTTTTACAGGTGACACTTTATCTTTACATGAATTATTTTACCAAAAAAAAATGTTAAAACGGGTTTCAATTTACATAATACAGCCAAGTTATTTAGTGTAAAAACAAAACGTCAAACGCCAATTCAGCATTCCTCATACAATTTATCTCTAACAAAGAATATACATTAAATTTATGTGAACATTTTTATAGGAAAAAATATTTTACTTAAATCACCTTATTACATGGGTAAAGTTCTAACAAAATCAGTTCGTTTATATTAATGTACTAAATGTAACATGCAGAAAATCGTTTGATTCAACCGTTTTTCGTGCAAATATAAAATGTTATTGTTTATATGAACTTATACGAATTACATTTCCTTGATGTACAAGTTATCATGATAACTTGTATTTGACTTTAAAAAAATTATAGATATAAATAGATCACCGGCTAATTATATTTTGAATGAAAATTTAACAAGCTTTTTCAACTATATTTATCTTACATAAGGGTAAAATCTTTTTATAAAATGAAACAGTTGAACTTTACTTAACTTAAATAGTTTTCAATGTATGTACTGTTTACACAAAAACTCGAGATATGAATGTGTATATTTTCAAAAGGATATCACAGGAATTGGATATATTTTATGCTTAAACTCATTAATATATTTAAAATTTGCAAAATGACTGATGTAGAAATTTATGATGCGCGTGCATTATCCTGCAAATAGGATTTAAAATAATTTGAATCTAATTATATTCTTGTTTTCACTTTTAACCTTAAATAAAACAACTGTTAAATAGTTTCAATGTCTGCAGTGATTACATAAAAAACTTGAGATGAATTATTTCCAACATCGCGCAAGTTGAAGTGTGACTTAAATTTTTTGTATATTCCTGGTAAACCCCCCAGTAAAGAAAGTGCAATGTATTCGTTTGCGAATACTATTGCAAACGATAATCTATAAGCTAATGAGCATACGAAAGTATACTATAAGCATCAGTAACATGAAATAACTTTTGAGGTCATCCAAAAACTAACTGTAAGCATTTACGATAGATATATCTCGAGCAAAACCTACTTAGTAACCTTGATAATTACTTTATTACCAGTTTGACCTTGAATTCGGGTTTATATGGCTATACAGGGTGAATAACGACCGACGCCACAGAGTTCTACGCGAAGCGGCATATAATCGTTAATTTCTAATACAGTGATAATATGTAAGTCAATATGAGCAACATTTTAAAAATATTGTTAAATATACGGGGTTCTCCAAAAAAGTGCCATATCAAAGTTATGCTTTTTTTAAACGATACACCCCGTATATTATTGCATCTTCGAATTTTACATAAAAAATAAGTAGCACTTTAATAAGGGTTCCTTATACCTACATACAGAGTGTTTCAAGTTGTATCAATTTTTCTGGAAATGTAGGGTTTCAGGAAAAATTAAATATCTCCTAATAAAACTAACTCCGACAAATTTACTCTTACGTTTAAGTAAAATCCTGCTCCCTTAGTCTATTTATTGACTGAACACCTCTTTACAGGGTGTTCATTTTTTTCAGTTAAATTAGCAGAACATTCATACTGAAATATTCGGCTGATGTTAAATGGAACATCCTGTATTTTAGGAATTTATGTTCTAGCTTACTTAATTGCCTTTCAGCTTCTGTACCTGTACCTAAACCTTCAAATTTTCAACTTGTTTAATAATTTTTGGAATTTGTCTGTGCCTGTATCATTTGTAGATTGAAATATCTTCCCAAAATGCCTACTCTTAGTGATTTTTGGCTAATGTAACATATTAATCTAAAAATCGCAATGGATTTTTTGACACACTTTACTCTCTTTACTATCGATAACCGTACCAACAAATTGTCACTTTTCAAAACTCTGACGATGCTTGGCTCGTTCAAGCGAAACCGATCAGTTTTAATTTTAAAAAATAAAGTGATACCTTAAAAACTATTGCGATTTTTAGTTTAATCTTCATAACGCAACAGTTTCACAGAGTAAGGATAGAAAGCATGCACACAATGGAAAAATTTTATTTATGTGGTGTGATGATTTGCTCAAAAAATTTAAAAAAATTGCGATAAATATTCGATATGACGTCCATCTTCTTGCATACAGTGTTACTCTTTTTTCCAACGATCATCTTACGTTTTGCAACATATCAGCGGTGGCCATCTCAAAAGCATTTCTGATTCTTCTTTTCATATCATCTTCAGTGGTGGGAGGTGTGCTGTAAACTAAATGTTTGATATAGCCACAAAAGAAGAAATCCATCGATGTTAGTTCAAGAGATCTAGGTGGTCAGGCAATTGGTTCACCTCTCCCAATCCACTTATCAGGAACCTTCCTATTTAAATATTCTTTAATAGCGCGTGAGAAATGTGCAGGTGCTCCATCTAATTGCAACCACATACTTTGTCTAATATTTAAAGGAATACTTTCTAAAAGTTGCCAAAAGTCTCTCTTTAAAAACATAAGGAATCTTTGACCATTTAAGTTGCCAACAATTCCACCATACTCATTAACACTACACCGATTTTGGCGATCAACAATATTAAATAAATGTTTATTTTCGGTGTCGTAATAATGGAAATTGTGCCGATTCACTAATCCATTATTATGTAATGTTGACCCGTCGTTAAATAATACATTTTCAAAAACAATTTTCATTGTCACTGACTTGATCACGGACTCATAAGGAATAATCAATACGTTTTTGAAAGTCTGTGCTATATAACCGTTGATGTATTTCTATATGAAAAGGGTAGTATTTATGTTTCTTTAGGATCACACTTCAGCTGACTAATTCCTGTTTCTCATGCAATAAATAACTCTTGTACTAGTATTTTAGTTGTCAACAACGGAACGTAATACCAAAAACTCATTACCATCGTTATTTGTAACAAGCTTCACTATTAGTTGTTTTGGGTAAGCTCCCAAATGTTTGAAGTAACCTTTCAAAAACCTTTTTATCGGGATACACCCGCTCAGGGTATTTTTCTGAGTATACTCTTGAAGTAAGTAAGCAATTTTCGTAGCATTGACCAATGGTTAAAATCATATCAATTCTTTCTTGTTGTGAATAAACCATTATTAAGCTGAAAATATTTCAACAGACTCGGAAAAAATTACCAAAGTCACGCCCAATGTCAGAATTGTAACATTAATAAATGCGTTACCGGCTATTCCACAGCAGACTACAAAACTTACAAGATTGGTCACATTATCATTATTTGTTAATGTGTAGATTACAGATATCTGAAACCTATCATGTACACATAAGATTGGTAGCGAGCATTCTACTTATTGGTAAAGAAAAATACTACTACATTAGCAAAAAGACATTAAGTAGGTATTTTGGGAGGATATTTTAATCTACAAGTGATACAGGAGCAGACAAATTCCAAAAATGATTAAATAAGTTAAAATTTTGAAGGTTTAGGTACAGGAAACCCTTATAGAAGTTGAAAGGTAATTAAGTAAGCTAAACGATAAACGTATAAAATACAGGTCGTTCCATTTAAAATAAGCCGAATATTTCAGTATGAATGTTCTACTAATTTAACTGAAAAAAATTAACACCCTGTAGGGTGTGTAAGAGGTGTTTACTATTCAGTCAATAAGTGACTAACGGAATAGTGTTTAACTTAAACCTAAGAATAAATTAGTTGGCGTTAATTTTATTAGGAGATATTTAATTTTTCCTAAAACCTACAAGCAGAATAGAGGCACCATCTGCAATTTTGTTTTTTTGTGACGTCACCCTTGGGACACCTTTCACACCACTTTTTTATATATGCCCACGTGGGGGTCGTATTCTTTTCACCTGAGAATAAAAAGTTGTTGTTTAATCTGTGTTTATTAATATTTACTAGGGCCCGTTTTTTATCAAAGGAGATTGCATAATTGTTATTAAAATTATTATTACATTAAAAGAAATGTAATAATAATTAGAGCTTGTATGCTGTATAGAGGCAAGATCTAGCTTAAAGAAGAAGAAGAAGACACAAGCCATTTTTTCGGTGTACAACGCTATATTGAAGGTGCTGTTTTGTGTATTAGAAAACGCTACTGATCAGGAATTGGATAATATCAAGAAAGATGTATGCGGTACAGCTTCAGGGGCGAAAAAGATTTGAAGACCTATGTAGTATTTCAAGGTGATGTGGGGCAATTAGCTAATTTTAAGAATAATCCCATATCTGTGTAATAATAATAGCGGTAAACAAAGATTTCCATTATCCGCTGCATGTATTTTTAAAGCATAATTACAATCGAATGAGTATTATTATGAAGCAGTATCAGGGTATTACCTATTTTACTTGTTAATAAGCTATATAACCGCTCAAGATGAAAACGGTGAAGTTGATGCTGGTAGTGATGTATCTATCAAGATCTAGATAGATTAAGTTACATTCCCTTAATTTTGAACAGAAGGAAGCGCACCCATCCCAAAAGTGTTGACTGCCAAAATGTCTTCACACTAATACTTAACATAGGAGATTCTGGATTACCTAGATTTGAGGATGTCTTCGATAATTTACTGTAGCACCTTTTTGCGACATTGATCTATATAAATAAAGAGTAGTTAATTTGTATTATAAGCTTTATGGCTATGAATATATTTTACTGTTTTTTTAAAGAAAGTATGACATCCCATATCAATAATCAATTTTACGTAATTTAATCTGGGTACTGAAAGTAATGAAATTGATTTTAAAAATGTCGTCCCTAAATTAAAATACACAATGAAGTCTAAAACAGTCTATGATACATATGTGTAACCATTTAATGCATTTACTTTCTGCTTAAACCTTGTACACATAATTTTAACTGTCAACCTTCAATATTTACTTTTAATTGATATTTGTATTAACTAACGTGTTAATGCAATTTTATTTTCCACTTTAGTATTGAGCATATAATTTAGCAGTCGATATTTCAATATTTTACTTTTAATTGATAGCACTATTAAATAGAGTACACAATGAAGCGTAAAACAGAATATAATGCATATGTGTAACGATTTATTGTATTAATGAATTTTATTTCTGCTTAGACCTTGTACACATAATTTAACGTTCTCAAGGTAGAAATCGATTAAAGCATGGCAACTTAATTACTCATTTTTAATTATGTATAATGTTGAAGGTGACTTTCTCAAGGTAAAAATAAGCATGTTGCTGTAATAAAATTTGTATATAGGTAAAGGCCACAACCCTCAAATGGAACTCAAAAGAAATGTAATAATAATTTTAATAATAATGATGCAGTCTCCTTTATAATAAACTCTATTACGAAAACACATTGTAAAAAACAGTAATCTAGATCAGAATGATGTTTAAACTCAGATAGAAATTAATAATCATAAATACAATATTCTAACCTCAGGTATTGAAGAAATTTAAGCTAGCGCTAAAACTTCAACATTAAAGACTGCATAGAACATAATTGTTTAAGGACTAGGTTTTTATATCCTTGACAAAAATCAAAACAATCCTAGTAAATATTAATAAACACCTATTAAATAATAAAGGTTCATAATCTGTAATAATCATTTTAATAACAATTATGCAATCTCCTTTGAAAAAAACGGACCCTAACAAATTTTAAAAAACACAGATTAAATAACATCTTATTCTCAGGTGAAAGAAATACCACCCCCACGTGGCATATATAACAAGTGATGGGAAAGGTGTTCCAAAAGTGACGACACAAAAAAACAAAAATGGCGGATGGTGCCTCTATTCTACTCCTACATATTCGGAAAAATTGATAAAAATTGAAACACCCTGTATGTAGGTGTAAGGAACCCTTGTGAAAGTGCTCCTTATTTTTTACGTAAAATTCGAAAATACAATAAAATAGGGGGTGTGCCATTTAAAAAACATAACCTTGATATGCCACTTTTTTTAGAGCACCCAGTATATTTAAAAATATTTTTAAAATGGTGCTCATATTGACTTACATAATATCACTGTATTAGAAATTAACGATTATATGACGTTTCGCCGTAGAACTCCGGGGCGTCGGACGTGATTCACCCTGTATAAGCCGATAATGAGTAGTTTTATACCTGTCAGTGACGAGAATTGTAAACCTAAAGTACTTCTATAGTTAAAAATTATTATTAATTTTATTAAATACATAAATAAAAAGTTTTACCTCGAGTAGGATTTGAACCTACGACCTGTACTTTGTTAGAGTACCGCGCTAACCAACTGCGCCATCATGGTTCAAGCCCTAATCGATGTAAATTTTGTCTTTGTGTATGTTCTACATACATAAAGACAACATTTACATTTTTTGTCTTTATGTATGTTCTACGTACATAAATACAAAATTTACAACGATTGGGGCTTGAACCTTGATGGCGCAGTTGGTTAGCGCGGTACTCTAGCAAAGTACAGGTCGTAGGTTCAAATCCTACTCGAGGTAAACTTTTTATTTATGTATTTAATAAAATTAATAATAATTTTTAATTACACATTTACCTTTGAACTTATTCGTTCATAACAAAAACTTTTAATTTACTTCTACAGTTACTTGTGCTTCTGTTTTCAATCTTTGATTTATTTACTGTAATGTTGTGAAAGAATGTACTCTTTCAAGGCAGGAGGCATGTTTACTCCTAAAAGTAAAAAAGTATGCAATTGCTTAATTCTGATAAACTAACTATGTAATGAGTTCTTGTTAGTATTCAGACAGAAAAAAAATGTCACATTAATTTATATTTTGTTCAAAAGTATGTTATTCGTTGAATTAAATCAATTACACAATTAAAATGATTTTCGATATTAAATAAAAATAAGTGCGCATGAATACATTTTCAACATGACTCCTTTGAAGTACATTTAATGGGATAAGTACAAAGTAAATTCAATACGTGAACCCCACCTATTTAACTATACAAAATTATTGTAATGTCTTATAAGCACTATTATACACCTTTTTTTCTTTCATTAATTTTAAAGCTTATCTTTCAATTTCCATAAATTAGCCTTTTTTACAAAAATTTCACATATAATCATTATTCTGTGATTATGGAGCAGTCTAGATGCACTTTCAATCTCTAGGCGAAATGGAAAAGTATTTATAGACTACAAATATTTTATAATTCAGATTTTCAAAGCAACTGTGTGCTGTGTTGAAAGCATTTTTTAAGATCGATCATATATTTATTTGATCAGTGTTTTAGCGAGTCGTATCTTACACGACAAGGTATGATTTTGAATTCCGTTTATTTTCGTATAATTTTCCTTTTATTATTTCTTTTTGCTTCCATTTTGATATATTCCTTATTACGTCTTATAAAATATTTGACTAAGAAAATTGCTTCAATTTTTTTTTCCTTTCTCGTATTTAAATATAAAATGAGGGTCGTTAAAAATCAACTTAATTTTCTAATTTCCAAATGTTTTATCTTTTCATTCATTTTATTGTTATAAATCTCCAATTTTTTTTATAAAACGTTTTAAGTTTTGGTTATTGATTATTCGTAAACCACTCAGAATATAGAACACCGAGATGCAAAACATTTACCTAAATACATTCATCTGGTATAATTACAATTATATTTAAAAGGTAAAACAGAAAATTACTTTCACCTACGTAAACAGAAGTTGTTTATTTTTTGTTAAATAAATAGGAACCGTTTAAGCGATAAAATGAATGAAATCTGAAATATAAAAGGACTTCAAAGTAAAACGGTAAATTGAAAGAACAAAGTATGTTTGCAGACACAAAGCAATATACGTATTTTGATGTGGTAACCATCATAAATCATACATACAGCACGACCATATACAAATATAGTTATAATGAAAATAGCGATCTTATAGGGTAATACACAGCTCAGACTTGATTAAACCGTGCAAAAAGGGACAACGGCTAATTACAAAGTTACTGTTGTTACAATATGGACCATAAGAAGTATTAGTATTACAGTTAATTAGGTTTACGATATACCTCGACTTTTAATGGTATAAGTGTAACATTAAAGTGCGAAATCTGGGTTACGTAATGAGCACAAAACATATAACGTACACGTAATAACAAATAATGTCAAACAGACATGGTTTTTATGTAAACATCATTATGGGTTTTTAAAGGCTAAAACACGCCGTCTATTTAATCCAATCAGGAGTTTGAAATTGAAAAATGAAATTAACTGCTCTAATTCTCCATTTCTAAATTTTAAATTTTAATTTCTAAATACTCTGAAATTACCAATAAAGGTACAGGAATTATTGAAAATTCATAAGAATCGTGCACTTTGTGCCAAGTCTTTAAAATTTGGTATGGTCCTAGGTATGCTCTTAAGGTTTCAGGAAACCATCGCAAGCAACTTGTACGCGACCTCTGGTGGCCTGTTTGCTATAAATCCAATATGGCCGCCATTTTTATTGGTATTTTTAATAGCTGGGCTTCTATTAGACACAAAATCTTGAGTAATACCACTTCTAGAAAGCGAGGAATCCATTTGTAAGGTCTAATTTGTGTTTCAAAATCAATTTCAAGGTCATTACGTATTTTGATATGACAGATTAGACAATAATGTTATTTATTAATTATAAAATATGAAGAAACATGAATGGTTAACACAAATACGATAGAATCTGACGTAAATTACAGCTTTGCAACATGATATGATACTTGTTACTTCATGTATCATGTGAGTTGTTTGTGCAACGTTCTTGACACTTGCATAATAGGCTGCATCGATAACATTTACATTTACATCTGCGTGTGCATGAGACCACACAGTCACAATTAGGTAGCAATGAACATCCATGGCCTGTATCTGGAAGATCAGTCCAGTAGGGTACCCATTCTTTGGTTCTGTCATTCCATTCTCAACCCTTTTACTGTAATCAGGGATTTCAGGCGATTTGGACAGTGACATCTTCCAAATAAATGCGGTAGTGAGCAGCGCTCTCTTTGCATGCTGAGACAAAGCATGTTGTGATGGTGGTATAGATTCCAGAGACTTCAGGCCTTGGGTAAACATCAACTTCCTTGCATCATTCACTGAATCTGTACCACAGTTTTTGTTGTACATCAGAACTGTAAAGCGTTCAAGATGAGACATGTGCTGTGATTCCAACGTGAAACTATTCTGTATGTTTGTCATGTTAATGAACGTGTCCGTGACCTCAGGATAAGCATCCCATGCACTCCATGCCGTCCTTTTACCTATTCCATACATCGATGATGTTACATCACACCCGTAAATGCATGGAAAAACAGAAGGGCTTCGGAGCGTTCAGATCCAAGCTGTTGACAGATGTGATGGATTGTAACCTCTTTAAAGGTCTTTCCCGATCCAAAATCTATCCATAACTCTGGCATATTCAACCGTTTGAAGTGATAGATGGCCAGAACAACCACGTCTGTGTCCATTGTGATGAGGTACGCTTTGGCATGTCCTTACTCAGCTGCGTGTTGCAAGTGCAACATCATTCTGGTGTCGGCTTCTTCTTGCTGGCTTGGAGACATAGTTGATATGTCACTCGTTCTGTTGCTTAGCACCTGAATATCCTTTGCGGTGAACGATTGATACGAAGCAGCAGTGGTAAGTTCAGCCAATTTCTCGCTGAGGAAGTTAAATAAATCTTGTTTATGGTTGGAGTTTGATAAGAATTTCATCCATTCTGAACCCTTGAATCCTGTGGTATAGGCGTTTTTGCAGACACTCTAGTTCGGCGCCCTGAAGAGTCACCTCGTTTGTCCCGGGTCTGGGACTTAAGACTGCCATCGTGATATGTGTCCCAGACTACATCTACTCTCGTGGTGTTAGGCGTCATTTTGCTTTCTATAAATGTCAGTAGGTACATATCTGTATATTCCCGAAAACTGTGGCACGCTGTGGTTTTATAATATGAATAACTACCGGCATATTCAATACAAGCACTGATGCCTCCTTGGATGATTGGGAGCGTCCTGGGTCACGCATATCCTCTTCTGTGCGGTGGCGGCAGGTGGCGCGTCGCTGATCGCTCTCTCGAACGGTAGATCGAGCAGTGACGGTATGGCTGGCGGTATCCGGAACTCCTGGGACATCGTCGGCGACAGCTCTCCCCGAGCTGCCCGCTCCTCCAGGAACTGATGGTAGTAGCGCCTGTTGTAGCCCGGATCCAACATCGTGAAAACGACGTTATCTTTTTTTTTCAAATAGACCAGCTAGTCTTATATAGAATTGACCTTTTCGGATCGAGATCTCAACCTCGACAATATCAAAGCACAAATAAATTGACCCTATCATGCATGTACGAGTAACTAACCAATTAAAATTAGATCCCAATGATCTGAATACTCTTATCCACAATGATAGAAAATGTGTACTTAAAACTAACAATCATAATTTAAAATAACAGGGTGTCCTACGCTAACGTTTGACCTAACACATAAACGATATGAAAAATACAACCGGTGCAACACAATGCTTTGTGTTTCTGCTACTGCGCACGGTAGCGTAAATGATTGTTAAAATCGTACCACAGATGGAGACCCAATGCTAACACAACACTGGGCGTTTTATGTAAAATTCCGGTAATAATGATTCTAAATTTGGTTATAATATGTGCACAAAATACCAGCTAACGGTTTGATCAAATTATAACAGTTTTACATTAGTGAAATCTTTATGAAACTGAAATGGATTCGGATGTCAATGTGACAAAAAAATTGCAACAAAGGTAAACAGTTCATTAAAAAATACTCTGTAATATGGATTATTTAAACGCACTTTTTCTTTTGTAGATGCTGTAGTGATCTCTGCGGAAGGCAGCTTATAACGTGTGACAGGTTAGAAAGTAAACTCAGCAATGCAATGTTTATTAATACATGCGATAATGGAATAAGCTGACCTGATGTTAAAGATTACTTGAGACGTGGATAGTGCAGCTGTGCAAGTTCCGAGTCGTCGGTAGCCCACAGACAGTTAGATTCCATCATCGTAATCTCCAGTGACAATGTAACATCAACAGTTGTAAAACAAAAGTACTTTAAGCAAGCTACTAGCCATTTACGAGTAGTCCCAGAGGAAAGAACATGGTAGCAAACCCAAAAACGAGAGAGAGGAAAGGTACATGACGTACATTCTCAAGACACGAAACTGATACTCACGAATACTTAAAGAATATTCAACGAGTACGTAAAGAAAAAGCTAGAAATAAGGTAAGGTATATAACAGCAATTTATTCATAAAAGGTTGTTTTACATCTTTAAATCGAAGGCAAGCTCTAGGTGATGTTTAACACGATCTGGTTAAATTATAATTCTTTAAGAAAACAGTATTGGATCAACGTATTTTAATCCTAAAAGATAGATCCTAATTACAAGTAAGTTGAAGAAGCCGGGCAAGAAACATTTTTCTACGTCCGCATTAATAGCGATTATATTACTCTACCAAGTAAAGAAAGGTTTTATATGAAAATTTCCCTATAAAAATGATGTTAAACATCGTCGAAACAGCAAATTTACGATTACCACGGTAATCGTAAAAAAACAAGTAATCGTTAAATAACAATCCGTAAATGTTCAATCCACGGATAAATTTTTAAAACAGTACTCAAATAAAATTGTAAGATCGACACGAAAAACCCGATATCGCTTTTTTTGCACGTTACCAAGGTATAAGCGAATATCTTGCAAAATTAACATCTGAGCTTAATATAATTTTCCAGATAAGTTTAGATCATTACAGTTATATACAATTTTGAATTTTATTTTAGAGTAAGTGTAAGGTGTCTGAAATTGATAAGACTGGAGAAACACCGAAAAAACGTCAGTCAGGCCACAACAGACGAATCGAGAATTGAGAACTGTGTGTGAGAGCATAACTATGGAAGCAAATCAGAATAAGAGGGAGGATAACACGTGAATAGAGGAGGAGCCGTCGCAATCTAAAAACAGCACTACACGTAGCGGTGGTAGAAAAAGCCATAATCCAATCTAGTTTATAAATAAAACCCATAAGGTTACCATTTCTGCAAAAAATACCAACAAGGCAGTAACTCAACAGGTGGACAAAGAACCGATGGTCAGAATGGAGACTTAATAATACTACGAACGCGCTACTGGAAAAAGAAATTATCTGTAAAAATGCAAACTTTTTTATTATTATAGTACGATGGTTCGAAAAAAACGTTTTTGCGATTTCGAAATTCCATTACCATTCAAAAGTTGCAGTTTGTTACGTAAAATTCGGTAAAAATAATAAAAAAATTCTAAATTGTCATCTTTAGTTCGCAAATTTTAGAATTGTTCAAAATTTATTTCTAAAACTTTTTTATTTGTCCAATAGTAATAAAATAACACTACGTAATATATTGTCCAAGAAAAATTAATTTTATAATTTTTTTAAAGCGTCTTTAGTTTGCGCACAAACCCTAAATGTGTTTAAAAAAAGTTAATTTCGACATTTTCTACCAGTTTTAAATCTGCTCTTCGTAACGTAATTTGTTGTTTGAAATGTTGTAACTATAACTACATATAAGACTAGATGTGTGTTTTAAGACATTTAAAATGCTTTTATGTTTCTATACAAGTAAACAGAATCAAACCATTCAACAAAGGAGAGTGGCATGCGTCAAACCTGGCGCCGCGTCGGGCGCCTGCCTACTTTTACTTGTTGCGACATGTAGTCTGCTCGACGGTCGTGCTTGTGTTGACATGAAACTATATCTCTCCATAGTCAGTATTCACTTAGTCTTACTAGAGGCAGCATTGTCTGTGAGTAATGTTCTAAAGTAGTTATACAAGGCCGATCCTAACTCAAAAAGTCACTAGAAAAGTTACTAGATTTGAAAAAAGTCACTAGAAGAGTCACTAGATTTTCAAGGTTACCTTTGGGGTCAGATGATAGCTGGTTCGCGTCCTCGCTAGAATATGGTGTATCATAGCTAAAAATAATTGGTGCTTGTCTGCAGTAAAAGGTGGTCGCGTCTTAGCTAAAAATTATAGTGACAGCACCATCATTAGAAATAGCTGGTGCAAGTGATTATTAAAAAATAGTAGGTAACCAAACACATGTGTGGTTTGAATCTGTGCTATGCAAATATGTCACAAAGGGAAATAACAAGGTATGTGTGGTTGGTGTATGTGCTAGACACACATCTGGTTCGCGTCCTCGCTAAAAGGTGGTTGTATCATAGCTAAAAACAGCCGGTTTATGTCCTCACTAAAAGGTGGTCGCGTCATAGCTAAAAATGGTCGGTTCACGTCTTATCTAAAAAATGTAGTGACAGAACCATAATTTAAAAAATAGCTGATGCGTGTCATTATTAGGAATAGCGCGTAACCAGATTTGTGCGGTAATCAATTGCATGGTTCATATCTGCACTAATGTAACATAGTGGGGAGTTTAGAGTAATAATATAAGAAAATAGTGTAATGCGTAGTGAGTGCTGTGTAAAACATGTGGATGGCATACGCTCAAGAGCAATGGATCAAAGCAACCGACCTGAGAACAGCGGTGGAACGCTTGAAGCAAGAATTTTCGGCATTAGTATTCGATGCCCAACATGAGGCGGTTTACGGGCGAGGTGATTATAGTGAAGAGGGGTGTAACGTCCTAGCGACAAAATGAAACAGGAGTAACGATATGTGAAAAGTTTTTAAATTTAAAGAAAATATGTGAAACATGTTGTGTAGAAGAACTAAAAGTTGCGCAATTGCATCAGTTTTGCCACGATATAAAAAAATGGACAGCATCTCCTGATGGCAGCAGTTATTCATCATCAGATGCAGATTAGCCTACTGATGCAATTCTCAAAGCACACTCTACCATCAAAATAGTGATGCAGTAGTATATATAAGGACAGTTCCGTTGTAAACTCAAAATTCAAAAGCGTTCTTGATGGTAAAGATGGATCTATCTGCATTGAACAGCAGCACTTTCTGTAAACCCTTCACGAACGTAAAAGAGTTTGAAGTGGGTGCAAAATACAGAGTGATTGATATGGATACAATCGACACGAAGTATGGGAAACATATTGTCATTGAAACCGAGAACTTTAGGTGCATACTTCCCTTACGATTTTATGAATACTTCAAAAAAGAAGATCGCATTGAAAAGTTTAAACAATATCTGGCTGAGAAAGACGTGTACATCACCATCGCCGGAACTGTAGGAAAGACAACTAATTTAATATATCTGTATAACTGTTTGGAAATAAATTACATATTTTTTATTGCAAAAAAATGTTTTGTTATTTCTTGATTAAATGAAGAGTAGGTACATCATAATGAAGCACCGTCATTAAAAATATCTGGTGCGAGTCATTATTAAAAAATAGTAGGTAACCAAACACGTGTGGTTTGAATGTCTGCTATACAAATATGTCACAAAGGGAAATAATCCGATATGTGTGGTTCGTGTCTGTGCTAGACACACATCTGGTTCACGTCCACGCTAAACGGTGGTTGTATCATAGCTAAAAATGGCCGGTTTATGTTCTCACTAAAAGGTGGTCGCGTCATAGCTAAAAATAGTCGGTTCGCGTCGTATCTAAAAAATATAGTGATAGCACCATCATTAAAAATAACTGATGTGCGTCATCATTAAAAAATAGTAGGTGACCAAACCCATTGTGTGTTTTAAATCTCTGATATGCAAATATGTCACAAAGGAAATAACCAGATATGTTTGGTTCGTTTCTGTGCTAAAGACACGCAATAGAAAAGTAACTAGATGTGCGGTTTATAACAAGTGGGTATATAAACTGGCCTTTTGACAGATGTAAAGGTTTCATTGAAGTTATTAAATCTGCAGAAATACAATATAATAATGAAGAATTCAATGCAAAAGTTTGCATCAGGAGCAATTTGTAAGAGGTCTCCAAAAATGGAACAAATAGAATACCTGATACGCAAAATAAAGAAGTTAAAACATGATTTGGAGTTGTCTGAAGTGCAGCGTATGCTGAAAAAAGCAAGATTAAACTAAAGTCTTGTTATTAATGCATTATTGTAAAATTGCTAACAATCTAGACATTGATGTGTTTCGTGTTACACTGGCAGAACTAAAATCAAAAGTTAAAAACTTATGATCTGTTAGTAAAATTTGAATATATTTGAAATACCTTATTTTAGAAAGAAATTGTAAACTGTTGTAATATTGTTTGCCCTAATTTTTAAATTTTGTAAAAGAATAGTCCTGAAAACTTATAGTTTATTAAAATTTGTGAAGTGGTGTATACCGTATTCTTTAAACAAAATATTACCTATGTGTTTGTAATACGTAAAAATGGAAATGAAATAAAGATGCTTAACGGAATTGTATATACATGAAAATTTTTAAACTAAACGAAGATGTAATATTAGGTGTATAAATAAAGAATCATATTGACAAGTTGTGCAGCTTTAATCGACGCTCGCCAACAACAACATCAAACTACCTATTGCAAATCTCGATGATTTGACCCGAGCTGGAAATAGGGAAATACAACTGCATGGAAAGTTACTTCCAAACAGCGTACGCGGTATAATTTGTGGTCCTTCCAATTGTGGGAAAACAAACACCATGCTCAGTCTCCTAACTGAACCGAACGGTCTTCGTTTCAAACACGTGTGTGTCTATTCGAAATCGTTGAATCAGGAAAAATATCGACTCTTGGGTGAAATTCTAGATCCCATCAAAGATATTGGTTATTATTGCTTCAGCGATAATGCTGATATTATGGAACCGAGCGTGGCAAAACCCAATTCAGTGTTTATCTTTGACGATATCGCTTGCGAAAAACAGAATCAGATTAGAGCATACTTTTCAATGGGTCGTCACTATAACATTGACTGCTTCTACTTCGGTCAAAATCTATACTAAAATCCCCAAACAGTTGATTAGAGACAACGCCAATTTGATAGTGCTTTTCGAACAGGATGATTTGAATTTGCGTCACATATATGAAGACTATGTCGCCCCAATAGTAACCATGCAATTGTTTCGGGACATGTGCTCAGAGACTTGGCGAAATCGATACGGATTCATGGTAATAAATAAGGACGCTGAAGTACAAAACTGTCGTTTTAGGAAAGGCTTCGATCAGTATATAATACCCTAGCGGTGTCGTTATAATATCATTTGGAATCAAACAGCATAAATAACAGACCTGTTTTGAACAGACCTGTTTTAAACAGAGCTGTTTATTTACCTGTGAGACCTATTTATCTGTTTTATTGTTGATCTGCACCGATGGATAACAAGAGATTAGCGTTAACGAAACGTATAATTCAAGTTCGTAAAGCTATACAGCAAAAATATGATGATCCTAAGAAGAAGAAATCGATACGGATTCATGGTAATAAATAAGGACGCTGAAGTACAAAACGGTCGTTTTATTAAAGGCTTCGATCAGTATGTAATACCCTAGCGGTGTCGTTATAATATAATTTGGAATCAAGCAACCTACAAGCAAACAGCATAAATAACAGACCTGCTTTCAAACAAAGTTGTTTATTTACCTGTTAGATCTGTTTATCTGTTCTATTGTTGATCCGCACCGATGGATAACAAGAGATTAGCGTTGACGAAACGTATAATTCAAGTTCGTAAAGCTATACAGCAAAAATATGATCATCTTAAGAAGAAGAAATCGATACGGATTCATGGTAATAAATAAGGACGCTGAAGTACAAAACGGTCGTTTTATGAAAGGCTTCGATCAGTATGTAATACCCTAGCGGTGTCGTTATAATATAATTTGGAATCAAGCAACCTACAAGCAAACAGCATAAATAGCAGACCTGCTTTTAAACAGAGTTGTTTATTTACCTGTTAGATCTGTTTATCTGTTCTATTGTTGATCCGCACCAATGGATAACAAGAGATTAGCGTTGACGAAACGTATAGTTCAAGTTCGTATAGCTATACAGCAAAAATATGATCATCTTAAGAAGAAGAAATCGATACGGATTCATGGTAATAAATAAGGACGCTGAAGTACAAAACGGTCGTTTTATTAAAGGCTTCGATCAGTATGTAATACCCTAGCGGTGTCGTTATAATATAATTTGGAATCAAGCAACCTACAAGCAAACAGCATAAATAGCAGACCTGCTTTTAAACAGAGTTGTTTATTTACCTGTTAGATCTGTTTATCTGTTCTATTGTTGATCCGCACCAATGGATAACAAGAGATTAGCGTTGACGAAACGTATAGTTCAAGTTCGTATAGCTATACAGCAAAAATATGATCATCTTAAGAAGAAGAAATCGATACGGATTCATGGTAATAAATAAGGACGCTGAAGTACAAAACGGTCGTTTTAGGAAAGGCTTGGATCATTATATAATACCCTAGCGGTGTCGTTATGATATCATTTGGAATCAAACAGTCTACAAGCAAACAGCATAAATAACAGACCTGCTTTAAACAGACCTGTTTTAAACAGACCTGTTTTAAACAGACCTGTTTTAAACAGACCTGTTTATTTACCTGTTAGATCTGTTTATCTGTTTTATTGTTGATCTGCAAAGATGGATAACGAGAGATTAGCGCTGACGAAACGTATAATCAAGTTCGTAAAGCTATACAGCGAAAATATGATCATCTTAAGAAGGATCGATTTACTAAAGAGACAGATTTCATTAAAGCTTACAAACCACTCATTGAACCACTTACAAAAATCAAAAAGAAAATTGAACGAAAGACGGAGCCGGGGGAGGAGGTATTCGTGAAACTGTCACCAAAACGTCATTCGCCCCCTATCAAAAACAAAAGGTCGCCAATTCAGCAGTATAGTACCACGCCATCAATACCTTATCACTTGCGAGGAAGTAACAAACGAAGATCATCTTCTTTAAGTGGTAGTAATTATGTTAGTCCATTCGCTCGACTTTCGTATTTTCAAAGAAATCCTCTGCGTCAAGAGACACCATCGTTCCTCGTGACTAGTGTGATCGGAGATATTGCACCCCAAGTGGAAGAAGAACGTGTAGCGACTACGACAGATTCTATTTCACTCAAATACCTCTGCATCAAGAGAATTTCTGGAACAATATGATCCATTACCACGAAAATACGTAGGACGCATGCTAAGCGATTCATCGGATGCAATTGATACCACTTATGGAGTTCTTTATGACATTTCCACCGATAAGCAATTGGCAAGACATCAGTAAAGATAGATGGAAAGGATTTGGTTATTAAGGGAGTTTGGTACAGTGGTATGAGCGGTCTCTATGACCTAATAATCATGAATGAACCTGACAAACGTCTAATAACTAGCGAAGATGAAGCGAACTATACACAGATCTTAATTGCAACTAATAACTCGTATGAACAATTGAAAGGTACACGTGCCAAAAAAACATACAGGGATAATTAAACCCTTACTGGAGAAAGCGGAGGTGAAGGAGAAAAAAGGGGGGAAGTAACTGTATTCAAAGAAATTGGGCGACCGGTTGAATACAAATACTGGAACAATGTGCACGAATTGATTCAAGATTTGGAAGGTAATACTGGACTCGTGAACTATATCATATCAATCGTGGAAGAACTATACTAAGATGGGTATATTGAGAAATCTGACAAACAATTTTTTAGTCAACTGTAGTTTGCACAACGATGGACAAGTTTGGACGCTCTTATGTTCATGCTCAATTCCATAAACTGGTAAAAACGCAATTCTCCATTACCGATGATAAGTTCAGTGTGGGAAATAAGCGTTTAAGTAATGTCGCCGATCCCATCGAACGTCAAGATGCGCTAACCTTACAGCACTATCAATTGACGAGGATCCATTTAAATGGGAACCGCTTAAGACAGGTGGCCGATCCTCAAGAAGACACTGATGCCATAAATAAAGGCTACCTCGAGTTTTATATCCAGTTATTGAAGTCGCTTATAGATGGTGTTCGTAATTACGTTGAGATAGTAGAGGCAGATTTGAATGCAACTAAAGAAACTTTAAGTAAATTGATAGAGGATGGAACAAGTGGTAAACGAGTTGCATAAACCGGCAAGCAAAAATTTCCCACGTAGATGCACTATTATTAAAGTATTCGATGATCTATGGCAAGCCGATTTAGCTGAATTTGTACATTATGCCAAACAGAATAAAGGCTACAAATACATGCTGGTAGTTATCGACTGTTTCTCTAAATAGAGAAGAATAGAGAATATAGAGAGGATTGAAGACGAAGACAGGTGCAGACATGACAAAAGCTATGCAAACCATTTTTAAAGAACGGACGCCTAAGAATCTGCAAACAGATGCTGGAAAAGAGTTCTACAATAATCATTTCGATAAACTAATGATGAAATATAACATTAATCACTACTCCACCTACAGTACTAAAAAGGCTAGTATAGCAGAAAGAGTGATTAGGACCATCAAGAATACCTTGTATAAAAAATTTGGGCTGCGTGGAAAATACGTATGGATTGGAAAACTTCTCGAGGAAGTAACGACAGAATACAATAATCGAACGATCGGAATAAAACCTAGCGGATTAAATGCTAACACACCGCTTAATGTATATTCGAATCTCAAAATCTTTAATAAAAGCGATCGATTCATGGTGGGCGACATAGTTCGCATTAGTAAATTTAAAAGCATATTTGATAAAGGTTATGTACCCAATTGGTCGAGTGAACTTTTCAAGAATGTTAAAGTACGTGTAATCAATCCGGTCACGTACTTGCTAGAAGACATGAAAGGGACACCCATACTAGGTGGATTTTATGGACAGGAACTGCAAAATGCTAAATATCCAGACGTGTACTTGGTGGAAAAGGTCATTCGACGTAAGAAGAATAAAGTGTACGTAAAATGGTTGGGATTAAACGAATATTCGTGGATCGATGATGACAATATAGTTTTATAAGCATATTGTTGTAACTATAAATAAAAACTCAGCATACTGTTATATCGTTTTCTAATTGATCTCACCATACAAAGGTTTTTTAACAATATCTTTCTTTACATGCATTTTTGGTATTTGCTCAGTTCGGTGGATGGCCAAAATGCGTTGTTTGGACCGTTGGTCTATCCAAGGAGCGCATTTGGATTTTCAACACCTTTGCGAATATTCTCCAGTAACCATTCGTGCGCTCGTTTATGACGAAGATCATCTAACGGTCTAAAAGGGTACTTGATATCCCACTTCTTGCATATATTCCAAAAAATTTCCAGAGCCTTAGAGTTGGCGTATTCGATGGCCGTAGAAATAGCGTCGTCCATCACCACCGACAAATTCTTATAATTACCTAAGATACTGTGAACATTATATAACGGCTTACTGAAGTCAAGTATATACATTTTAACGTGTAGCTGTAAGGCAAATGATTCAAGTTGATTAGCAGCTATACATTTACTATTTACAATCTTACACATATTTACAACTTTCTTAATTAAATTATCCAGTTCACTCCTTTTATTGAACAGCAATGTAATTTTATTTGCGCACACATTTCCCGTTTTGATGCACCAGTTGAAGCACTCGTCCGTTAGAACAATGTATTGCAAGATCGCATTAATAAGTTTCAGTTGATGATATATCCATTATAGCACTCTTTAAATATTTTGTATATATCACACGCGTAGCATGACCGAGCTCTTGTTCCATGCGAACATGTTTTTCTGAACGAATGCTTCAACTGGCGCTCATGATATGAAATGTAAATTCAAAAATTAAACGTTACTGAGATGTATTGAGACGGAAATAGTTGAATTGTAACGAGTTGTAACAGAGATTGCTGTTATAACTCGTTTATCATCTTAGGGACTAAGAACAATTTTATTTTGCTTGATCGTATACCTCATCAAAATTTTGTTGTTGAACAAAGCTTAGCGGTTGAATGAAAATTACGTTAGTAACAATTGAATTGACCGAATTTTCAATGTACCATAACTGATTGATAAACCACGTAATGCAATCTGCCCCTCTAGCAGAAAATTTTGATAATGAATCATCGTAAGAGCACTTGAGATAAAACGCAATACTGAAAGGTTTTGAAACAATTTTTTGTTTGAACCACCAACATCTGAAGAATTGGACCATTTTTCTAAAATACTATCAATATCTGCGTAAATAGCAAAAATCATGAATGGCATTACATGCTTTTTTACTATGCGGTGTAAATTTACGGATAGACGGTTTAATTTTTCAAATTTTTTTATATCTGTTAATTTAATGGGAAATTTAATCGTGCCATGATTCAATACCTCATCGAAATGGGGATAGCTTCCTATTCTATCGGGGTTTTTGTTTGCGGGATACAAAGCGGAGACCACCGACCAACGAAAACAAAATTTATCGGTATTTTTAATATTAACAATAGCCCTCTTTTAGTGCAATAAAACCTGGAACTGTGATGAAAGTAGAAATGCCACCCCTTATGGGAACGTAATTATTTATGTTTACTTTCAAATGCAAAATTTCACTTAGAGCAAACCCCGATCCTTCCTCTTGAAACTCTTCCAATTTAACTGTCAATTTGTCAACAATTTCCCTTTGATACCACACCTTAAGATTTGTGCCAAAGTCAATAACGAAATTTCTGGTAGAAAAATGCTTTAATTCTACATTCATATTTTGGCATACCAGTACAGCATTCACCTTTAACAAAGTCCTCTTCAACATAATATTAACCTTTCTAGCAAAGCTATCAAATGCCTTTGTTAAAAAAATTAAGGGATCCTTATATCCCAAGTTGACTATAATTCCCGTCAATAATCTCGAATCAAAACAAGATTTAAGGGAATACCAAACTAAATTTACCATATTGCATTCCCTACCTAGCCTACCACCCGTTATGGGAGAGTTTCCTAATTGCTGTTGTAGTCGACCCAAATAAAATTTTAAAAGTACCAAATTGTTCTATATTCTATGGGGTTTTATTCCTATTATCTAAGTGAACATTTATTGGTAATAGCTTTTTTTTATCAGAGAAAATGTTGGTTCTAAGTATCGAAAATGTATCTAACTATTTCGGGCTTGTGTTTTAATAATTTTAATGTATTCTGAGTCTACTCAACTGGGAATCTGCTGAGGGCAGACAGAGATGATGAGGATGACATACCTACCAACACAAAACTTTTCCTTTAAATTATTTAACAAAAGTATTTATTAAAATTTGCTCAGCGAAATCGAACGGAGCACACAACCCTACAAAACACGTTATCAATTTTAGCATCAATCAACCTGTTATATAGATCACGTACTCCTTAACAAAGTATGGAGCATTCAAGAAGGCAGACGCTACGTTGCATTTTTTTTTTCATTTCCTGCCAAAGGACTCCATCTCACTTCAAAATGCTGAAACAACAAAAATTTATAATCAATAGTGAAAATATTTACGTTGCTTGTATCACTTAGCATCAATCCTTGTACCGTAAATAACATGACAACGCTAAAAAAACAAACGAAGTTATCGTTATCATTAAAAAAACAAAAACCAAAAGTTTTACAAAATATAAAAGTGCATGAGGGGCAGAAAGTAAAAAGTGAAACAGTTCAGGAGGCTAATAAACAGCCTTTATTGAACTCGGAATATAGTGTAATAACAATACATTCCGTCGATGAATCGGGGCACGAGGAAGTTAGGTAATTATAATATCTATACAATTTGTATGATTGTGTATTTACCATATATTATGTACTTTACTAATTTGAGTAATTTGTTTTACAGAGCAACACACACCCTCGAATCTTTACTTAGGAAGATGGAGGGCGACATAGATTTATTTCAATCACCAATTCGGTAATTATTACAAAATATTTCAAGTTCAAAGAAATTATAATAGAACGCTTTCTGTGCAGAACAGCGTCAGCACCACCGCCACAGTTGTCCATGCCTCCGTTACTAACAGAGGGTTCGTTTCATCAACTTCAATAGTAAGTTGCAAACCACAGCAAAACAAAAATTTTCCTAACCTGTACATTTCATCACAGTAATGGGAACTCGCAGCCGTCTTCACATCCTCTGGGGTCGTTGCCTCCCCAACATGTACAGTAAGTTAACAATTAATGACTAAATAAAAAAAAATTAACTTGTATGTATTCTTCACAGTACCGGAAAGCAAATGGAGACAATGGTGGAGGTCTACGCCAGGGATTTTGAAGAAAATTTCTACCCGACACCAACACCGCCCCATTTGCAACCGCAAACTCCGAGAGAATTAGCTCTCAAGACCATCGAAAAGATGAAAAATATGGAGACAGTGTATAAAACCAAATTGAGGACTGCACGCAAAAGAACAACGCAGCTGAATGCTGAGTTGGAGGCCACACGGGTAGAGGAAGGCAAGCTAGAACAGGAACTGGCCTGCATCAAAAAATTTTGTGAATTTTGGGGCTGAGGTGTACAAATATATAGATATGTAGTATGTAAATATGTAGAAATAAGAATTATATGTAATATTGGTTAAGTAATTATAATAAATGTAAATAATTGAGTGTCGGAAATATTTGCATTAATAACGGCCTCATATGGGAAATCCTGAAGTGATGCTAGCTTTAACATAACATTTATGAAAAGGATAACGAATATTTTTTTATAACAAAAGTATATATCTTGTGTACGTACATAAATAATGAATGAGGCAGTATAAGAATAATTGTATAATATAAAATTAATGAATTAATAATGGTAACCAGAAGTACTAAAATTAATGTGTGATTAGGGCGTGAAATCAGTTATTAGTTTCCCTCATATAAGTCCTAAAAAAACGCGCTCTTCAATTTTTTTAATTTTCCCATAGGTCCAAATCGAAATTAATTTTTTTGAAATTACAAGCGGCACTTTATCTATTGCGTTTTTTAATTTGTCAAAAATATGAAAAATGGTCCTAAAATTGATCTATACAATTTTGAAAGGATAAACTGCACTTAAAACACAACTTTTTTTGCTTTACTTACTTATACTCATAAGAAACACAACTTACTGCACGATTTCAACCATTTTAATTAGTTTAGGACCACCAATTTTTTAGTTCCAACGCGATGTAAAAATTATATGTGTAATTTCTTGTAAAATCAGTACTATAATGAATAAAATGTACTTCAACAGAAAGGAATGTGTATGGTCAGCATTTTTCAATGCAAGATATAATTACGAGTGTTTTTCCAATCTTATCTAAACCATATATTTTATTATCATTTTACAAGTTTTACTCATTTATTAATATATTACTTATATTTCTTGTCATTTTTTATGTAACCATTAATTAACATAACACTGTTGATTTCATCATTTGAAAATGAAACTACTTACTATTAAAAAATGTACATTAGTACAACTTCGTATTTCGCATTTGTAATTCATATAATTTTAAATTAATGATTATTCCATTTAAGTTATGTTTTTGGAGCGTAATATTTTAAATTAAATCAATATTCATATATTATATAATGCAGTAAAGCATCTTCGTTTAATGATTATAATTAATAATAATTTTTAATTACATCTTCGTTTAGTTTAAAAATTTTCATGTATATACAATTCCGTTAAGCATCTTTATTTCATTTCCATTTTTACGTATTACAAACACATAGGTAATATTTTGTTTAAAGAATACGGTATACTAGGGTGACCATACGTACTTATTTTAGTAGGACAGTACTTTCTTTTCTGCCAGTGTCCTAAGGTTCTTAATAGAAGCATGAAGTACACTAAAATGTACTTTCTTTTTCTTGAAGATGCAAATATCGCAAATAGGTATACCAAAATATTTATTTTTTATTTAAAAAGAATGCTTATCGGTGATTCACTGATCATGATGCAATAACGACGTTAAGAAGTTGTTGAGAATGTTCGCGTAGTTTGTTTCCCGAACGTTCCAGTCCGCCCTCGATTATCCTAGACGCACAGCCCAGAGTGCTCCGCGACTGGAACGTGCGAGAATCGAAGCGAAGTTTAGCGAGCCGCATATAAATAGCGACAGCGCTCGGACTAAGACTAAACAAGTTCATTCTACACGAGTTCTACCGTTCGACAGCAAGCGAACATATTATTTGTTAATTGTTTTGTTGAATGCAGTCTGGTTTTCTGTGCTGGTTTCGCTTACTAAAAACAACGTCGTTTGATTTCAGTTACCTACTTGTGCATTATTTGCGTAAACATGGCACCGCCTCGAAGAAAGTGTCATTTTAATTTGGAGTTACAGAAAGAATATCCGTTTATGAAAATAAAAATAAATTGAGTCCGCATATTGTGTACTGTGAAATTTGTAGAAGTGATGTTGATATTTCCAACAGTGGTCGCAGCAATGTTAAGGCTCATCTAACCAAGAAAAGCATACATTAGCTGCAAATACGAAGTCTAAAAGCGCTACACTAAACACTTTTTCAAAAGTGAAAACGTCAGCTCTGAAAATATGTTAATTGCAGCCAAGGAAGGTACTTTCGCGTATCATACGATCAAGCATCAGCCGAGTTTTAGATCTTTGGATTGCACATCAAAGCTAATAGCGAACATGTTTGAGCCCAAATTTATGGCAGCTCGAACCAAAACTGAAGCCATTGTAAAAAATGTTTTTGCTAAAGAATCCCAGTTGCGATTGGAACTTGATCTATACAAAGCACATTTTGTTAGCATCATGATCGATTCGTCCAACCACAAAGAAATTAAAATAGTACCTTTGTTGGTAAGATACTTTAATTGTGAAAAAGGTATTCAAGTGAAATTACTTCAGTTGCAAGACTTACCTGGTGAAACATCAGAATAGTTAAATAGTTATGCGTTTAATACTTTGAAAACCCACAATTTAGTGCACAAGTGTATTGGATTAGCTGATGATAATACCAATACAAATTTTGGCGGAATGAAAAGAAAGGGAGTGAACAACCTATTTGCAAAATTGAATGCTTCTCGTGGCAAACCTCTGGTTGGCATTGGTTGTGTTGCACACATTTTGAACAATTGCGTACAAAATGCTACGGACGTCTTACCAATTGACGTTGAGGTTATTGTTGTTATACAGTGAGAGTAAATCAACTTAAACAATTCTGCGACTTTGTTAATGTTGAATACAAAAAGATGTTATCATTTTCTAAAACAAGATTTTTAAGTCTGATGCCCGCAATTGAACGAATTCTACAAATGTACGAACCGTTGAAAGCATACTTTTTGTCTATTGAAAATTGTCCAATGATTTTGAAGCAATGTTTTGGATGTGGTTTGTACATAACATTGCTTCTATGTTTCACAAAGTCATATTAAAGGTAGAGGGTGACAAAATATACGCAACAGAGGCCGCTCTAGAGTATTTCGATCTTCAAAATAAGCTTGAAAATGAATTATTTTTGCCGCTTAAAGTAAGAGAATCCCTTTTACAACTTGACAAATGGGAAGGTAGTTTAAACTATCGAGATGACTTCATCTCACAGGTTAGATTATTTTATTCAAATTGTGTGAGTTACTTGAAGAATTGGAGTACAAATTTAAATGAATTAAGGCTCTTTGAATGGATAAATTTGAGAAACCAAGTTTCATGGAATCAAATTTTGTGTTCATGTGCTGCTTTCAAAGACTAGTTGAGTTCGACACTGAATGAGGACGAACTCTTCGATGAAGTTAGTCTATTACAAGCTAAACTGTCAGAAGACAAAATTGCCGAGTGGAACTCGAAAAATATAGCTACCGAAGATCGATGGGTTGAAGTATTTAAATGAATTTAAGTGAAGATTTCAAAAATTGTGAGATTTTATGTCAGTTTATTTTTTGTCTTCCTGGAACAAGTGCGTCAATTGAGCGACTATTCTCTAATATTAATAACTACTGGAGTGCAGAAAAATCGCAAATGAAAATATCGACACTAGAAGCTGTGATGCAAGTGTACACAAACTTCGATGAGACTTGCAGTGAAATGTTCCAGTTTTTGAAGACCAGAAAGCAAATTTTGGAATCTATCCTAAGCTCTCAAAAATACGATTGGCACAAAGGTGACCCCACTGATGGCGTTGCAGGCACGTCAAAATAATTAATAACATTACACATTTCTGCCAGAGTATTTTATGTGTTTGTATTTTTTCTAATATAGGAATATAGGTACATGTATTATGTATATGCATGTGTCATTAAAAATTATTTTATTTTTTATTCTCATTTTGATGCTTGGCTATGTCACTCTACATATAGTTCTTTGATTTGTCCGTTTTTATCTATTCCTAATACAACTTTTTGTTACTTTTTATTTCTGTACTTATTTTTCTGAAAATAAATATGGTCACCCAAGGTATACACCACTTCACAAATTTTAATAAACTATAGTTTTCAGGACTATTCTTTTACAAAATTTAAAAATTAGGGCAAACAATATTACAACAGTTCACAAGAATAAATAACAATTTCTTTCTAAAATAAGGTATTTCAAATCTATTCAAATTTTACTAACCGATCATAAGTTTTTAACTTTTGATTTTAGTTCTGCCACGAAACACATCAATGTCTAGATTGTTAGCAATTTTACAATAATGCATTAATAACAAGACTTTAGTTTAATCTTGCTTTTTTTAGCATACGCTGCACTTCATACAACTCCAAATCATATTTTAACTTCTTTATTTTGCGTATCAGGTATTCTATTTGTTCCATTTTTGGAGACCTCTTACAAATTGCTCCTGATGCAAACTTTTGCATTGAATTCTTCATTATTATATTGTATTTCTGCAGACTTATTAACTTCAATGAAACCTTTACATCTGTCTAAAGGCTAGTTTATATACCCACTTGTTATAAACCTCACATCTAATTACTTTTCTATTGCGTGTCTTTAGCACAGAAACGAACCAAACATATCTGTTTATTTCCTTTGTGACATATTTGCATATCAGAGATTCAAACTACACATGGGTTTGGTAACCTACTATTTTTTTAATGATGACGCACATCAGTTATTTTTAATGATGGTGCTGTCACTATATTTTTTAAATACGACGCGAACCGACTATTTTTAGCTATGACGGGACCACCTTTTAGTGAGGACATAAACCGGCTATTTTTAGCTATGATACAACCACCTTTTAGCGAGGACGTGAACCAGATGTGTGTCTAGCACAGACACGAACCACACATATCGGATTATTTCCCTTCGTGGCATATTTGTATAGCAGACATTTAAACCACACATGTGTTTGGTTACCTACTATTTTTTAATAATCACTTGCACCAGCTATTTCTAATGATGAAACATCAAATTCTGTGAAAAATGTACCTTTTTTGGAGATTTCTCATCGTGTTGCTCCTCAAATAGAGGAAATTTACCGTAAAGCTTCTATACCAACTGTGAGTAATGAACGTATTGTAAAATTGATCAAGGATTTTCATGATAAGTACTACAGTTTGAAAAAGTCATTTAGTCGTGATAACGAAAAACCTAACTTTAAGAAAAAACTAAACGAGTTTGTCAGTGAAGCCAATACCAAACTTTTTGATGTCGCTTTCTGCAAATGTGTGATGCATTTTACGTGTTTATGTGGTAAGAATCCAATCTCTTGTAATTGTAAAGTAGTTATGGATTGTAGGTGTGATAAGGTAAAGAAAATCCCTATTATTGAGAGAGAATTTATGTATGACCAACGAAATATGCAGTTAAGACATATTGGCACCTTAGACAGAGTAGAGACAAATAAGATAGGAAAAAGAAATCCACGATTATACATCTGTAAGAAACCTGAAATTGTTGAACCTGATGTTAATCCCAGTACAACGGAGGGTACAGTTGAATCTTCACAAGATAATTTTGACAGTTTACCATCAACTTCTCAAATGCGACTTAAACTTCCTGCAACTGCATTGATGAGTGATAGATACGGGATATCAGATAGAGCCACTGCAGCTATAGCTTCAAGTGTTTTACAAGACCTTGGCCTAATCAATGAAGGAGATCTATCGCTTGTAATAGACAAGAGCAAGATCAGACGTGAAAAACATAAAGTTCGAGAATCCTTGCAAACCGAACATAACAGTGTTAAGATATATGGGGTATATTTCGACGAAAGGAAAGACAACACTTATTTTCAAGAGAGAATTGATAGTAAAATGTATCGGAGCCTAAAGAAGGAAGAGCATATAAGTTTCGTAAAAGAGCCTGGTGAAAAGTACATAGGCCATTTGACACCACAAGTTGGCACAGGAAGCGAAATAGCTACAACCATTTGGGGCTTTTTAGAAAGTAAGAGCTTTGACCATGATGAGCTTGTTACTATCGGATGTAATGGAACAGCAACAAATACAGGTTGGAAAAATGGTGTTATACGTAATCTTGAGATTAAACTTGGCCGCCCAGTGCAATGGTTCATATGCTTGCTTCACTTCAATGAACTTCCTTTCAGACATTTGTTTGAAAGTGTAGATGGTGAGACTTCAGGGCCAACAAGCTTCTTAGGAAAAATTGGCAAACTTTTGGTGGACTGTGAAAAACGTCCGGTTGCTGATTTCGAAATGATCACAAGTGAAAATATTAACGTAACCAAATCTGATTTAAGTAAGGACCAACAATACTTACTCGACATTTTTCAAGCAGTGAAGACAGGAAAGTGTCCTTCAGATCTCGCTGTCAAAGATCCTGGTCCTCTTAGTCATTCTAGGTGGTTGACATGTGCAAATAGGACACTAAGGCTATACATATCTGAATTGACACCTTCCGAGGAACTTAAGATGTTTGTCAACTACATTTTGAAAGTATACGCTCCTGCTTGGTTTGAAATTAAAAGGCGTCCATCAGTGAAATTTGGACCCGTTCACATATTCAAAGTTGTTCAGTCGTCACGACAGCTACCCGAAAATGTAAAGAAAATCATTGATCCTGTGATTCAGAGGAATGCTTTTTTTTGTCATCCCGAAAATATGTTAATAGCAATGGAGTTAGATGACAGAATACATGTTCGGCAGTTAGCTTTTCGAAGATTGCTAAAAGCTAGAAAGCAAGAGCCAAAAGCAAAATCAGTGCGTACTTTTCTGCCACCGACCATCAATTTTGCTGCTTCAGATTATATTGAACTGATTGACTGGTCTCAGTGCAAACTTTCAGCTCCTCCAGCAATGGACAATGTGTCAAATGAGAGCTTAGAACAATTAATTTGTAACGAAGTCTTGCCGGAGTTAGAGCTGATGAAATTTCCTTGCCATACACAAAGTGTGGAAAGAATAGTAAAACTGGTAACAGAGCCTTGTACAAAAGTTTGCGGGGAAAAAACAGAGATGGTTTCATAAGATCAACACTGCTCTCAAGATCAGTTATGTCATCGTTTAACTTCAAAAGGGAATTCAAACCAATGCCTAATGAATGATCATAAGTAAACTTAAATTCACGTTCAAGTTGATAGGCTGTTTTATTTCTAATTAAGATACTACTTCAACCTGTATCTGTATGTAAATATCATGTACTTATATATGTACAATGTAAATATAGTACAAAAACACCCGTACAATTGGATGGTTGGATGGGTAGGGAGTGGGTGGAACTCGAAGTGCAGCCACCTCCTCGTGGTGAGTTCTGGGTAGTTTCATTTTTTTGAAACGAGCTAAAAGCTGCACACAAGTTTACTATGTTTTAATAAGAAGAAAAACTTGTTCAACAATCCATTCACGATAAAAAAAGAAAGAAGAGGATCACTTTGACCATCTCAAGGTATTTCAGTTAAAATTTAAATATAAGCTTATTAATAAAATATGGTTGAAATATTCAGTTATCCAACACATAAAGCTTTTTTTATAGAAAACACCTTACATATACATAGTAGTTTTATTACTATTTGACAAAAAAATATTTTAGAAATAAATTTAAAAAAAAATTTTTTTTTAACTTTAAGCTACATACGCGAACTAAAGATGACAATTTAGAATTTTTTTATTATTTTTACCGAATTCTACGTAACAAACTGCAACTTTTGAATGGTAATGGAATTTCGAAATCGCAAAAACGTTTTTTTCGAACCACATAGAGTTACAAAAACCATCAATAAGATGTAAACTAGCCTTCTCAAGGCAAAAATTACCTGGCGACGACGGTGACCGAAGTCCCTGAAACGTTCCACCAAAGACGCACAGAGCGGAGAAGTAGCCCAATTAATATCTACATTCCCAAACCAGATGTAATGCCGTCAAGTGCTTATAAACATTGTATTGCTTCCTGGTTCAGGTTGAAGCTACCGGTCTTTTATTGGTTGTAAGTGTCTTATTTTACAACTTCTAAACTCCAATTTTTGAACATGAGAACTTTCTCATAAAGGGGGTTCAGACTAGGATGTATACCTAGATGCAGGTTGGGTTGCCTATCTAATGTTTTACAAAAGTTACATACGTGAATGGTTTATTTACAAAGTAAAACGTAAGTTATAATATTGATTCTAATATAACAACAAATAAATAAAGAAACTGAAACTAACTGGTTATCTAATGCACTAGAATCTGAATAAAAATATATTAATTATTCTTGAGGTTTCTTCTTATAAACGCCTACGCCGTTGGTCTATCTTGGTTTCCCACCTTCCTTTAATGGTTGTTTATTAATTCTAAAACAGATGTTCAAAACGTGGTATACTGGTGAATATATGTGTTTTGTTAATTAAAGTGATATTACATAATTAATGTGAAATGCTGGTGGAGTACTGTAATCAGAAGGTGAATATATAATGAGTAAGTAGGAAATTGGATTTAAGTAAAATTTAAGGTAGCACTATCATTTAAAAGTAAAACAAGGGTTATTTTGGTGTAGGATAAATCGTTTTCTTAAGGGGAATGGTGATTATATAGGGATAAATAAAAGGTGGGGTGTGAAGGAGTGTTGTAGAGGATGATTGCAGGAATAGGTAATTAAAGAGCAACTAGTAGTTGGTGTGAATGTGATCGCAGGGAGAATTTATTATAAGGGATGACGACGTTAGTGGTATTATAATATACAGGGGAAAGGGGATGAATGTGTATGGTTGGGAAATACTTTTTCGGGGCACCAACCGAAACCGTCAAAGGGGCAGTTTAAGGGAATAACCTTGATCGTGATTATATAGGATGTTTCGAGGCAATACCACCGTCACTCCTCTATAATCTCTCGGATCTCTATGCCCTATCCTTGTCGCGGCTTACACCTTCAACAAGTTGATAGGGATATCAATCTTGTTTGGTTAATACAGGTAATAAGAAACAGGGGTAGTTGGATGTGTATAACCATTCGGGGTGTACAGGCCCTCCGTCTGATTTCACACAATCAACTGCTTGGTGTATACCCAAATCAGCCAGGACCCACAATAAGTTGGTATACGTATTCTGGCTAGGATATAGGATTGGTAATTAATGTATAATGAACAGGCAGTGGTGTCAGGTTATATGAATGTAACAGGTATATGGCAGGAAAGACTGTAATGCAGGAATAATAATAAATCAGGAAGGTTCAGGCAGGATTAATATAGAATTAGTATACTAATAAAGTATAACTAATTCAGGAAAGGATGTGTTAATAATAATTAAGGATGTAAACAATAATTCTGGAATAATAATACTGGTATAATGAAAGCAAAATGACAAGTGTCTGTTTGTTGGATGTGAAGTGAATGTTTATATAGGGATTTTGGGAGAGAGTGGGGAGAGTGGGAACAACTGATAATATGTTTAAATCATATCAATGCAGTTGTGGAAGAAAATAGGAAATAAGTTTGGAGGAATTTATTGACAAGGATTTTAATTTTTAGGAAGGATCTGCAGGATCATTACAACATGATGTTTTAGGTAACATTTTAACAGTACTGCGCTTTTAACGACGGCGGAGTTTAACCTGAAGTGAATAATTTGGTGGATACTGAATCAGTTTATGCAATTTAATAACATGCGGTGTATTCAGACAAGTTTTATTCTATAATCACGTTTTATTCACGAAACTGTAAATGTATTTAATTCAGTTCTTGTAAACTAAATAAAAAAAAATTGTTGAAAGTGTAAAGTTGAATATACGACTTGATTATAAATTAGAAATACTGAACAGTCGTCGTAATGTAAATAATTCTCTTTTAAGTTTTATTTTAGGCGTATATCTGCGTGTACAATAATAAATGAAAGAAACTTTAAAAAAGTAAAGAAAAAAGCTTTGTGAACTTCTTTATACAAAAGAATTGAGAAGGGATTTGTAAAATCGCGTCTAAGTTAAATATTGAAACCAAAGTTTACGAAGCAAAATAAATTTTTCTTTCTTTTTCTTTATTTTGAATTAATTTCATATTTTCATAATATAATTTTTAACATTAGTTTGGATTTTTTAAGTAAATATATGGTGAATCGACGAAAATTTCGTATTCTATAGTCGACTAGTTTCTAAGGAAATAACATTTGAAGAAAACTTTTTCCATTAGTATATTTATTACTGCTAATATAGCGTCTATGGGTACGTATTTCAAAATAATATCTGTTAAGCTGTATTTCGAAGCACAACCAACTTGATTGACAATACGACCGAGAGTATACAACAAGGAAACGCTTTTATGCTAAACAGCGCATAACCTAGGCCATTGGGGTAACAAGCAAAGGCTTGAAATTACAATTAATATTCTGTCAGGTTCTTCTTAAGCATTGTTGTAACTTTTCACATATTTAGATCCTAGTTGGCATAAAGTAAACAAAACCAATATAAAAACGCCAGGTCTTTACAGAGAAAGAGATATATTTAAAGATAAACGCAATGTTAAGCAGCCTTGTTTGTAAAATAATTACCTATCATCCTATTTTAGTATAGATTCTCAGTAATATTTAAATCCTTTGACAACTAACATTCTGAAAGACATTTTATCTTTATTTTGGATTACCGCTTTTTTAGAATTATTAAGCATTTTACACTATTATAAAAGAGCATACCACTGCATTAGTTATGTCGTTTAGGTTCACATTGTTTCTTGGATTTTTTAAAAATCACAGGAACATTATTGGAAAATTACGAATATTGTTTATGCAATATTAGTCAACTATCTTGAAAATAGTTAGCGAAAACGCTTAAAAAAACTATCAAACAAGCTACCAACAGACACAAAAACTGTACCCGCAAACACCTGTTACAGCCAGATAAGGAATTAGCCGGAAGTTGACTCGGTCGATTAGGCACTTGTATGCGTGGGTGTGTGGCTGACGTAGACAAATAGAAGGAAACCCCTTGATTTCAGTTTATATCACCCTGAATCAAGAAAAGGGCCACGACACAGTATAAAAGATACGCTACAGTTAAAGTCAAAGATGGTGGCCACAGTCCAGGAAAAGAATAGGTTCGAATAGGAATTAAGTCCTACGCCGCAGTAATAAAGAAAACAGTTATTGGTGGTTCAACACAATTGCTTTAATTCTCGCAAAAAAAATGTGTACACCCAAAACCTTTGTCTAGCTATACAAAAATACAAATAACGCAGTCTTTATACAGACTCACTAATATGGTTAGATAATGGCAGCAGTTATAAATAGTAGTAAGTACTAACACAATAGATATTGTAAATTGGATAGCTATAATGTTTGTGAACCAATCGATCGATTTCTTTTCGCAACTAAATAAACAAAAAACTTTACTTCCGAGCTAAGCTCGTCCAAGAAGACATTTATTGAAATATTCAATAATAATGCCTTAGATTCTCTCAAAATCTAATTTAGGTTGTTTAATTTCTTTTAAATGTAGATTATTATTTCAGGTAAACAAACCTTACAATGAACTAGAAAATGTCGAATAAATTGTAGTAAATTAAATTAGGCACATTACAACATGTATCGAAGAATTGAAAATCGTGTCGTTTGAAAATTTACACCTTTTTACAAATAACTCAACTGATTTATCCCTAGTCCGCGTAAATCTATCTTAAAACTACATGTACAGAATGACATTTATAACGTTTGTAACTTGACATTTTTATTGCAAGCGAAGGTTTAACCTGAAACTGAAACTCAAACAAAAAAAATGTGTATCTGGCTAAAGTACCAATTCAAAATAATTAAATTTCACAACCTACCCTAATTCGTCTTTTTTATCTCTCGTTACGTTAATAACGAAAATAGACACAATTGAAAAATAAAAAAAAAACATCCATGTCAGATGGACGTTTAAAACTTTAGAGGTTAATAGACATATAGATTCTCACCTAAAAAAAACTTCCAAATCTAAATTCTAAAGCCGCCCGCTAATATAAAAATGTCGATAACACAATAAAAGGAGTTTCAAACCTATTTAACTAACTTACTATTAAGCTACTTTCCAAAGAAAAGTTATATACAATTAAATTTATCTTAAAAAATATTTCACATTTTCCTATAAAGTTGATCGTTACACAGATATTGAAAAAATACATATTTTAAGAATTGTCTGCCGATAAACAACGCATCGTAAAAAACTACCTAGAACATATAAATAGTATGGTTATGGTAATCGTATAAAAAGTGTTTTAATAATATAATAATTTATTAAAGAAATATGTGTAAAAATGTTCTCGTACCAAATCGTTAAACTAACTGGAGATACACACCATTCAACCAAAAATAATGCCTTTGACTCAGTCGGTAAATTAAAGTAGGGCCGATTCAATCTTTTGATTTGCTTAATTACAACAAATTTATGCTGTGTTATGTTCGCTTAACATAAATAATAAAAATGATCTCGGACTCCAAGTTATTTTTTTAGTTATGCTCGGAATAACTAAACCGAGGTTGGTTACAATAAAAATTCTACCAAAATGTAAAAAATAAAAAATATACAAACTATGTTTATTAACAGTTAAAATGATAGGGTTAAATAAAATATATCAGAAAACTAGTTATAGCGTTAAATTACTAATTAATTATTATAAATATAAATACCTGTTCGTAAAATTTTGTACACAAACTTTTTAATAACCTCTGGTATCTAAACGATTACGGAAATGTCAATCAAAGTGATGTCTTTGCACCAAAGTTACGCAATATATTGCAGTAATAATTCTTTACGTAGTAAACTACACCCAAACTGGAATTTTATTTCTTATAAATTTGTCTTCTTGAAATTGAATAAACCAATATTTATTGCATTCTTTTGAAGGTTCAAAATAAATAATGGAATCCACATTCAGATCTGCATTAAAAGCAAAACGCCATCATAAAATGAAAGCGTACGTAACAGTAGAATTATTTGTGCAATCAAAAGCGGTAAATTTGAAAGTGTAAAAGTAAAAAAAAGAAATTGCCTGAAAAGAGCAAATGTTTTAATTTTTAGTATTACGAGTTAAATTATGTTACCATCAAATCAATGGCACTTTTCACAAAATTTAGGGGGAAACCCAAAAAAAAGCTTCCTGCGTCTAACGGCGTACCACAAGGAGTAAGAAAAAAAATGGATGCTTTAGGATGTCAGATTATGATGACGCGTTGCGCGAAAATAGTTGCGCAAAGAATTAAGTCAACGATATGAGCAGAAAAAAATAATTTAAAGAAACCTTTAAGAAGATATGCACTTAAGTTACACCAAAATGCAAACTAAGTTTTATATTTACAACTAAATGAATGAAGAACCTAAACTACGGTATATTTTAATACAACTCAAAATGGGTTGTTACAAACATAGTTGATACGTTATGTTCTATTGGGCGGTATATTTATATATTTGAAGCATACACATATTACAGAAATATTTCATAAGAACCGGACAATAAATTCCCCTTCTCTGCCACGGGATCTCTTTCAAAGCATAATCAGCTCCAGGAGAAATAGAATCAAGATTAAATACGAAATTTCAATTATACACGGTTGATCGGTCCGCAGTTATCGTGCATAATAACAAGCATTCACACACCCTCGCACGCACGCGCTCGCCCACCCACACCCTCACACACGCACACGCATACGCACACGCATACGCACACGCATATGCACACGCAGAAATGAGTTGAAAACGTTTAAAATGATTATAGTTGCCTTTGTTTACACTTCGCCAGAAATACCTCAGTGCAGTATAATCAGACAAAGCGTGCGTGGGTTTCACTTGCCCTAAGCTACGGGTAAGTGTGGACTATGTAAGCTAACAAAAATATATTGTGAAAAAATATATAGCTGTTATTTCGATACTATACTGTAGCATTCGCAAGCAACTTCACATGAAGAAGTTAAAATAAATTCCACATTTTTACGTTAGATTTAATATGCACTACTTGATTTTTAGGTTACACTTACCCCGGTTCACCTTAACACAAGAAATTCAGAGCGTATATGTCAATCTGACATTTGGCCTAGTGGAGTCAGTATTGCGAATGTTTTTTACACATCTGGTAATGCTCATGGAGCGGTACAAAACAGCATTGATAGCAACGTAACGAGTAAGAAGTTCATGTACAGATTATGGAAACTAAACTGTGCAGACCAATTACCGCTCTTGATAAATAAACTACGTAAAATGTACTTGAAAACGCAGACTGGGCGTTTATAACTGATATTTTCCTATCTGCTGAACACATATTATTGAATTTCTTATAGAAGAAAGAATATGTTCGTAGTTTCAAGGGTTAAAAGGCTGCTTGGAAGCCAATAATTTAACGAACATCGTTGAGAACCCAGACAGAATAATGAATGGCGATGAAACTGGAATGGCACCTGTCATATTTAAGACGTATTTAAGAGTCGTTTTGGAATATATGCCAACTGGATAGGTAAATCTAAATCTAGTTGGATGAGACGGGACGTTCTCTAGGAGTATGTATCAAATGATTTGAACAGATGGTTTGCCGAGGATTGGTTCTAGGTGAGTTTTGCGGTAAGAGTAGAATTATTCTTTACGTACTGCCGCTTACACTCCAGCTGTATGGTCGAAAATCCAGCAAAATAGAATTGAATCTCTATATTATGTAGCTCAAAGCATACCACTACACATAAGGATAAGATGTATTAGTTTAATCTAGGGTTGAGATTTCTATAATAAATCGGCTTAGGTGGTCTACAACCGGCACATTTAGCCTACTTATACGTGTATATTTAATTTATGTGGTAATATGTATCCTGTAAAGTAAGTGACCGGGTGAGTCAGCGATAGAGTAAAATAAACTGGTGCTTGTCAATGAAACGTATTTATCACATATAGCGCATTTTATAGCAGGGCAAGACAAAGTTATTATTTTTTAATGGAACACCCTGTAAATAATTCGATTTTTGGATTCTACGTGCAATTATAAAACTTTATTTATTAGGTTTAATGCATGTAAAATTTACAGTTTTTCAAATAATTCCAATTTTATTCAAAAAATCACGTTTACAGGTATAACTTTATTATTATGTGCCATCTTGTGTTTTGTTAGGAAAACCTTTATATTTAGGCCAAGAAATGGCCAAGCTTAAGCGAATGTTCTGAAGAAGGAATATTAGAGATAAATGCTACAGGGTGTTCAAAATATATGTTCAAATCTGAGAAACTTGAAATTCAAAAATATCACTTTTCTCAAATAGAACACCCTGTACGTTTTTAGGAGGTGCTAAGGAAACTCAAAAAAATCATACTATGCTTCATAAGTATGTCCTATACCTGTCACTCACTGTTTTGAGTTATTTTGATTTCTCCATATTACTCGATATTCAATATTTCAATCAAACATCGAAGGATATACAGAGTGTTCTATTAAAACGATAACTTGCCCTGAGTTTTTGGAACACTCTGTGTGGTAAAGAATAAATTTAGAATGCGCACACTTACTAGCCAAATAATATGATAAACACATTTTATTGACACAGTTTAACAATAAAGCGTCACGTGTGTCCAGAAATCTAACGAACCATCACTGCTTATATAACTTTATTGGTTAAAAATGGAACTTATCAGGGTGTACATTTTTGGAAGCATTACTAATTAAAATTCCCGATTCTGTAGATATTACAGAACTTTTTTAGTCTTTGCCGTTAACAAATTGGAACCTTTTGTAGAATTATGAGTCATTTCCGCACGTGAGTTTGCTATTTGAGGGAGATTTTAGTGTGTGTGTGTGTGTGTGTGTGTGTGTGTGCGTGCGTACGTCAGTGGGTGCGTTCTTGCGTGCGTGAATGCGTAAGTGCGTGAGTGCATGCGTACGTGCGTGCGTACTTGCAAGCGTGCGTGCGTGCATGTGCGTGTGAGTGCGTGTGCGTGTGCGTGTGCGAGTGTGTACGTGCGTGCGTGCGTAGGTGCGTTCGTGCGTGTGTGAGTGCGTAAGTGCGTGAGTGCATGCGTACGTGGGTGCGTACTTGCAAGCGTGCGTGCGTGCATGTGGGTGTGAGTGTGCTTGTACGTGTGCGTGTGCGTATGCGTGTGCGTGTGCGTGTGCGTGTGCGTGTGCGTGTGCGTGTGCGTGTGCGTGTGCGTGTGCGTGTGGCGTGGTGCGTGTGCGTGTGCGTGTGCGTGTGCGTGTGCGTGTGCGTGTGCGTGTGCGTGTGCGTGTGCGTGTGCGTGTGCGTGTGCGTGTGCGTGTGCGTGTGCGTGTGCGTGTGCGTGTGCGTGTGCGTGTGCGTGTGCGTGTGCGTGTGCGTGTGCGTGTGCGTGTGCGTGTGCGTGCGTGCGTGTGCGTGTGCGTGTGCGTGTGCGTGTGCGTGTGCGTGCGTGCGTGTGCGTGTGTGCTGTGCGTGTGCGTGTGCGTGTGCGTGTGCGTGTGCGTGTGCGTGGTGCGTGTGCGTGTGCGTGTGCGTGTGCGTGCGTGCGTGTGCGTGTGCGTGTGCGTGTGCGTGTGCGTGTGCGTGTGCGTGGTGCGGGTGCGTGTGCGGTGCTGCGTGTGCGGTGCGTGCGTGCGTGCGTGGTGCGTGCGTTGCGGTGCGGGTGCGGGTGCGGTGCCGGGCGGTGCGGCTAGCGTTCGCGTGTCGTGTGCGTGGTGCGGTCGATTCGTCGGGTGCGGGCAAGCAGGTGCGGGTGCGAATGGGGTGGTGGTAATTTAGTTGCGCTATGTCGTGTGTGGTGCAACAGTACCGAAGGAAGAGTTTTCTGCTACCCTTTTTTAATTGAGAATATTATGAAGGTTCGCGCACAACCGTTACAACTTACCATTTATCGTTTGCCAAATGAATTAATAGTGGAAGGGTCAAGTGTTTGTTAATAGTGCTCACCCCATTTATGGATTTCTTTTATCGAATTTTGTCTTGTGAGGAGCAATGTATCAAATGCCTGTTGTTTTTTTTCGATTAATAATGTTTTGAGTAAATAGATTAACGTTAAGAAACGCTTTGTAAATAAAGTAATGATCGTAGAGACGGATTAATATTTGTGCATATACGTTAAACCAGAGAGAAAGTTAGTTAACCGTGTGATTATGGCTGTAATATCTGTCAGCGTTTAGTTCGCATATTGGTAAATAGGAAATTGCCCTTTGTCAGGTATTATTTGGAAAGCGTCTACGTAGAAATTTAGAGGATCATTTGCACGACATTGCCTATCGCAGTACAGAGGAAGGAGAGTATTCTAAGCCGTCCATTGTTGGAACGTGGTGTCAGCTAAGGTAAGCTCTTACGTTTTATGGTGTGTGTGTGCCATTATTGTTTGTGTGGCGGATGGACACGCCTGCTTCGTGTAAAATGCATAAGGTAAATGATTTTGGCGCACTGTCGACCTTGCAAACATCAACCGAATTTTATCCTTTTTTTATGTTTTGAACTGCAAAATTTAATGTGGTTGTCTTTTAATAGCTGTAGTAAAATTTGAATAGTTTATATATATATATATATATATATATATATATATATATATATATTGAGATGTTCAGAAAGAAGTAAAAGAAGGATCGGACAGTTTAAATGAAAATTTAGTTATAAAAAGGGGTGATTTCAAGCTCGATACATGTGCGAGACTTTGTTTGATAGAAATCTGGTTCACGATGTGTTTAAAGTAGATTTGTTTTGTACAAAATAGTCTGAATATTATTTATGCGGTTTGGTTTCATCATAAAGAGCATTTTCCTGCCAACAAAAATGTCAAGAATGTTAAATACACTTATTTTCGTAAAGTCAATTTAATATTTCCTTTATTTCAATAAAAGTCAATTTTTCAAGGGTATTTTGGCAAGTGAACATTTTACAGGTGTTTAAACATAAATTGTATAGCTAGGATTATATTAGGGATAGTGTATAAATAGTTTTCGAATGCAGGAAATGTGAAAATTTCATAAAAGGGTTATAAATTGGACATATTAGACATTTTTCTCACATATTTCTGGAAGCAACTCTGTGACTAACATTGTGATATAAGTTTAACAGCAAGAACAATGCATAGAACAATTTAACATAAAGACATTCATAGTGATATACATTTTTATAATGAAAATTTCAGTAAGTGTGTTAGACGATGGGACTTTTTTAATGCAACACTGTATGACATAATGCATTAGAAATGAACAGTGAAAATAATAAAGACAAGTATTATAAACCTTTAACGTAGCATTTTGAGTGATGAAAACATTTTTAAATATAAGTTATTTGCTATTTTAGATTTAAGTTTGGTTAGGTTATAATTTCTAGGTTTTTTGCATAAATTTATAGTTTTTTCATAGTATTAGGTTTAAATTATGCTCTTAAAGCAATTAATAGGAGTTCTTTCTCAGTATCGCACAGTTTTTAAAAGGATACAATGCTTTTCACCGCAAAATTTTGTGAAATATGAGGTGAATTTAGAATATTTTTACATAAACTTAAAATTTCCTTAAATTTGAGATTTCTAACTCTAAAAGTGTGTGTTCTCATGTAAAATTTTCCCAGGATTCCGTTTATGTAATTAGATTAAGTGTAGCTTGTAAGTTTAGGTAGTTATAAACATATTCAATTTAGATTAAGTGATTTCGCATATTATTTTTAGGAACCATAGCTTGTTAGGTGTCTTTTTGTTCGAAATTTTATGTAGTTTTCATTTCTGTTGTTAGTTTTTAAATTCGTTAATGTATAAGAAAGTTATGGCCAAATTTCTATTTTAGTCCAAATTTTAATATGTGTCAACCAATTAGAGCCTTAGTTACTTAGGTAAAATGGCTGGAAAAAAATTGAATTTTTAGTAACAACCAAAAAGGTATAAAAGGAATTGCCCTGGAAGTGCTAAGCTCTCTAGAATTTGTTCAAAATTGAAAAAAAAGGTTAAAGCAGTGTTGTGCATTTGTATAATAAGTAAGTTTTCATAACCTAATTTAATTATCGTAAAGAAAGTTATAATTTACGAAGAAAATATTCGAGAGCAATTGTTTTTATACCGGCGATTAAATTAAATAGTTCGGTCTCCGATACCTGTTAGTTTTCGGAAAATATTTTTGTACGAGTTAATTTGTGTTACGATTTTGTTAAGAGTTTTCGTGTTATCAAACTTGAGTTGATTCCGTTATACCAAATTAAAATCACATTTATTTGGTTAACTGTGTTTTATTTCTGGGTACAATTTCCTTTAAATAATTAAATTTGATCCGGCATCTAAAAATAAAAGTGATATAATAATAAAATTTTGGACAACATTTAAACATTTTTTTAAAGGATACTAATTAATAAGTTTTAATTCATTTCAATAAAAAAATTTTACCAAAATAAAATAAGTGACTGGAGTGTTGCCGATTTGGAAGGAAACATCATTAGTTTTTGGAAGTTGGTGTCATCGACAACCCGAGAACCGGTCAACAGCAGTATATGAGTGTATGGTAACAACTAGAATCGAGTGGAAGGTGCCTGCATCAAAATTGGAACAACTCGAAGACATCAATCTGTATTGGGAACAGTATATGTGAGTCACATTTTTTTATATAACCCTATTTATTGTGGACATTTATTTGGTAAATTTCCTGCAAATTATTATTTATTAGGTATATGTATTGGTATAGAATTTCAAACAATTACTTGTATAAACACCTGTAAAGGAAACAAAATTTTAAATTATTTTCACATTCTAAATTTAATTGTGGACGTAAACAGTAAATTTCCAAATTATTATTTGACAATTTTGACATTGTTAACTTCACTCAATTACGTTACAACGCATGCGTTGGAAGTAAATTATATTCAGACTAATTCTTATACATTTGTGATAATTTTTATAAAGTGTAATTCATATAAATACACACACATATCAACATTAAATTTAAATTTCCAACTAAATACATTGATCCCTATCCCCAAATTAAGATAGAGCTAGTTCGGTGCGCAGTTAATCTATTAATCATATAATTATATGCATTAAAATTTATTTTTCTAAACCCATTGATCCCTATCCCCTTATTCGATTATTTAATCATTTAATCAATTAAACATTACAATATATATATATATATATATATATATATATATATATATATATATATATATATATATATATATATATGTCATAATATACGACCATTGTTAATGTTCTGGAACTGTTTTATTAGTAGAACCTATTGTGACTTCGTCTCCCGTGTTTTAGATTTTGCCGACGTAAATAAAAAATGTTCAAGATTAAATAGTTTGGTTCACTTTTAAGAGTTCCAGTAGAGGATTTATTTTATGAGAAATACGAGTTAAACAATTTTACAGCGGAAACGTCCATTAATCATTCATTTAATTTTGTACATAATTTTAACGAATGCTAGACAGTTTTTCATTAAGTAATCATTTGAAGATGAATTTTGAGATATGAAGATTCATTAAGGTTTGGCGTAATTTACATAGGATATAGGGTAATGATTTTCTTGGCCGATCAGCTTATTGCTTACGGGTTATTTTTATGGGAAAAGGTGCGGGTAGTTTTGGAAGTTTATAGGAATCATCTGATCAGCTGACGATTACTTGGATCGGTGTTAAAGGTAAGCATTTTGTTTATTTGTTTGGGAATGAACGGTTTACTTTTTCAATTAGGTGTTACGACTCCAATACCGACGTTTATTAAATTATAGGATCGCATTCAGTTTTGAAGCGCGTTAAGGAAAATGACAATATCTAAACCAACCATTCGTGCATTATTAGAGCGAGTTTTTGAACAAATTTATAACCCAGCGGTTTGAATATTAATAAACAAGAAATAGTATTAATCTAATTTTAACGTGTAAAATGACTATAGGTACAGTAATGAAAAAAAGCACGAAAGGGGGACTGTTGCATTTCTATGCAAATCCTAGGAAATTACGGTTCTTTTCAAACCCATGTCCGGTACGTTTGTTAAAACTCATAAAATCATAAGGTAAATGTGAAAGTACAAACACCACTCCTTTTGTCTAGGTTTTAAGTCAAACATATACATTAAAATTATTGCTGAATGAAATTTGAATTAATAATAAACAAACAATAATCCAAGCAGTAGAATTTTAATACGTGTAAAATGGCTTATACAAAAAAGGCACGCAAATAGTATTTAGGATTAGTATATCATTAAGTTCTACGACAAAAAAATACGGTTAACGAATGTTAAAACTCATATGATCGTAACGTAAACTAAAAGCACAAATACTCAAACACGTAAACATTTTGCAATAACAAAAAATATAGAGAACAGATGAAGTCGCATTCTATCTTGCGTCGGGGTAAATAAAACAATCATAAACACGTATTTGTAACAGTAGTACAAACATCAAAAAGATGCCGGACGTGATTCAAAAAACGAAAAATGTGCAACTTAAGATCGAAGTAAGCGGTCAGTTCCAACTTAATGTTATAAAATTGCTATAAATCCCATTTGTATAACAATACATAAACGTAACCATCGTTATAAATATAATAAAAATAAATAACTAGACCAAATCAGTAATATATATATATATATATATATATATATATATATATATATAGGGTATATCGTCCGGGGCACAATTTGGCTAGTAACCGGTCTGCCTGCTATGATATCACTCAAGAGAACAATACAATTGCCTCGGATTGAACTGGCTACAAGGGGCGATCAAGGTCGAAACAGACTGGCCCCGTTGCTGACGACTGCGCAAGGAATGAATGGCGAGTCGTTTCGTGAAATGTGAAATTTGAAATTGCGAATATATTGTACGAAAGGCAGCTTGATATTCTGGGTGTATCAAGACAAAGCACAAAGTAAAGGATGCTCTGGAGATGGAGGATGGCAGCCTAGCACTATGGTGAGGAGCTGAGACTGAAGCGCAAAAGGAGTGGGGGGGTGACCGTAAGTAAAAGAGCGAAAAGATGAAGAGTACGAATTGGTATCTCCCCGGGTAATGTAGGTTAGAAAGAAAATGGAGGTTCGAAGACTTCTTATTGCATGCTATGCACCGGTGAATGGAGGAAGAGACCAAATGTGTGAGAACTTCTGGAATGATGTAGAGAACATGTTGAACGTATGTAAGCCAAACGAAAGAGTGATGATCTTGGAAAATATGAACGGAAGAGGGGGTGTACAGAGTGAACATAGTGAACGCATTCTAGGATCCAATACGTAGTTTAAACATAAAAATGTGCATATGTGTACATGGCAAAGAGGTGAATGAAAAATTATGATTGACTTGATGGTGTATGACGAACGACTTAGAAACCTGGTAAAAGACACATAGGTAATACGCGGATCGGACCACTTTTTGGCTGTATCGATTGTGTTTAGGGCAAAAGTGGGTCTGGGGAAGGAAAGCCAACGTAGTGCGAACGTCCAGAATTATGGTAGACAAACTAGTAGATAATGGTGCGAGTATGAAATACGTAGACGCTCTGAGTAAAGAGTTGAGCGTGGAACGAGCAAATAAAAGACACTGCCGTTGAAAGTGCACGGGTAAGCTTGAAAAATTGTGTTGTCAAATGTGCCGCGCGGATATGTAGAATAGCGACGGTAGGTAGATAGTAGGCAGTGAGAATAAGTAAAGAGGAAGTGATGGCTGTGGAAGGATAGAAGATGCAGAATGATTTGAGGGGAAACAAAACACTACTGGGAATGGGTCAAAAATACAAAACGTGACCCAAAACGGAACCGTGCAGGAGTGATAAATACGAGCAACGAAATAGTATGGGGCGATTATGAAGTAATATTTCGGAAAGCTGTACAGTAGTAAGGAAAGTAAGACTGAGGGGTTAAATAAGGAGAGTGTAAAAGGAATAATGAATGAAGCTGAACTGAGTATTGGGATAAATGAGGTAGACAAAGCGATAGGAAGGTTGAAAACGGTAAAGGAGAAAGCGTAGATGAAATCACTGGTGAAATGCTAAAGTATGGAGGTGCAAAGCTTATACGAAGATTGTGTGAATTATTCAAAGTATGCCTTAAGTGTGAAAAAGTGCCGAGGGATTGGAAGAGCGCTTACCACTGTATAAGGGTGAGGTGAACAATAGTGACTGCAAGAACTACAAAGGAATACGTTTGGCCAGTGTACCTGGTAAAGCATTGGTAAAGCAACTAATTGATAGAGTTCGAGAAACTACACAAGTATGCTTCCTTTTAACGACAAACTCTGATTTCGTATTAAAACTCAACATGTTTTTCTTATCATCAGCTCGAGCTCTTATAAATCTATCCCTAGAATCTGGACCACAAACTGCTGCAAAAGCTTCTGTGACGAGCTTGTCACATCACTCAACACACTGTGTGTGACATGGGTACTTTCCAAAATTAATTTTAGGTGAGTCAGGGTTTCCAATAAATTCCTTCAGATCTTATGTGGAAAGTCAAGAGAGAATTGGAGGTTCTGTTAGCTCACATTTTTGCCAGTCAATTAACTCATATTATTCATTTTTCTCGAAATCCTAACATTTTCTATCTTTTGTTGCAAAAAACTTCTGGCGTTTAAAATACGACGAAGTCCAAGCTCTCGAATATGTTTCCTTTTATCAGATATCGTACTGATGAGTATATTTTCATGGTGACCAAAGAGGCCATTTCGTTGTGTTATAACATAAACAATACCTCTTAAGTCTTTTTCTAAGTACCGAGATAACTTTATGGATTGCAAAATATGTTTTGCACCATCTTTACATGTTTTGCTTGGTCAAGCTTGCAGACGGATTTTCACTTGAAATATAAAATTTAAGCATTCGGTTTGCAGTTGTGACCCACCGTGAATGAGCAAGTTTTCCTGGATTTCGATTTGAAATAGACGTATTAAAATGGGCACCAGCAATTACGTGACATATTGCAAACAAATATTTTTGATCGACACTCAATTGCTTTACACGAGGCCCAGTAGTGTGTCCGTCTAAATAATGAAAAATATGCCCAAGTGGAAGCTCATTTGCGTGTAACATTTTTTAAAGTGTTCTTCCTAGAGTCGTATTGCACCTGCCTTAACACCCGTATTTTCTACGGTCCCGTCAAAGCAAACAGCTTCTAAATCTGCAACATCAAGTGAATCTTCTTCTAACATATGAACAATACTTTCTTTGATACTTTGTGTTGTACCAGAACTTGGAGAATATGACCGATATATTTACATTCTGGTTCTTGAATCAAATCTATAAGTTTCTGTAATGGTTTGGCGGTAGAACTCCTTTTTTACTTGGGCTAGGGTTTTATCTTTGCGCCCGTCAAGGTAGATAGCACGGAACCTAATTATGTTCAGATTCAGTTCTTGCACCCGGATATTATAACAGGTTTTTTGCCTTTCCCTTCTAACTTTACTTCGATCAATAATTTTAGAAGGATTCTCTTTTGTTACTACTCCAATACCATTCAAAACGGTCGATGCGAGATCAGCTGTAGATCTATCAGTTGTACCATGTCTGTCACAAGTGTTTGCGAAAGTGGTGAGCTGAATTCGCATTTGCTGTTTCTTTTCAACGTCTCGGACTTCCGGCAACTCAAACTCAATATCAAAATATTTGTTAGACTCTGAATTCGAAGAGAAATCAGAGGCATATAAAGCTTCTGAAGTGACAACGCCAGATACTGTTTAACACTTGTAAGGTAGTTAACATTTCGAGTAGCTTCCTATTTTTGCCTTTCCTCTATTTGGATTAGTTTTTTCGGTTTCTTTATATCCATTGCACTTATTACCATTTTTGTTGATCTAATAGAAATTCTTGTTCATCAACAGACACCTTTTTAGATTTCTCATAAGTGCAAGTTGAAAATACTTTGGCTTTACACGATGATATATAAAAAAGTGTCACTTTACTTTCCTCTTTAAAATTCTGTATTTTGGACTTGGAAGATTCACTATTATGTCTATTTTTAAATGGCTCCATAAGCTTTATATATTTGTCGTGATATGATTTCAAAATCTGTAGTATTCTGGTACGGGAAACTATAGGGATAGATGCTTTCCGCCAAATTGATTCCAATTTTACTACCATTTTTTCGGAGATGTTAGAAAATACGCCCCCCCCCCCCCCGGGGGGGAGACAAAAATTAATTTTTCATGTAAGGGAATTTCTTGTACGTTGTAAGCAATGTTTCAGTATGGGTTTGTGTTGTATCTATGATCGGTTTTAATAACTATTGGAAACAAAAATCAACATTTCCTAAAAACCAATTGTTTCAAAAGTTGGGGCTGTTGGGGAGGCTGAAAAAATGTCCGATAAAAAAAATGAAATTGTAAAATGCTTTAAATGTATGTATATTTTGAGTATTATTAAAATTAAAATGTTCAACTATTACTTTTTCACTCCACTTACGGGTACGTCAAAAAAAGTACAAAAGAAAAATAAATACCGAGGGTACGAGATTCCTGAGAAGCGCATGTGGTAAAACTAAAAGCGATAGGAGTAGAAGTGAGGCACTTGTCACCGCCATCTTGGCAGATTGTGACCTAATTCATTTATGCATTGGGTGGTTGCATTCTAATAAGGGGCCGTAGTCTTGTAAGACGGGGATCTGTTCGAGATCTTCTCAATATGTGTTTATTATTATTAAACAGTTATACAACTTTATTTATATTAATTGGAAAGTAGCAATCAGTCTTCGAGATTGCGTTAATTAATGTGCTTACAAATATTTTAAAAATTTTCTGCTGCAAAAAAAACATTAAAGTCTAAATTAAATATTAGATGAAATAATAATAATCATTTCTACCCTGATGCAATAGCGCTTTTTTATACAGTCAGTTTCTCTATCTAAGCGGTCATCACCTATTCATTTGAAAGAAATTATGCCTGATATATTTGTATGTTCAATTACACAAACACGCACGCATGCACGCACGCACGCACGCACGCCTCCTCTCCCTCTCCCTCTCCTCTCCCTCTCCCTCTCCCTCTCCTCTCCCTCTCCTCTCCTCTCCCTCTCCTCTCCTCTCCTCTCCTCTCCCTCTCCTCTCCCTCTCCCTCTCCCTCTCCTCTCCTCTCCCTCTCCCTCTCCCTCTCCCTCTCCTCTCCCTCTCCTCTCCCTCTCCCTCTCCTCTCCCTCTCCCTCTCCCTCTCCCTCTCCTCTCCCTCTCCCTCTCCCTCTCCTCTCCCTCTCCTCTCCCTCCCTCTCCTCTCCTCTCCCTCCCTCTCCTCTCCTCTCCCTCCCTCTCCCTCTCCCTCTCCCTCCTCTCCTCTCCTCTCCTCTCTCTCTCTCTCTCTCTCTCTCTCTCTCTCTCTCTCTCTCTCTCTCTCTCTCTCTCTCTCTCTCTCTCTCTCTCTTTCTCTCTATATATATATATATATATATATATATATATATATATATAATATATATATCCCTCTCTCAAATCAAGTGCGATCAAATCAGACAATCAGATCAATCTCAATCAATCGAATTATAACTTACAGCTTGCTAAAACTAGCTTAGAGTTCAAAAATACTAATTGAACTAACGTGCACTTAGCTAAAATCAACCTACCACAATTCAAAACACCAAATTGATTTAACTTAATCATACAAAATCAGCTCTCAATTCAAAAAATAGCAGTATGATTTAACTTGCAGCGTGCAAAAGAAATCCAATCTCACACTTATTGTAATTACTCAACGCCGTTAGGAAAGCAAGTTTATTAATAAAAATTGAAGGAAAGCTTTGTGTTTGAAAATATATTATAAACAACAATACATATTTATTTAATCACATTTTTATCGGTCTTCTTCTTCTTCAACCGCATTTCGTCGCTATCATCACCGTGGTTTTGAGACTCATCCTTCTCCTCTACCTTATCGCACTTCTTCCTCCTCTGTGAATCATCACCATCTTGGATGTGAGAAATATTTATCTCATCCACGTCGTCGTTTCCGTCATCATCTTGAACGGTTATCTTGTAATAGTTTATTAGCAAGTCTGTAAAATCTCTAATGTCCACTGATGTTTGCTCATAAACAGGATAATTCATTATAATAATGCTCACTCGATGACGATTACTCTTTCGGATAGAATCGGTTATCTTCGGGCAAGCTTGGAGTGTGGGTCACCGAAACAGCCCTCGAGGCCGTCTTGGGAGAAGATACCTCTGCCAAAAAAGTTTAGATTTATAAACATGCCCCTAGGTAAGCTATTAGAGCGTGGTTACTAAAAAAAAAAGCGTACACTATGCACAACTCCCGCCTCAGGTCTTAGATTAGTTGAATACTCCTAAACCGTGCGTTTAGATTAATAAACGCACGGTTTAGTTTAGGTCAATACTCGTGCGCGAGTATTGCTTTCTTTTGCACGCTGTAAGTTAAATCATACTGCTATTTTTTGAATTGAGGTCTGATTTTGCATGATTAAGTTAAATCAATTTGGTATTATGAATTGTGATTGGTTGGTTTTAGCAAAGTGTAAGTTAGTCCAATCAGTATTTTTGAACTGTAAGCTGGTTTTCGCAAGCTGTAAGTTATGATTTGATTGGTTGAGTTTAATTTGATTCGTTGATTGATTGGGATTGATCTGATTGTTTGATTTGGTCCAACGTGATTTGCTTGGGATTGTTCTGCTTAATTGATTTGATTAATCTGATTTGATTTGACTCATTGATTTGTTTGTTTGAGAAAGAGGCGAGAGAGAGAGATGGAGACGAGTGAGAGACGAACACGATCAACATAAAAATTCATTAGTCTTTACACCACTAGATGTCATCACACACAACCCTAATTAGTCCTAGAAATATACCGCTAGGCGGCGCCGCCTCTATTACAGTAAACATTCGCTAGTTTAAAAATATACCTCTAGATGGCGCCACAAACAAAACCCTGATTAGTCTTAGAAATATAACACCAGGAGGTGCCTCCTTTATTACAGAAAAAATGTTCATTAGCCCATACACAACTAGATGACACAAATTCAAATTTCCCAATAAGGGGCCACGACAGGAGGGTGTAGGCCCTAACACAAGTTCGTATGTCTGTCTTATAAGTTAGCAATACGCCCCTTATTTGAATACAAGTTCAGCTTTCTTGCAATAAATAATCAGAATGTAAACACTTAAATACAAATTCATGTTTCCCGCCAAGGGACCAGGGTCTAAGTCCCGAAAGCAAGCTGCGAAGCCCAATGTCTGTCTTATAAGTTCGCATTAGGTCTCCTTATTATAATACAAATCCAAATTTCTTCTCATAGATGGCGCCACAAACAAATTCAAATTTTTGGTTGAGGGGCGAGACCTGAAAGTAAGTCGCTAAGCCCTACATCTGTCTTAGTAGTTCGTATTATACCCTTATTGCAAATAAATCCATATTTCCAGCCATAACCTGCAGAGGCTTAAATACAAGTTCAAATTCACATTTACCGGCAAGGAACCAGGGGGAAGAGTCCCGAGAGAAAGTGTCGCAGTCCTACACCTGTCTTAGCCTTAGGCCCCTTTATTATGATACAAATTCAAATTTTCCGCCAAGGTTACCACGACAATACACGAATCCCCACGAACAAATTCCGATCATGACAAGGGGCAAAGACCCGAGAAGAAGTTGCGACGCCCTACACCTGTCTTACAATCTCGGTTATGTTCGGGTAGGATTGGAGTGGGGTCGTCAAAGCAGCATTCGCCGAAAGCCTCACGTCACAAAATTTTACCTAGATTATAACGAATTCATACCGAAAGAAATTACCGTGATTACAGATCATGGTTCGTTACTGCTGATGCTGATAAATCCACCTCGAGATTATTTTATAACAAAGTCTTTGTCAAGACAGATAAGGTATTTAGGTATGCGGTACAAGTGTTGAAATGTATGAAATCGATCCCCAGCCACAAGAATGTGTTTGGACTTGTATGTGCTTCTAATCAGCTACCGCGACACGCACCTAGACATTGTGCAATTATTGTGAACACGGATCCAGCAAACAAACCAGGTCAGCATTGGACTGCTATCTACATTGACCTGAATGGTAACGGGAAATATTTCGATTCCTTTGGACGACCCCACTAGGTTACCATTTACGTTTCCATGAGAAGAATTCTAGATGGTTTCGCTACAACAAACTACGCTACAGGATTAGCATTCGCATGTATGTGGTCTTTATACGATAATGTTCTTGTATTTTAGAATGAGAAATAATTTACCAATGCTTGATTTGATAAATAAGTTTTTCACTACATGTTTAGTTATAAATGATGAGATAACCAAATTCCTGTATAATGCTTGTTTTTCAACCATTGTACTCTGATAAATAAAACCGTTTTTAGTAGTTTAGTTGTTTAATTAAGAGTTCCGTAACAAAAGAGAGGCGTACATGTTCAACTTCTATTACAGAAAAATTTTCGGCGAAAGAAAATCTGCAATCACAAGTATATTCTACTATGTTTTATCGTGCTTATCTTTTAACATCAAAATAATCCTATTTTGTTGTTGTCTTTTGAATATTTACTAAAACCAACTCGCGCATCGTGCATTAACAAATAATTTGGTGTATATCTAATTTATAGTGTCTAATTACCTGCTCACTTAATTGCCGCACATTTATTTATTTTAACGTAATTTGTGTGTGTGTGTGTGTGTGTGTGTGTGTGTGTGTGCGCGCGCGCGTGTGCGCGTGCGCGTGCGCGTGCGCGTGTGCGTGTGCGTGTGCGTGTGCGTGTGCGTGTGTGTGTGTGCGTGTGCGTGTGCGTGTGCGTGTGCGTGTGCGTGTGCGTGTGCGTGTGCGTGTGCGTGCGCGTGCGCGTGCGCGTGCATGAGCGTGAGCGTGCGCGTGCGCGTGCGCGTGCGCGTGCGCGCGCGCGTGCGCGTGTGTGTGCGTTTGTGTGTGAGCAATTGAACATACTAATAAATCAAGCATAATTTTTTTCGAATGTATAGGTATTGTCCGCTTAGATAGAGAATCTGCCTGTATAAAATAAGCGTTATTGCATCAGGTAGAAATGATTATTATTATTTCATCTAATGTTTAATTTAGACCTTAATGTTTTTTGCAGCAGCAAATTTTTTAAATATTTGTAAACATGTTAATTAACGGAATGTCGACGACTGATTGCTACTTTCCAATTAATATAAATGAAGTTGTATAAATATTTAATAATAATAAACACATATTAAGAAGCCCGCGAACAGATCTCCGTCTTACAAGACTACGGCTCCTTATTAGAATGCAACCCCCCAATGCATAAATAAATTAGGTCACAATCTGTAGATGGGATTAAAAGAAATGTAATAACAATTATGCAATCGCCTTTGATAAAAACGGATCCTAATTAATAACAGATTAAATCCTTTTAATTCTAATGAAAGGAGTGTGGCGAGAAAAAGACGATGACGGATAGATATAAAAGTAGTACATTGCTTTGGTTTTGTCAGATTGAGAGAATGAACAACGCAAGATTAACGAAGCGAATATACGTGGGTAACGTTAGAGGTAAGCCCGAGCCTGGTAGGCTGCGTAAAACTTTGCTGAATGTAGTAGAATGTATGATAAAATAAAGAAAAACAAGGAGTTTTATAAATAAAAGGACATGCCAGAGACAATGTATGAATCTTGCGGAAACTAGGGAAGTATGCAGAGATAGGAAGGCATGGAGAAAGATTGTGAATGAAAAATAAATAAGAGGCTTGCTTACACCGCAAGAGAATGTCGTGAAGATTATGTTATGTTTATGTTATGTTTAGTTTTATTGTGACATTTTCTTTGTTTTAAATTGAATATTTAGTTACCGTATTGATCAGATATTTTTGGTTATTTGAGACAGTGATTTTGACGTTGAAGTTTATCTAAATGTTTAGTGAGCTTTAGTTTTATTATAGCAATTTTGCGGCTTTTATGTGAAGCTAAGATTTGATTAAAGTTTAGGTGAATTTTTTGTAGAATATATGAAGTAGAATTTCGATATGAGTGAATGTTTTGTTTTGTGTGTACATTATGATGTCCTGTTAGACCATTATTAAGATTTAGTTCAAGGCGTTTTCCCGCTGTAGATGTATCTAACAGGTGGAGCCTTTGTGATATTTTTCCCGATTTTGACGTTATGGAGACGTGACGAGTGCCCTTTTGCAGTATTAAGTAGGAACCCCGCCCACACCACTGAGCTAGGCCGTTGCCCATACATTACCTTTACGGGCTGATGCTTTAAAGAGTGTTTGGCTCGTAACAAAATCACCAGTTTACTTTCCATTATCGTTGACACTCACCTGATCCAATGTTAGTAGTTTTGAGTGATTAGTTTTATATAACTCTCTTACTGTTTTATCATGAATCTAAGATAATTTGTTGCCTATTACAGATCTTAAATATTATCATTATTATTATGCTTTCGTTTTATTACGTGAAATTTTATGTGCCACACTGTTGGGTTAGCTGATTTAAGGTAGAATAATATGGACTTTTCATTTTTATTTATTTTGAAACAACAATCCATTTAAGCGGATAAATAGAATTGTTTCTATGTTGAAAAACGGTTAATATAATTTTATACTTTGAAATTGTACTTAAAATATGATCCGGTATTTATAAATAAAAAATGTTGGGCTTTTCGAATTTCTCTTACAACTGTAAGTTGGGCTCGTAGCAAATAACCTCGCTTTTTATCTTTCTGATGTTATTTTATTATTAATGAAAATTGCAAGAGAAGCTGATTCAACGGAAACCTCGCCTTTGTTTATTCAGGACGGTTTTGCAAACGTTCTTAAAATTTCAACTAATTTATTTATTCAATTGGTGAAAATACCTAATGGTCCTTACGTTTATTTTATTTTTACTACTTCCATTTCTTCAATTAACTGAATGTTTTTATAAGTTAAAAATTGTGGATATTTTCTGTACGTTATATACAATTTTCCGGTGCAAACGTATTTAAATTTCACCCGTGTTTCGATGAAAGGAAGCTTGTACGTGAAAGTTAAAGTTAAGAATAAATCTACGAAAACGGATGTAAAAATAAATCATACATAATTGCTTTTATAATTTAGTAATATTTTCTGTCTGCAAGCAGCAATTTATTCGGGGAATAATTTAACATTCATAATATTGTACGATCCCACAGCACCAACTGTGATCTTACTATTATTTCTCGTTTCAGATCGTATCATACAATCCAGTAAGCCTAATTACACTTTACTTCGCAACACGCTTGCAATGACATCCAGAAAATGATTGTTTATTGGTTTAAGAACACACTCTAACACGGATTTGCTTTTACATCAAAATATAAGACTGTTGATCTTGTGTAAATAATAAACTTTCTGTTATTACATATCTTGCAAGTTATCTGTCATGGAGAATTCGTATTACAAACTAGTTTTAGCCTTCACCTACATTTCACATGCAAATTATATGAATTTGCAGGTTTGAAATACGTCAAATTTCTTTCGTTGTCTGCAGTATTCCTTGAATTTTTGATACATTTTATGCTAAGTTACATATTTCACGCTTATCTTTATGTGAAGTTTTTGTCGCAAATTTTGAATTATTTGTATTTTAGGCTGTTTTATCATGGCATTAGTTTATCTTCAATGCTATTTATAACATATTAATGTTGAGTGCTTTTTTATTATTAATTTTTATTTTTAAATTCCTTTTTGTTTTACTATTCAAAAATGTTTCTGTTTGAAAACAAATTTACTATCACATTATTAATATGATATATAGTATGTAATCTTTCTTTATTCGGAGTTCACTAAGACTAAATTCTCTCTTGTTAAAACTTTTGCACGTAAACGATCGTTCAATTTAAATTTATAGTACACAAGGACTAGTTTTAGGTGCCTGGTTGTTCAATAAGTTTTGTTGATTTTATGGTTTGGAATACATTTTATTATTCAATATAATCTACTTAAACTTCAATACACTTGTTCCAGTTGGCTTATAATTTATGGATTCCATTCCTGAAGTAAGAATCCGGAAGACTGTCGAAATACGCTTCCACGACAGACGTTCGGTGAAAATCGTTCTCCACGGATGATTTTTTTATGTGAGAACAGCCAGAAGTCGAGAGGGAATTACAATTCAAGAATAGGGTGGATGTTGCGACAATTCGTACTTTAATTCATTAATTTTCGCCATGGTTTTTTGAGCCGTGTGAGAGGGTGCGTTGTCTTGACGAAAAATATTTTTTTCGTATTTTCAAAAGATTATAATAATAATTTGAATTTATTCGTTCACTAGTTTGGAGGTAATCCACGAAAAAAGTTCCTTTTGCATCCCAAAAAACTGATCCTAACACCTTCTTGGAAGATTTCTGCACATTAACTCGCTTCGGAGTGGAAGTACCAGGTTCACATCACTGATTAGCCTATTTTATTTGTTCAGGATCACCGTGGTAGGCCAAAGTCTCATCCATAGTGATGATGTAACAAACCTTTTTGAATTGTGTTAAAAATATACCGTAATTTAGGCAACTTCGTTCATTTTTGTGTCATGTAAGTTGCATACCTTAGTGGCTGAAAAAGAATACGTTTAGGGGTAGTACGCGCATTTCGTCTTGCACATTGAATTCATGCGCAGACATCTATTTTTTGGGAGTCGTGTTGTTACGACATGAAAGCAAAAAACTTCCTTTTTGTTCTTGAGTATTTTTATTAAAAAGTGTCATTAAATTAACGGTAAGAGTAAGTCTATTATATTTATCATTTTTAGGCACTTTTATTACACTTTTATTTTACTTTTATTACACTTTTATTACGTTACATTTTCCTATTACGTAACTTCATTGTATTATTACGTTTCAATTTAACGAGGATCAACAAATATCAAAACTCTATTATATTTCCATTTCAAGATTGATTACACAACCAAAATTTTAAGCGTGGCTTCGTCAACACATCTTATCAGGTACAATATACCAGTGACATCCAAAATTTTAAAGTACAATAGGTATTTAATTTTTAATTATTAGTATGTAAGGTCCTTTATTACAATTTTTTATATTTGCCCTGGCTAAACTGCAATCGGTCTTTGTATTTAACTAAAGAGGGGGGGGTTCGTCGGTATATTTAATCTTAGCTCTACACTGTCCACATGAAATAATTAAAAAAGAGAATGGTTTAAAATAATATATTTCCTATAATTACAAATCTAATATATATACTTATTCTAAATCCACTAAATATAATAATAACAACTGGATGTTCTGAGGGAGACGGTAGCGTCGGGGCGTCCTTCCTTCTGCTCGCTCAGTGGGTCCGCTTATTCGCGTCGAAGTCGTTTCTGGAAAGTAGATTTTAATACACCCTAGTTACCTTCAATAATGACCGTAATATTTAAATGATTTAATAACGTTATGTTTAATTAATTATTTATACCGGATACGGCCCTGTCTATAAAAGAAAAGAATTTATAAACAAACTACTGGTTATTCAAAACGAGGGTTGCGCGAATGTAGGTCACTAGTGAAAATCGATATCCCGAGTTCACGTATGGTGCGCAGGACTGTTGTACCGGTCGAGCTGCGTGCGGCTCTTTACCTTTAGTAATCTCTGGAAGACGGACAAGCGCGTATGCTTCGTGAAGTAATTTTACTTCGCGATGTATTATATTTGAAAATATGACTTTTCAGAGTTTTATTCTCGCATTAAATTTAGGCTAGGCGGGTTATACACGTTTGGTTGTATAATTAATATTATTCCAACGTTATCTACTGGGCGGTAATTTTAAGGTGGTGATTTCTTTTATGCAAATGAAAGAAATCTCCCGTAGATTAAATCGATGTTACTTAAAGGTATACACACAAAACGCGTATTTATTAAAGGCGGTTTTTATACTTGCGGAATAAGCTGGTGGAAAACAATGAATCGATTGCTTTCTGGAAACACGTTTACTAAGCGCGTGGGTATCGGGGGACGGTTTCCTGCTACGACAGGTTTTTGACTGATACTCTACGTTTAATTCGTTTGTGATTACAGGCACTTCGGTCTTCGCCAGCGAGCTGGTGAATTCAGGTGTTTAGAATGTAAGTGATAGTAATTGATAAAATCTGCAGGTCTATACAGTCCTACTTAGCTCTCGTCGTCAGGTACACGTTAGCGTGGTTTGTGGTACTCCCGGCTACCTCGTGGCGTTTGCCCGTAGCGGCCTGGGGTGGTGTGTGGGTGTACCTCGTGGCGTTTGCCCGTAGCGGCCTGGGTGTGGTCCCGGCTACCTCGTGGCGTTTGCCCGTAGCGGCCTGGGGGTTGTGTGTGTGTGTGTGTATGTTTGTGCTTTTAATTACTCCACAGACTTACGTGTCGTTAATCACAAAGATCGATGATAGCTATCGATTTACCAAAGGTTCGCGATGCGCGTTCGGCAAATTCAAGGAGCTAAACTCGCGGTGGCTATCACTAGGTTTGCGGCGATTTACTTTCCAAACAACCGTCACGTGCAGGTTCTCTGAAATCGGAGTTAGTCAAACGGACTAACTAATACAGGAGCTAGTGAAACCAACTAACTAATTCTCGGCGGCGGAGTACGTTCAAGTGGCGCGACGGAACTCTTCTACTACGGCGGCTAATCGGTTACGGTTACGGTTATACTTCTCGGCGGCGGGATGCGTTTACGTGGCGCGTATTGATTACTAACTCTCTTTTACTACGGCGGCTAATCGGTTACGGTTACGGTTATACTTCTCGGCGGCGGGATGCGTTTACGTGGCGCGTATTAATAATAATACTCTAATTACTACGGCGGCTAATCGGTTACGGTTACGGTTATACTTCTCGGCGGCGGGATGCGTTTACGTGGCGCGTATTATTATACCGATAGATAGAGATCTATAGATAGATTGATTACTAACTTTCTTTAAGGTGCGCGGCGCGGTTTTTATAGAGGACTCTCCGTAGGCGGTGATGACTTCTGTTTGGGGGAATCCTATTTGTAATTGGCGGAGATTACTCTGACGTATAAAACTTTCGATGTTTTATGAAATCCACGTTGGAGTGGGAACAAATTAATTATTATGGTGCAATCAAACGAAATAATGCACTATATGGACGTGACTGAGTAATACGGAATACTAAGAAATATTAGATGAAGTTTTGCAGGTGTTTATATACTAAGAAAGCTTACATCATTTCTTTTACGAGGGCGGATTGTTAAGTAAATAATTAATTAATTAAAAAAATTTTAAGTAATGACTTGCGCTTCGTTACAAGTGTAAGGAATTTTTTTGAGTTATTAACCTTAGGATTAAGATTTTCTACTTTTATAACTCGTCTTAAAGATTTTATAATAAACATTGTTATTGGTTTCAATTTTCTAATTAAAGCAAATCAAATTTTAAGAACCTGACCCATTTAATCACTGGCATGAGCTAAAGGCACAAAATCTTCTCAACACACCCTACTAAGTTTTTTATTACAATGAAACAACGCACAAAATCATTTTTATCCTTTCTAAGACACAAATATTATTGAGAAAATCGCATTCGGTTGTGTTTTTGTTCCATTGTTGTGAATGAGGTACCCGTTGTGCACACAGCTTTTTGAACCCCAACACTTCAGCCAAAGGGCTTCTGCTAGATCTCTCTCTGTTAATCGCTGATCTTCGAAAACCATATCCTGTATTTTTGCTAGGATTTCTGGCGTGGATTCACGTTTTGGATATTCGGCTACTCATCTTTCTACTGTTCTAATTGAAGCTCTTTTACACATTTAACAATCGTTCATGAATTTCTTATGGCGCTACTACACCTTCCAAAATAAGAAAGTCATCCCTGCACGTATTCAATTTTTTCCTTTGTAAAAAATACTGTGACACGTCAACTTTGAACAGCGGTAAATATACGAATGAGTTGACAGATGTACATGAAACCTCACACGTGTTCATAAAAAAGTAGTACTAATTTTATAAATATAAAACGACAAACCCAATAACACCATCTCTTATCAAACAACAAAACTTATTCAACAACCTAGTATATCCATAAATTGAATTAAATTCAATATACGGAGAGTGAAAAAGTTAGATTGAGTATCATAACCAGTTTCAACGTCAACAACAGAGATTTACCAGTTGACCTAACCGAAGTTACAAATTTTGTAAATTTTAGTATGGAATAACTAAAACAACTAGTGTCGACTTATCTAGGTCTTAGCGATTGAAGCAAATGTATGCAAAACTAGATAACATCGTACTCGTTAGCTTGAGCCATATTATTGCTATTATGGCTGTCTAATGCCAATGATGAGCGTGGGTAAAATAAAACAGGGTCTTATAGCTGCCTTACTCGTTAGCTTGAGCCATATTATTGTTATTAGGAAATGAAATCAGTGTTAGTTTCAAAACGCTTGTGTGTTATCAAAATTGTAAATGAAGATCAGCTTGTTTATTTACCCCGGGGGCATTTGCCCGTTTTCAAAACGAAATAGTGCGATCAAACTTGTTTATAAATCTAGGACCCAATCTGTCCATTGTTACACGTTAAAATTAAACAGAGAATTTTATATATAGCGAGGTGTTATGACATAACAGCGTCCTATGGTTGTCTTACGAAATGAAATCGGTGTTAGCTTCAAATAACATGTATTAAAAATTGGCAGTGAAAGTCGTCTTGTTTATTTGTCCCCAGGCGTTTGTCCGTTTTCAAAACGAAATAGTGAATTCAAGCTTGTGTATAAATCTAGGGCCCTTTTGCCAGAGGTATTTACGAATTTGAGTGATATTATTATTATTATGGCTGTATAATGATAATGATATGCGTTGGGTAAAATAAAACACAGAGTCCTATAATTGCCTTACGAAATGAAATCGGTGTTAGTTTCAAATCATATGTGTATTATCAAATTTGGAAATGAAGGTCAGCGTGTGTATTTGTCCCCAGGAAATTGTCCATTTTCAAAAATGAAATAGATCGTCCAACGTTGTTTACAAATCTAGGGCCCTTTTATCAGAGGTATTTCCGACACGACATTCCTTGTATGTAAAATAATATAATGGACAGATTTCGAGTTTGATTATATATTTGTTATTGTATAGGCATTTTAAACTAATTTAACTGTAAAACGTATTTTTAGCGCTGTGTGCAAAACCCGTCAATAGTGTTACAAGCTAATTTGATACACGTATATTGACAGTAATGCCGAAGACTATCTCATGTATTTTTGAAAAGTGATTGGTTTTAGCAAGCTGTAAGTTAAGCCAAACCAATATTTTTGAATTGTAAGATGATTTCTCAAGTGGTAAGTTATAATTTGATCGATTGAGATTGAATTGATTGAGATTGATTTGCTGATGATTGACTGTTTTACCACGCCGGTGCCCTCACGTTTAGGGAGAGTAGCATCTCTGAGTGTCGGTTAGCCTTATCTACAAAGTAACTGCTCGCTCATAGTAGCTAGGTATATACAGTGGGAGAATCGTATACCTGAAGGTTATGAAGAATTGTTAGCTCAGCTTCTTGTTTGATTTGATTGAGGTAGATTGATTTGACTGATTTGGTTAATTGCTTTAATTGATTGTGATTGATCTGATTGTTTGATTTGATTTGATCGAGAGTGATTTGTTTCAGATTGATTTGCCTAATTGATTTGTTTGATTTGATTGAGGTTGATTTATTTTATTTGATGGGCTTCGACAGAAAGCATTCATTAGTCTATACATAAGTAGATGGCGCCACAAACCAATTCAAATTTTGGAGCAAGAGTTCCATGATAAGGGGCTAAGACCCACAAGCAAGTTCCGAAGACCTATATCTGTCTTACAAGTTAGAATTAGGGCCCCTTGTTAGAATACAAAATTCAAATTTCCCACCAAGGGGGTCAGGGCGCGAAGCCGCGAAAGCAAGTTTCGAAGCCCCGTACCTGTCTTATAAGTTAGCAAGTTATCATTAGGCCCCTTACATACAAGCTAAAAAAAAATAAAATCAGAATGTAGACTTAAATAAAATTTAAATTTTCCACCAAGGGGGCCACGACAAGGGGGGCTAAGGCCCGAGAGCAAGTTGCGAAGCCCTACACCTGTCTTACAAGTTAGCATTAGGGCCTCCTTATTAGAATACAAATTCACATTTCCCGCCATAACCAATCATAATGCAGAGACTTAATCCTCCAATCAGAGCACAGAGACTAGGTGGTGGGGAAAGCACCAATCAGAAGCTAGAGGGAGGATCATACGTACAACCAATCAGATAAAAGGAATGGGTGTGGCCTATTCTTAGCTCCGCCTTAATGAAGCCATGAGGGCCTTATCTAGTCTTAGTCCCATCTTAACTCAGCCAAAATTGCCGCTAGACCACACCCTAGTGGCGTCCAACACCCCTAACCAGGCTGTTAATGTGGCCAAAAACACCTTAATTAGAGGTAACTCCCGCCCAGGGATTGAAAAACGCCCTCGAAAAAGGCCCTCAACCCCACTCCTAGAACCATCCCAGATCCCCTACTCTGCCCCCACCCCTTTTAAGTAACCCCACTCCACCCCTACCACTTTCAATTAATTATGACGTCACATTCCATGCTGCCCTCCTACTGCGGTAGTCGGAAATCCAAACGTTAGTGTTAGAAATTGGTAAATGTTTAAATATTAAAAAATCTTCAGCTAACAAGTGTTTAAATACTAATAATCTCCACCCGTACCACTTTCAACTGCATCAAGAATGCGTTGAAGGTGATGATGTAACGAGAATGAGTTTCTGCGAACGGGCTGAAAATAAGTTGGAGAAAATGAAGAATCGTAACGCCTGTCTCTGACACCGATATTTATTGCTAAATCTCGAAAATGTGTTGAAATACTATAAAACATAGCTAGAAAAAAATGTTTTATTTATTAATCGGCAAAACAGGAAATAAACTCCGATTGGCATTTTCACCTAAATATGAATCAAGAATACTTTTGACAGAATTTTAAATAAAATATCAAAATTCAAAAACAAAATGGAGTCTTAAATCTAAGTAAAACAAAATACTATACTAAAATTCTTCAGCCATTGTAGCAAAATCGAAACAGGAATTTGAAGCCGTTGACTAAACTAAATATGACAAATTTTCAGAACATTTAAGCATTGTATGTTTTCCAAACACATAAATTTGTTACGTTTTCTACACGAATATCTGGTTTTTCTATTTTTTTTTGCTGTCATACCAGTTACAACGTCCATAAGTATTTGGCTGGGGAACATTTGGAAGTTGTATTGAGCAAATTTCTAGCAGTCTCATTCTAATGCCACTCGGGATATTTTCTTGTATAACGCGAAAAAAAGGAAGGAAGGGCACGTGTCTCATTCCCGGGCTGTTTGAGCTTTCCAAGCTCCTTCAGCTACAATCATGGATTCCCAGCATACATACATACATTACATATATATGTATGGTGGGATTAAGGATGGGTACGGTCAGGATAGGATCAGAAGGAACGGAATTAAGGTTCTGCGGCTTCTAAGATGTCCATCTAATAGCTCCATTCCTAGTGTCTCCAGAAGTAATCTTCTAGGTTGTTACGGTATAAGCTACCAGTAAAACGAGGTAACATATAATCTTGGCTTTTGCTCGACTAGACAGCGGCCGGGGTAGATTCGGTGTACTAAATTTTGCGCACAATAGGGTAATTTACCATATATAAGTCCAAATAGGAGTTAAAACGACATAAAACCGGAAAAATGCGCCAGAGTATTCACGATAGGGGTTGTAATACCTAATTACCTAATTTCACAGCTTGCTAAAAATACTCAAATAGCTCGCTTATATAAACGTAACCTTCGCTGGCGGCACTGAGACAAGCAGATCTCGCCAAGCTAAAAGGCTTCAAAAATATTTGCACGCCTAACTTGAATAATTGCGTGTCGCAAAAAAATCAGTCACTAATATGGTATGAAAACAATAATCTGTGGTTACGCTAGCTTTTAATGCCATGTATTTAAAGCCAAATTCTTTGTTTAAAACCACTCTTATCAACAGAAACGGCGCCACAATGACGGTTAAATTTAACTTTTGCATAAAATGTACCATACCATGTGATAATTTTTATGCGTTCTTTAACTTAATTTTGTATGATGCAATTCTATTTAACGAAAATTCACCTAATTTAAAATAATGAAAGCATTTATTTACACAAAACTACCCTATTTACAAAGAAACTAATCAATGCTTCCTCTCAAATTGTAAACTGTAAATCCCATTTCCCTTTTAAACTTTCATTTTACTTTAATCACCACCAAAAGCTTAATTTTTTTGTTTTAGAAAACACTAAAAAAATTCATAAACCTTTTAAACACGTAAAAGTCAAAAGAAAACGTTACAATAGAAAAGCTTCTCCAAACATTGATGCGTTATTAGATCCAATTACGATAGTTTATACTACATTTAAGATGTACGGTACTAAGAAATAATTTATAATTTTGGCCAATTTATGATAAAATCATGAACCAATGACAAGGTCTTTTATTGGTTTTGGGATTGTATGTATACATAACATAAGAGTTTGCAACAGCAATATTTAAAAGGGAGTAAAAATAACCATAGGCCATCTACAAGTTCCCCTAGAGCAATTATGTGCCTCGCATCAATAATATCCACTCCGCTTTAAGTAGCATTATATGTCATTATTATTTCAAGCGTGGCAATAAAACAACATTCGAGGTATCAAGTTTATAAGGCCCTGGATGTTGTTTCACAACGTATATTTCCATATTAGTACAATAAATCATTTTAGCGTCTACCAAAGCATACATTTTTATACCATTCTTGTTAGGCATATATACCCTAAATGAAAGTATTCCCCTAAAAGCAGCCAACATCTCATCGACTGTAGTAAATTCTGAGAGGGAAAAATAGATCGGCAAATTTGAGGTGATACTTTCGAATAGCTCTCTCTGATGTGGCAGTCTGTCAAGTCTCTGGCGTTCTTCACGGGATCGCTTATCATCACTTTTATACGAAACAACAACAACTGGAATCTTGCTAACGACGTTGTAAGACGATATACTTCTAAGGACATTCCATTGGTTCGAATAAGGTTAAAAGAATCAGCCGGCTATGTTTGTCCTTGTCGGAAATATACAGTAGGCCAAAGAACGCTTTCATTTTCCAAAATATCAGTTGGTCTAGCATTTCTGTTAGTGGGATCAGGCTTTTTCATTTCAATGTATGTATTAGTATTTTTCACAATAGTTTCTAGAATTTCATCAGTGAAAAAGCAATTCCAAATTTCCGCGGCAGTATGTAAGTGAAGAGCAGTTTTCTTCACTCCTGGTAAGTTAACTATAATATTATCAGCTCGGATCTTTGTCCTTTTATTAAGTAGGGGCGTGTTTCCTCCAGTTCGTACAATCTCTTGTTGCACAATATGGGATCCGAGCAGGCCCATTTTGCAGGTTGTCTAAATTTGCCTGCACATCAATATATCCAATTTCCTGCTCACTGCCGATATTGATGTTTTCATACTGGTCATCTTCAAAACTATCGTCGGAAATGCTATTATCAAATTCTGGGTAAATGTCGGTTAGGGCAGTAGTATGTGCCCACGTAGGCATATCTTTTTATTATTACAAACAACAATTTAGTCAATACAAGAACCTTGATATTAGCATAGACAACAACCCCATCATTCTTCTTGTTTCCATGAACTGATTATATTGTTAGAATTGAGCAATGGGAACACTTATTTGCTATTTCCAAGAATTTAACCTCCAAGGAATGCTAAAATTTTCAACCTAGATGGATAGGGTGGGCTAGTTATACCTAAATTGTGATCACTAAAACTTTATTTTTAGTAAATGCTATACATTAGATAAGCATGGTGATAGTACAATATTTCCATACTGTGTTATGTGCATTAATATTATACTTAGCATTTATAACATCTTGAATGTACTTTAATTGAATCACGAAATTCGATGCGTAAGTTTCCCTTTTAACGCGAACACCCTGTATACTATGTCAATTAGGCTCATTTTTCCTACTCCAACGATAAATATGAAATGATTCTAGTTAAATCATGTTTTCATATGGTTGGGGACACACATGTTATGTTTGTTGTTTTTCCGACTGCACCCAGACTACTCATGAACACATGCCTTGCATTTAGCAGCGTTTTAAATTATTACATTCGATTTTCTTCTTTGAAATACTCGTAAAAGTGCTGAGGTAATACACATTTAAACTCCTCCGCTTCCAACACTATACGTTCACCATACTTCGTATTAATTACTGTCACATTAATAACTTCATATTTTTTCGATATCTACAGGTCACATACATTTTTATAGAGTTTGCAATAGGTGCTTTGGTTTAACCCTGCTAATTCCATGTTTGACAAGTTACTAACCGACTGATCTCAACACACTGTGATTTATATAAGAAAAATGTACCACCTTTGACCTTGAAAATCCTGTTTTTAGATTTCTGAGAGATATGACCTTGAAATTTAAATTGGGGGGGTTATCCAAGCTTATTTTGCTCTTTGACCTTGAAGAGCGCCAATACAGGAACCCTTGACCTACCTTTTAGCATAGACAACAACCTTCCTTCAACAAACACCTATTCCGCGAACCGTTTAGTTTTCTAAGAGTTGCTCTTTCAGATGGCCTTGAAAATTGATACCAGTAAATTTTGACCTTGATTCCATTTAGCCATGAGCCTACTTTAGCATAGACAACAACAATCTGTTTGAATTGTAACATGATACCTTTGAAAATTGATTTCTAGAAATTAACACATGACCCTGACTCGACTAAATTCTATCAATTGTTTGGTGACCATGAAAAGTTCCCGTGAAAGGGGTATTACTACTTAATGGATGACTCACACCTTCAATGAACTTGACCTATTCTAAGAATACCCCTACGGTTCGCCTTGGGACTTGATTTCTAAGGATACCCCCAGCAGACAACCTTGAAAATTGATTTCTAGGAATTCTAATAACTTCTAAGTCTTATACAAAAGAATTTCTTGAACAGTGTAGCCTTGACAATTTGCTTGGTGACTTAAACGCATAACTTTGACTCAATCGATAATTGTTTGGTGACTATTTCCCTCAAGGATCACTCGCACCTTCAATGATAATTCTAAGAATAAACTTTGACCTTAAAGCGATGGCAGGAATTGCTTGGTGAAAATTTCCCGGCAAGATTTGATCCTTGCATTACTATCGAATAAGACCGCGATACCCCTGCAGGTGGCCATCGATTTCTCCGAATTAACACATGGTCTTGACTCGGACAAAATCAGCCTGACCTTTATTAATTCGTTCAGGATCAACCTATGACTTCTTTTACCCTGATGCTGGATATGCAGACACAGAGCTAATAAAAGAGTCTTGAATAGCTTGACTTTATCACCTTTGACCATGAAAATTCTATTTCTAGATTTCTCAGAATTGTGACCTTGACATTTAAATGGTTGGGGTAGCTGGAAACTGCAGGTGACGTGGGTATTTAGTCACGCAAATCCATGCTTATTTCGCTACTTGAAGAGCGCCATTACAGGAATATCTTAACCTATCGTTTGGCTTAACCTTGAAAATTGATTTCTCGTGACAAAGTCGGATTAGTATCCTGCTCGTGACCTTGATTAGGAATGCTACTAAATCTAACCTTGCACATTTCTCTACACATGGTCTCAACCAGTTTGGTGACATGGCCCTGAAAAGTAGAATCCCCCACACCTTGAAAAGTCTATTTGAATACCGCATGCAGGTAATTTCTAGGAATTATGACCCTGACTCGACCAGAATTGCTTGAATAATGGATCACCTTTGTCCTTAGAAATTGATTTCTCAGAGGTGCGACCTTGAAGAATATGCAGGGAATGTGTACGTAACCTTGACCTAATGCACTTGCGGGTTTTCCTTAATAAATTAATAAGTGGATCACTATACGTGGCCTTGAAGGATATACGCAGGCAATGTGTGTACGCAATGGCCTTGAAAACGAGAAAGTGGACCCTATAGTATACGTGACCTTGAAGAGAAACCTCCTGTATACCTTTACCGACCATGTATCGGAACACCCCTAGAGGTTGATTTCTAGGACTTATGACCTTTAAAATTGATACTAATACATTTTAGCCATTTACAATCTATTTGACAGCCCTACAAGTGGTCGGGTAAGGTCGGATAGGTTCGGATCACCTTTAACCTTGAAAATAGATTTCTCGGAATTGCCCTTGAAATTTGTGTATTAGGTATAATTAAAAGATTTTAATTTGTTTTTGCATATAAGTTTAAGAGACGCAGGTTTGTAATAAGTCTTGAACAATGTCTTAAAGTAGAAGGTTCTCAGATCCTGATATGAAGGTTTTAAGGAAAGCTGAATGTATTGCTAGTAAACATTATAATGAAGCGATGAAAATACCTATTAGGAAAGATGATGTGTCGTGGATCACATTAAACGAATATCAGTTGAAGGAAGTTGAATGTGAGAAACAAATAATAAATAAAATAGAAATGATCCAATAAAGGTATTACAAAATGTTAAGTGACAGTACATCAAACTTCCCGTAAAATGTATATTGACCTAAATCGATTTTTTTATTTGTATATAGATGAATATTGTGGTTAATAAATTACAAGTTTTATTTGTTAAATGACCTTGAAGCGTCGGTTGAATTGCGTGAACATTGCTTTTGTTCTTGAAAATTGATTTCTCAGAATTGAGCCTGAAATAGTGGGGGTAGCTAGATAACAATCTATTTTTAGGAATTATGACCCTAACGCGGCCAGAACAATGGCTCGCCTTTGTTCTTTTCTCAGAGGTGTGACCTTGAAATGGGGGGAAACGGTTACCTGTGTTGCGAAATAGATGTCTGTTTTGGGAAACGTCTATCTGTCTCTGGGAACCGGATCCGGTTCTTAGGAGAACCTCATCCTGGTGGTTCAGATGTTTACTTTAGTTTAGTAGTATGAGGCCACGTAAGCATAATTCTTTTATTACAATTTAGTCAATACAAGAACTTTGAATAACCTTTGACCTTGAGGTGCTTGAGATATCCTGTGCAAACCATTTTTGACCTGAACCACAGATGTCAATGAACTTTGCTGGGGGGCATGACCTTGAAACCGATAACCTTGAAAAGGTTAATGAACTTTGACTATTAGCATAGACAATAATCCGTAATACGATACCCCAGTGGGTGACCTTCAGAATAATTGTAATAACAAGAATTGGTGACCTTAACCCTGAAAATTAGAATACCCTGAAAAGTTTATTTAATACCCCTGACCTTGAGAATTGTAATAACACATCAGGGCTTGAGACAGAGGTCAATGAACTTCCTGGAATTGATCGGGGTGCCACCTTGAACATTTCCTGTCAAATTAGCACTCAGTCAAATAATTGATTGGTGACCTTGAACATTTCCTGGTCTTGAAGACCGATGCAGGGAATGTGGCCTTGAAAAACCTTGTACTTTTGAGGTTGATAATGTGATGACCTTGAGGAATATATGCAGGTAATGTGTACGATGACCTTGGAAAACAATTGACCTTGATGTGGGCAACCTGCAGGTGAGCATCAATGACCTTGACCTTGAAAACCAGTTTAGTAACTTTTCTAGTTACTTCAATGACCTTGACCTTGAGGGATATACCTTGATGCAGGTAATGTATACGATGACCTTAAAAACTATTTACCTTGATGTTCACAATCTGTACGGGAAGGTGTATTATTATTATCAAAATTGCGTTAGAAGTGGGGTAGCTGTTCTACTAATTTTGGCTAGCTGTTGACACTAATTCTAAATATCTCCTGAATGGTTTTCCTGATTTAGGAAAAGATGATATGCGTCCTAACAGCCAACCCCTTTCAGAATATGTTTTAAAATTAATGGAACCTTCCCTAAATATGGGTAGAAATGTGACTACCGATAACTTTTTTACCAGCCAAAAGTTAGCAACAGTGCTGGCAAAGAAGAACACAACAATAGTAGGAGCAATGTACCGAGCAAGAAGGGAATTGCCAATTTGTATCAAGAATAAAAGCGCAGAGTTATATTCTACCACAGTAATGAAAAATGGCAGAAGCGCCTTGTCAATTTATCAGGGTAAATTTAATAAAAATATCATATTGCTAAATACGCTACATCCAACTGTGGCTATAGATGATGGCAAAAAGAAGAAACCTGAGATAGTGTGTATTACAATGAAACAATGTTTGGGGTAGATGTGTTGAACCAAATGGCTAGAAAATATTCTACGAAAGCTGTTTCACGTAGATGGCCAATTTATGTGTTTTAGAATGTTTCAGATGTTGCCACAATCAACGCCTGGATAGTTTATAAGGAAGTCGTAGGCAGTAAAATAAAAAGAAAAGACTTTATTTTCACTCTAGCTGAGGAACTAAGAAAATAGTATTTCGATTCGAAACAATACTCTGGTGCAAGTACATCTGATACAACGAAACCTAAAAAAGTCATCAGTGCCAAATCTAAAAATTTGACAAAAATAAAACTGCTGACGTTTGTTCAATGTGTAACAAATGTGTTTGTGGAAAATGTGGAAGTGTAACAAAGACCGTTGTTTGAACTGTAGAGCGCAATACAGCATGTAAAACTATACCGCATTCTAAGTGTATTAGAATCAATTTGATTTTTATTTAATTAAATGAATATTTACCTAAAATGTGTTTTGTTATGTTTCTTTCTCAATTAAGTGTACAATATATAAACGACTATGCTCAGCAGCAAATTTTTATTACGACAAAACCTAATTTATTATTTGATACGCTCTTTTTACCTTTTTTTATCAAGGGATAACGTAATCGTATTACTTTGCTGTTTCATAACAAAATTGTTGATCCGTATTGAAAGTAATATAAAATATCCGGAAGTAGTAAATAAATACCTGACATTGCGCAACTGGAGTCAAGCATTGAATACAAAAGTCTAACGTCATTAGGAAATCCGGAATCTAAAATGTACTTCTTTGTTACCCATCGAGTTTATACCAAAATTAGTTTAGCTTAACTTACCTATTTTATTGAAATTATTTTTACAAAATATTTCATAATCTGAAAAAGGTGAAGGTCATTGCATAGGTTAATCCGAAAACATTTAGTATGCAACGAAGAACTGTCGTAGGGCACAGCAAGGGTATAGTTTTAATTAAAACAAATAATACATTACCAAATAGCTTTTGTTCCCCTTGAGACTCTAATTTGATTATTTTACATTGTACTAGCTACACTTTGCTCCTTTTACCTGCGTTATGGTAAACGACTAGAGGCTGTTTAGCCTACTCTGATTATATTATCGATATATGTACCTACCTACACAGTGCCTGCGAATGAGATGAAAGTACGTTCAAATATGAAGTACTTGATGGCAATGAACACAGTTATTATTCTATATCACTGAGCAAGAAAGTTTAGTTATGTATTAATTATTTGTATCTCTTGTTTACTTTTATTGCGAGAAATGTATTCATTACATTGCTTTTGTAATTTTCTCGGTTTCTATGAATATTGAAACTCCTCTGCCACTGGTTTTCAAACAAAATTGAGATAACATCCTTTTGATTAATGTTTTACATTCTGGTGTTGCTGACTAATTACAAAGGAAATGCCTTTTTGTATTAGATTATGTCCTAGAAATTACCATCACTATTAATATTTTTATACATGAATTTTATGAATTATGAATTATATAAAGTATGGTGACCAATCCAAAAATCTAAATCGCTTCTGTTTTTGTTATGATTATAAGAAAATAAAATAATGTGACACAAGGTAGATTTTTGGTGTATTACGTTTAAATTTGCAATAAATGTTTTTTTAGAAATAAGAATAATAAGACGGGCTTGTTTAATAATGTACAACGAAAACTACTTTTTGTACTCATTCTATGGAAAAAGATTGTTTCCACTTATCCCGGATGCATGGAAACATGATTTTCCCGCACCCTGGTGTCTTTTAGTTTCCCCTAGCACCAAGGGATATTTGCGTTACATGGTTGGTATTACGTTCAGATTAATACAAACATCTGAAATGTCATCGTCAAACGTCGATCGTCATTTGTTGCAAAATCAGTTACAAAAATGCTTATTATCGAAAGCAGTTACAAAGATTACACAAAAATGTAGGATTACATTACTTTTAAATAAGTAAAGTGCTAAGGAATTATTAACATGCTTGGCAACAGCATTACTGCGAGTCAGTTTTGTTTTTAAAATTAAAAAAAAAGTGTCAATACATTAGTAATGTCAGACACGGTAACATCGCGCAGCAATAAAAATTGTATTTTTTTAATTGTGGATTACTTTAGTAAATCCGTGTTAGTAAATAAAAAAGCATATAAAAATGGAGAATTATAATTGTACACCCAAAGAAAACCTACCAGCTCCAAGTTTATTGTTAAAGGAAAGAAGATTGAGAACTGTCCTACCTATGACAAATACTTTATCATTCCACTAAAGGTATCTGTTTAGATATGTAAGTATTTTAGTTATTATTATGTGCACATTATACGAATTCTTTATCGTCTCGAGCCGTCATTGTACGTTCAGCAATAACCGCGTGCGAGGGACGCGAGTCTATGTTAAGGGATCAGATTCTTTTGGACAGTTGTTAGTAATACTTTGTAAGAATCACAATAAAGGTTTTGCTCTTAATGTCGTGTTTTATGACGACATGCGTGAAAAAATAAAGCGATGTATCTCCCAACATGGTCCTTCGAGACGGATGCAGAAGTACATGAAAATAAGTGCATAAATTCAAATTCAACAGTTTAATTAATTTTTTATAACGATAAATATCACGAACTGTAATTTTAAATTATATTGAAATTTGGTAGAAACATTCACTATAACAGTTCGAACATTAACTTGACATAAGATGAAACACACTTGGTAGTCAATAACAACTTACTTTTAAAATAAAAACACAGTGGTTTCATGTTGTACGATGTTGTAATTTATTATCAGGTAACGTTTCGGAAGCTGACATATACCAAAACATATGTGGTTCCCTTCATCAGACATAGACAATTTATATTATTACAAACCAACATTGTTGTTAATTTACACATGGTCCTACATCATAATCTAAAATATTGAACTAAACGTAGTGGTTATATTTAACAAATTATAAAAAAGCACACTTACCAGCATACAAAAGGTTATTAATACATATAATATCTGAATGTTTACACATCCTTAACATAACAAAAAATTGGTAGATGTGGTACACAATTGGCATTTTATATAAACATTGTTTTCAGGGGTTTTTGGAGATATTAGCGTTGCGTTGTTAAAATTACATTTTAAAATGTTTTATCAATTTGTGATTTATTTTACATATTGGTTTTAGACTTTGAAATACGTCTACAAAAATGTTTTCTGATAAATAAGGAGGGTCTCATTAAATTGCACACTGTAGTTATTTAGTAGTAGTAGTTATTTCATTGTTTGTGTTTGTCCTCCTATTAGAATTATTTCAAGTTATAAAATTGTAATCACATTGAGAAACTTCATTCAAGCTTTTATAATACACACTTACACCTACTATTACTTAATCTAAGGATTATCGAACAAATAATTTTTCACATTTTCTAGTCGGCACAATAAACTAATATTGTGAACTGAATAAATACTTGTATTTGTAATAACACATATTTTAGTGTAGTGACGTTAATTGATCGATTCCTGTTGTTTGTTCTTAAAAATATAAATATTTAAACTTGCGATCAACGATGAGTTTTAAGAATGTACCTACTCGATGATTGCTAAGATTAACAATCAAAAATCTTATCAGAAGTTAGTCTTATTTTCTGTTGGGTGTAACTGAAAGTTTATAAAACGTTGAACTTCATTTCTGCAAATCCTTGATAAAAACAGCCGATGTTGAACAGGTTAGGTTATTATTATAAGTTTTGTTATGAACGAATAAGTTAGGTTATGCTTGCTGACTAAAAAAATTATTTTAATGCAAATATGAAATGGGTAATCCAATACATACCTAAATTGAAATTGTTACAAATGATCATTCAATAAGGATGTATTCAGTTACGATATGAATTGTTAAAAAAAATCGATAATTACTAAATTTATTCATTTGCCATATATTTTTAGGATGGCATTTTTGCTACCGAAGTTTAAGTTTTTCAAATTGTAGAAAATCGTGCCGCGCATCTCTAGTGCCACGACGTTTTGTAACTACTCTACCTAATTTGACATTAAATGAACTCAGGTAGTAAACACTTATAAACCTATGTTCAAAGGCAAGGGCACAAGAGATAACCGCTTCTATTTAAGAAAACTCAATGCTGTCCACATTAAAATTAGATATGCATATGTTATAATTTACACCTAATATATCTATAACTGTTTTCACATTTTATTTTTCAGTTTCTAAATAAAATACGCCCGGTTTATATGTAAAGTGGAAAAGTTTTTCGAGTTGGCCGACTCAATTTTTTATCTTTCCTTGGATATTAATCATTTTGTATGCTCAAATGATTAAATTTTCTTCCAGCAGGTCTCTTCCACTTTTAAATGTAGTATAACTCTCGAAATTGGATGTAGTAACGCATTAATGTTTGCAGTAGCTTTTCTATTGTAACTTTCTAAAACAAAAATGAAGCTATTGTGGTTAACCAGAGTAAAATGAAGGTTTAAAAAAGAAAATGTGATTTACATTTTTGGTATCGATGTTTAGGAAAACCCTTTAACTATGTTGAGAGGAATCATTCATTAGTGTGTTTGTAAAAAAGGATAGTTTTGTGTACATAAATGTTTTTGTTATTTTTAATATTTGTGTGGTTTGGTAAATGAAAGGGATTTACGTTTTATAAAATCAAATTTCTTATAAAATTTATTAAGTTTGAACTGTACACCTTTTGTGAGTTTAAATTGTAAGCCGTCAGATTGTCGGCTTCTTTTTGATTAGGTTCTGGTTTTAAATAAAGAGTTGGATTTTATATACGTTAGTTTAAGGATTAGTATAGTAGAAGTTTCGTTATCTTACCCATATCACCTTACACGAGGCACCTTTGGGAGCACACTTTAGATGGGTGAATTTTTCCGATTTAGTATTTCGGGTTTGCTTCGTTTCTGCGCGATTTAGAATTTTAAGTAATTATTTTTATGGTTAGCTAAATTAACATATTAAGGATATTAAGGAATATGGCGAATTCTAAATAAAGTAGTAATTAGTTCTGTCAGAGTTCTCCCCATAATTATTTTTGTTAGCGTTATCGAGTATTGACACTTTTCGTCTATGGAAGTTGGATTCGGTGTCGGGATCGGTGCCGGACCTATCTCCTTTGGAGTTTATTTCGGATTTAGTGCACGGATCTATGTAAATTAGTTCAGGTGCTAATTTAGTAGGCGACTTCGTGTCTACTGCCGTCTGTTAACGAATATTTCGCTGTAAATAAAAAAAGCTTTTCGTTCTTTGGTTATTTTAAATTAATAAGTTATATTTAGTAGAGTAATCTAGTCTTAGGGAAGTTTAAATAATAGTGTAACGTACAACATATTGTAAGATCAATCAAAACGTATCGAAAAGAGAAGTATTCACGAGTTCAGTCATATCTGGAGTGGGAGTTTCTACATCGATTATACTGCCGCCGTCGAGGCCATCTTCTAGATATTCTAGGTATCTGCATAATAATGGGTCTGTTCCGAATACAGGTAAACTTTTTTGTGTATTTTGTTTGCAGTGGTTGACAAATCGTGATAAATTCTTGTGTAATATATTTCTTTTTGTTGCATATGCCGACGTTTGAATACGCTGGCCTTTGACATTCAGTTTTTGTTTTTTGTATCGATTAACTTTCAGTGCATGTGTATTCATTTGTAAGTTATAGATATAGTTTATGTGAACCAAATTAGTCTTAAGTTGTTATTCACTACCAAAATGCTTTATTGTATATTTAAGATATAATTGTAAGAATAATTTATCATGTGTAATAACGTTCGAGGTTCACTACTGTTATACATACTAATCTCTAATAACTTTCCATTTTCTAAAATAAACACGATAATCTCCTAATAAATTTTGTAAGGTTATTTCTTTTCTTTTTTTTAAGTTAAGGTCTCGTACCACGAACTTTACTGGCGCAGTTGGTAGGATAACTAAGAAAAGAATTCTAATCCGGAAAACTCTCATCGCACATAGTTTTTATGAGTATCAACTCTTAACGGGTATTCGAACCACTATCCTTACATCAAAAGAAGACACCTCCAGAGAACGAGAAAATGCAAGGTATGAGCCACATCCTTACTACCTCACCTAGTTTAATTTTGAGTAACGTGAATCTGTGAATAGGATTTAAACGCGAACATTATCTTTAAGTAAGAAAATTTAATCGATTCAAAATTGATATCGAAGAATTAACAGGTCAATTTAGTAATTTGAACGTAAGAAACGATAAGATGACGCAACCGACGAACGTAAATGCGAACTTAAACTTTAATATGTTAAAATTATACCGACAACATCTCGCATTTCGACGGAGATTCAAAAACATGAGAAATGTTTATAGAACACTGCGAACAATTAATAAATAATTATACTAATACTAGCAATCACGCTGATCCGATTAATGATTTCCTAATTAGTGCTATTATACGTAAATTAACTGGGGATGCCCTAATCATAGTAGGTAGTCGCCCAGAAATTCGAAATTGGGTATCATTAAAGTATTTGTTAAGGTTGAGCTTCGGTGACCAACGAAATTTGGACTGTTTGGTGCAAGATTCATTAATCACTAAACCACAGAGAAATGAATCATACTTAAATTTTTGTCAAAAATTCCAAAAATGCCGTAGTGCAATAGCATTTAAACTAATGTGTGAGAATTTAACCAAATAACAAAGAGAATTCCAAATGAAAAATTATGTTCAGTTGGCATTAGGGGATTACATGGTAAAATTCAAGATATGGTACGGTTAAGAAACCCAAACTCATTAGAATTAGCTTTATCATACGTGTTAGAGGAACAAAATTTCATTCACTACCAAAGACAGAATTATAACAATTATAATAATTTGAAACCTGTAATTTCAACTTCTAACTTTTCAAGAAACCAAAATATTCAGTTTAGACCGAATACTTTTCAGAATTCTGCCCTTTCAATCACAAACTCAAGACACGATAAGTATAAACCACCAATTCCCTAACAACCTATAAACATTCGACCGAATCAAAATTATACACCTAGAAAATATTTTTCTAATCAACAAGTATTTGGCAGACCACAAAATGTATTTCAACCTTCGAAAAATTTTGTACGACCCGCTGAACCAATGTCTATATCATCACGAAATTTGAATTTCCCACAACCTATGTCACTTTCAACAAGAAACACATTTTGCTAGACCACGTCAAAATCAATTGCATAATTTAGGTGAACATGAATCTTTTACTCAAGATGAAAATCCAGTTGCAGGGCCAAGTAATATTGGGAACCCTATTGAAAATCGATATGAAACCAATTCAGATGTAAATTTTTTCGAGACATACCCGCAAGATCTGGCAACGTAATTAACTTAAATAATCTTTCTAATGACATACCTCACATATATATATACCTCAATTAAATGCGATATTCCTAATAGATACGGGTAGTTCTAGGAGTATAATTAACCCTGAAATATGTTACAAAAACTATCCCAATAATATTTTTTCTGAAAATTTCAATATCTAAACATCACATGATGAGGTTTCCATTATAGCTATTTTCGAAATATTTAAAACAAACGGAAATCATACATTTCATCTCTATAAGTTTAGTAATAAATACGATGGACTAATAGGAATCGACCTTTTGTACCATTTAAGAACAAATTTAGATGTATGTAACAAACAAATAAGTACACCTCTAAGTAAAGTACCATTAATATTTAATGAAAGTTCAAAAAGAAGGAATAGGAATAATCGATTATTTTAAATTTAATGATTTTTTAGAAACGCATTTTGCCGTAGTTAACGTTCAAAATTATTTTACTTTCACAACAATTTGGAATTCAAGTGAAGATGATTTCAAATTAACTCTTCACAAACCATTTAAAATTGAAACTGTTAATGAGTATTATTTCCTTCCAATAGGAGATAACAATCAAAACCAGATTTTTAATAAAGACAAACAAAATATAAATAATACTAAATTAGATCATTGCAATGAAGAGGAATTTAAAGAAATTGAAAAACTATGTTATAATTATAGAGATATATTTCATCATGAAGATATCCCACTTAGTTTCACAAATCAAATAACACATAAGATAAAAATTTCGGATGAAAAACCCGTTTTTACACAATCTTATAGATTTCCCGAAGTACATAAAGAGGAAGTTAGATCTCAAATGAATAAAATGTTAAACCAAGGGATAATTCAACCATCTACTTCCCCGTGGAGTAGCCCTATATGGATTGTCCCAAAGAAATTAGATAAACAAAAAAAGCAAAAGTGGAGAATAGTAATAAACTACAGGAAGTTAAATGAAAAAACGATCGACGACAAATATCCTCTGCCTAATATTATGGATATCTTAGACAAATTAGGTAGGGCAAATTACTTTTCCACGCTAGACTTAGCATCAGGATTCCATCAAATCGACATAGACAAAATAGAACAGCTTTCTCTACCCTGAACGGGCACTACAAGTTTGTATGTATGCCATTCGGGCTTAAAAACGCCCCAAAGCATATTCCAAAGGGTTATGGATAATGTATTAAGGAGGTTAAACAATGAAATTTGTTTAGTTTATTTAGATATCATTATTTTCAGTACGTCCCTGCAATAACATGTAACAACACTTAAGTCAGTGTTTAATAGGCTTAGAAAGCAAATTTTAAGATACAATTAGACAAATCCGAATTTTTACAAAAAACAGTAGCTTACCTAGGTTATCTTATTACTCCAGACGGTGTCAACCCGAATCCAGATCAAATTTCGGCAATTCAAAAATTTCCTATTCCAAATACCCAGAAAGAAATTAAATCATTTCTTGGCTTATTAGGTTACTACAGGAAATTTATTAAAGATTTTTCACAAATTACCAAACCAATTACGGTATGTTTAAAGAAGAAGACGAAAATTATTCACAACCAGGACTTCATAAACTATTTTAATTTATGTAAAAACATTCTTTGCCATGACCCTATTCTACAGTACCCTGATTTCAATAGAGACTTTACTTTAACAACAGACGCATCTAATGTTGCCTTAGGCAGTGTTTCATCACAAAGCCCTATCAGACAAGACAGACCTGTCTCATACGCCTCTAGAACCCTAAACGAAACCGAACAAAAATATAGTACTATAGAAAAAGATAATGATGATAATGTAAATATTTCAGGCCATATCTTTTCGGAAGAAAATTCACAATAGTGACGGATCATCGCCCTCTCATTTGGCTATTTAATCTAAAAGAACCTAACTCTAAACTAACGAGATGGAGACTAAAACTGCAGAATTTGACTTCAACACAATTTATAAAAAAGGAACCTTAAATAGTAACGCTGACGCCCTTTCTAGAATTAATATTAATACTATGGACGATATAGACTGATTAATTAACCATTCTGGAGACATCGACAATGTCATCCGATTTCATGGACCAACTAACAAGTACATCAAATGAAGCTGAGGCCACTTCGAGTGTGGATGAAAGTGCTGATAATCTGCACATTACGTGAATAAACCGAAATTTATTTGACATGCCTGAAGATTTCAGCCTGGTGCATTGTGTTAGTGCGGACTTAAAACTAAGTAAGGCAATAGGCGAATCATTTAAAAATAAATTTAGAAACATTGACAAATTAAAATTACAGGAACCTAAAAGTCATACAGTTTTATACGGTTTCGCAAATAATCATTATTTAATTTATTTAGTTACAAAAAATTTATACTTCCATAATCCCACACGCTGACGTTTTCGTGGTGCTGACGAATTGAAAACAATTTTGCTTTGGTCATAATATTTCGAAATTAGCGATGCCGAAGATATGTAGTAGCCTTAATAAATGAGAATGGGCAAAGATCAAGCAAATAATACACAACGTATTCAAAAACAGTAATATTGAAATTGTAATATGTAACCTTCCTGATCCACACTTAAATAATGACTCGGATTATGAAGGAGAACAAATTAACTCTTATTTAAAATTAAACCTGATAACTGATGGCACGCCACATTCATTATTGAGAAACATCTTAAATGACGGCATACCAATATTAGAAGACATAGTAAATAATAAAAGTAACCAAATTCATATTTTTAAGAATAACATCAATGAAATGCAAATTAAAGAAGAAACCTACGAATATCTGAAAATAACTATAGTAAAACTGCCCTTAAAGTCAAACGAAGACTACATACTGACCACATACCACATGCATTCCAATGACCTGAAATTTATTAATAATTTTACAAACGTATACACGAGTAATTTTTCTAAAAACTTAAGACTAATTAGATGTACAAAATTAGTCATCACGAAGGAAAAACCAACCATCGCGGAATAACCGAAACTATAGAGTATTTCAAAAGAAACTACTATTGGATAAACATGAAAACGAATGTTTCGGAATATATAAATAATTGTGAAATATATAAAAGAACTAAATACAATAGGAAACCACCATATGAACCATTAGTCTTAACCGAAATACCTTCTAAACCTTTTGAAATCTGTCACATTCCTTTATGACTCAAAAAACTACTTGACTGTAATAGACGTATTCTCGAAGTTTGCACAAGCACTACACATCTCAGGAAAATCAGCAATTAACGTTTGTGAAGCATTAATGGATCATTTTTAAAATTTGGAGTGCCAAAAAGAATCATTTCCGATAGTACGAAAGAGTTCAAAAACGAAACAGTTAAGGAACTACTTAAAATGCACAAGATTAACATCCATTTCACGACCCCTGGTGATCATGAATCCAATTCAGCTGTAGAAAGACTGCACTGAACACTCTTCTTAAAAGAAATATATCCAACCGAAAAACTTAATATAAACTATGCAATATTAGGATATAACAGTTCAATTCACAGCGCAACTAATTTCACACCCTTCGAAATTGTATACGGGCAAACTGATTTAAGAGACCCTAGCATTTTTGACTCAAATACCTTAATATAAACTATGCAATATTAGGATACAACAGTTCAATTCACAGCGCAACTAATTTCACACCCTTCGAACTTGTATACGGACAAACTGATTTAAGCGACCCTAGCATTTTTGACTCAAATACATTTTATACAGATTACAGTAGAAGACAGGCACTAGACGCCATCTTGGATTTTGACGTCACAAGACCGCCCACGTGGGGGACCATATTTTCCACCCCTAATTATTTTTTATTAGCTTATGTGTAGAACGTATTTTTCCCCCCTATTTTTTACACACCCCCGTGTGAGACCATATTTTCTACCCTTTCTTTTCGGAGGCCCTTTTCAACCCTAATTATTTTTACTCGTTTACGTGTAGGACGTGTTTTTTCACCCTATTTTATGACAACTCACGTATAGAAGGCGTATTTTCTACCTTATAGCTTCTTTTCGAGGGTCAACCCTAATTAGAGCCTTTCTGTACTTGCGCACGTGAGGGGCAAATGTAGGCCTTCGGCTATGTCTTGGGGCTGGAGCTGGTCTATGGTTAAGTCTTAGGGTTTGGTCTTGGGGCCGAAGCTGGTCTTGGGGGATTGGTCTTGGACCTGGGGCTGGACCTGAAGCTAGGTCTTAGGGTTATTTTCTGGTAGATCATTTTTTCTTGTTTTCTCAGCTCGGGCATTCTGATTGGGTTTGTATTTAGGTCTTTTTCCAATGGTCTTTAATTTGACCTCAGGCTATAAAAAATGTACATGTGAGTTTACGTGTATTGGTTTATGTCTATTATGCTAATAAAAATGTTAAGGATATTTCTATTAATACACAGCGTGTCTATATACGAAATTACAATAGCTGCTGTTCTACCTTGAGAAAAAATACTACCCTCTACATTATACACACTTAAAAAACGTGTAGCTTGATCCTGTTTTTTTAGTACTACCATTATTCATATTTCCATGAGTTACATAGATTCGTATGAAATGTGTATTGTTATTAATACCTAGTAAGAGCTGTTTAACTTAAAACATATCTGAATTCTACCGATGTCTGAGGTAACAAGCAGAAATTAATTAATACGGATCGTAATTCTGATATAGATGACTGTTTTTGATTTTAAAATGTAATTTGTAATAGGTTTTATTATAAAACTATTGTATAATTAGCTTTAAACAGTTATACTTTATTTTTAAATTTCACTTGTATATTATAACCTTTACATGTAATTAAAACGACATTCACTGCATACTTTAACACCTGACCTTTCAATAGTTTATAACACTATTGCTTAGTAGCACATTTTTATTTACGATCGTACTCATATAAATTATTAGCGTTTCATATTAATGGATACATTACCTATTGAAAGGTCAACCATTAAATTACATTCTGCAAGGCTGTTTAAAGCCGACCTTGTCTTATTCGTATACAGATGATATTTCAAAAAGGTTTGTATATTTAACATTTATATTACAATCTACGCTCAGAATAAAAAGTATCACCTGATATAAGATATATTTTTGTTAATAGGTATATAGTTAAGATGACCGATAGATTTTAATGTTTATTAGGGATGTTTTGACAAGACAGAATATACCACTGTATTTTTCAGTGTTAGTAAAAGTTGTATAATCAATCAATATGAACCTGAGTTATATCAATCAAAAAAGGTACATATTCAAGTTAAGTATATTGGACTCTTTAGAAACACCATCTTTTTTAAACACCTTGAGATTTTACCGATAAGGTGTGGGCCATGCTGTTGCATAAGATGGTTTACATACATGTATCTTCTATTTCCATGAAATACATCACTCCAAAAAAGGATTTTTTAGATTTATACACATATCCTAAGGCATATATTAGAGTTTGCTACAGAAACCATGCGTAAATCTACAGTGAGAAATTTACTCGGGACTGGTACATTGCGAGTAACCTTTAGGCATTGCGCGAATATTTTTCTGTAATAGAAGGTGACGAGCACGCCTATCTCTCTCTCTCTCTCTCTCGTTTCTATCGCTTCTCGTCTCTCTCTGCTCTCTGCTTTCTGCTCTCTGTTCTCTGCTCTCTCTCTCTCTCTCTCTCTCTCTCTCTCTCTCTCTCTCTCTCTCTCTCTCTCTCTCTCTCTCACTCTCTCTCTCTCTCTCTCTCTCTCTCTCTCTCTCTCTCTCTCTCTCTCTCTCTCTCTCTCTCTCTCTCTCTCTCTCTCTCTCTCTCTCTCTCTCTCTCTCTCTCTCTCTCTCTCTCTCTCTCTCTCTCTCTCTCTCTCTCTCTCTCTCTCTCTCTCTCTCTCTCTCTCTCTCTCTCTCTCTCTCTCTCTCTCTCTCTCTCTCTCTCTCTCTCTCTCTCTCTCTCTCTCTCTCTCTCTCTCTCTCTCTCTCTCTCTCTCTCTCTCTCTCTCTCTCTCTCTCTCTCTCTCTCTCTCTCTCTCTCTCTCTCTCTCTCTCTCTCTCTCTCTCTCTCTCTCTCTCTCTCTCTCTCTCTCTCTCTCTCTCTCTCTCTCTCTCTCTCTCTCTCTCTCTCTCTCTCTCTCTCTCTCTCTCTCTCTCTCTCTCTCTCTCTCTCTCTCTCTCTCTCTCTCTCTCTCTCTCTCTCTCTCTCTCTCTCTCTCTCTCTCTCTCTCTCTCTCTCTCTCTCTCTCTCTCTCTCTCTCTCTCTCTCTCTCTCTCTCTCTCTCTCTCTCTCTCTCTCTCTCTCTCTCTCTCTCTCTCTCTTCTCTCTCTTCTGAAATTAATTTTATACGCTAAACTAGAACCTACTTTTCATTTTAAAACGAAACTCGACTTTAGACCTAATAATTACCAATGATATGAGTAATATACATACTACTGGTCAATGTAGCAGCTGGAATATCCTCCATGATATAATCTGTTGCTGTCTTAATATATGTCGCCAGAAAAGACTAATATACTTATAAAACGACAATTTTCAAAAACTTTAATATTGAAAAAATTAGGGATGAGATTAGGCGATGTGAATTTAATAAAATTTACAACTTGCTTTTAGTAAACGATAAGGCAATGGAATTTACTAGATTGTTCAATTGATAACTAATAAATATTTTCCTGTAAAAGAATTTAAAAGTAAAGCGACCTTCTCCGTGGTTTAACGATAATGTAAGAACCTGGATGAAACAACGTAATAAATTACTGCACCAATATGAAAAGAACGAACTGATGAAAATTGGAATCGTACAAAGTTTTAAGGAACAAAGTAAAAATCTCATACGAAATGCAGTTTAATTATATGAACACTCAGTTTAAAAGTGGTAAATTAAGTAATCAAAATTCTGGAGAATGATAGGAAAACTTGGTGTAAAAATGCAAAGGATAATACTAATGATCCGGTTGTCCTATTAATGATCTTAATAGTTTCTTCTGTAACAAATCCACCTGCTTCAGAATTTAGACCTAATAAACTATTATAACACGAACAAATTTAATAATAATATAGACACGTTCAAATTTACGAGATTAGTGTTTGCGATATTAACAAAATGTTGAGTGGATTAAAATCAAAATCTGTTGGATATGATGAAATACATATAGACTTTTTCAAAATAGTACAATCTGATATTGTGCAATATTTGTGTCACCTGTTCAATGAGTCAATTAAAAGTGGTATATATCCAGACATATGGAAAAAAGCATACATACTACCATTGAAGAAAATAGATCCTCCAACCATGTGCTTCATATCGCCAATTAATATCTTGCCTGTGCTAGGTAAAGTCTTTGACAAAATAGTTTTCATCAAATATCCGCGTATATTAATTCTAACAATATATTAAATAAACACCAGGCAGCATATAGAAGTGGACACAGTACAGAAACCTTATTAATTAGATTAACTGTTGATATTCGGAAGAGCAGCGATGAAGGCAAAATAACAATTTTAGTATCCTTAGATTTTAGCCAAGCGTTCGATTATGTGGATAATGAATATTGTTAAGTATTTTAAAGTCGTTAAATTTCGCAGAACATACTATTAAATGGTTTGATTCGTACACATCTAATAGGTTTCAGTGTATAAGAACCAATTCTGGTAACGTATCATTGAAACCGGTAACTAGAGAATTCCACAGGATCAACATTATCATCGTTGTTGTTCATATTATGTGAATAGAATAAAAGATATAATAAAAAGTGTAAACATGTTATGTTCAGATGACCTAAGCATATATAAATGCGAAAGTTAAAACCATTAACGATGCTATCCATCAGGTTCAAGAGGATCTAAATAGCATAAACGCATGGACAGAAATCATGGACTTGCTCTAAATCCGGTTAAATGTAAATATATTATCTTTGGACACAACAAGCAGCTTTGTAACTTGAATTATAACGAAATCTCATACCTAAAATTAAACACAATAGTGTTAAATCGAGTGGATAGGGTAAAGTTGTTAGGAATAACGATCAATAATAATTTGTCGTGGACCCACCAAACGAATATAATTTGTAATAGAGTGAGTGCGAAAATTTACAAACTAAAAAACTGTTTTTCTTACTTGCCTTCAGCAGTTAAAAGTACTCTAATTAACGCATTTGTTCTTCCAAGTTTTATATATTGCATTTCAGTGATGACAGATCTAAACTACACCCAACTTCAGAAACTACAACGATCACAAAACTTGTGTATGAGATACATATTGAATTTAAAAATTGATGATAGAGTATATGATAAGTACCCTAGACTTTCCATGTTAAAAATTAAGGAGCTACAACATCTTAGAATATTATGCATTCTTCAAACCTCAATAAAAACGAATATACCTGCCTACATAAGTGAAACAATAAATTTTTTTAGTGGCAATACACGGCAAACTAACAAGATTATTATACCTAAATATCATACTGCAGTTTATGAAAAATCTTTTATTATAAAAGCCATTAGATTATATAATGATTTAGATGATGAAATCAAAAATATAACATCAGTAGTTAGTTTTAAAAAAAAAATTAAGGACTTATTCCTTGCAAGATACAGACAATGAGTTTTTCTGAAAAGATGATTTATCTAGATTGCTGTATTACAGCCTTATGTAATTATGTAAATATTTTTTGATATACGTTTATAGCACTTAGATAATGTTGAGTTCAGATATTTAAGTATTTAGTTTATGTTTAAAGAATAATCATTTAATTTATTCTAGTTTCAATTAATTTTGTTAGACATACTTTAGCAATTAGTATATACAGTAGTTTTTAAGGAACTGTTTTTCTATCTAAGTTATACTTTGTAAGAGTATCTCGTGAAGATGTAAGAGAGGACTCATGGAGACCTAATCTAAGCGAGATTATAAATAAATAATCAATCAATCAATCAATCTCTCTCTCTCTCTCTCTCTCTCTCTCTCTCTCTCTCTCTCTCTCTCTCTCTCTCTCTCTCTCTCTCTCTCTCTCTCTCTCTCTCTCTCTCTCTCTCTCTCTCTCTCTCTCTCTGCTGACGACGATGACGATGTTCTTCTTCATCAGAGCTTAGATCGAATATTTTTCGTATCATTAGTTTTACCACGAGAGCACTGATTCCTTTACACTTTGAGCCCTTAAATTTTGGGTCACACGCGACTCGAATCGCTCCAAAGCAATACTTCCCTCTATGTACAACCGCTCTTTACGCTGTAGACGTTCTCTAATTTGGCTATCTAGGGTCTTCAGTGTCTCGACGCTCTTCATATCGCAGGCGTCATCAGGAGTCAAGAAGTTTATAATTTGATTCATTTTGCGTTACTAGTTAACACTGTAAAATATAGCTGTAAGACTGTATATATATATATATATATATATATATATATATATATATATATATATATATATATATATATATATATATACATACATACATATATGCGTGTGCGTGTGGGTGTACGTGTGAGAGAGAGAGAGAACGTGTCTTACAAGATACCATTTAAAGAGCATGCATGCACAATTGCCTAACCTCAGGAATTACAACCAAAGCCAAGCTCCATACCCTAGCTCCACATACAGAGTCCCATAAATACAACCTAGCTCCAACAGCTCTACATACAGCTAGCCAGTTCAGCTAGCCTAAATACAACCAAAAGGACTTTAATTGAGGTTGAAGATAATTACTACAAAATAACCCTAAGTCCTAAATACAAGCCAAACCCCCGGTTCAACCCTTAATCCTAAGTACAGCACCAATCCAAACCAAGACCAGCCCCCAACCCTAAATACAGTCGTCACGTTAGCAACCACAAAAAAGCCTAGCTGTCAACAGGTCCTTAATACAGCCATAAGGTTTGAAAAATAACCCCAAAAGAAATCATTAAAAATAAGGGTGAAAAAATACGTCCTACACGTAAGCTAATAAAAACAAAAAATGCTTTAATTAAGGTTGAAAAAGGGTTCCGAAAAGAAATCATTTAAAATAAGGGTTGAAAATGCGGTCACCCACGTAAGCGTATAAAAACAAAAAGGCCTTAAATAGGGTTGAAAAAGGGCTCCGAAAAGAAAGCATTAAAAATAGGGGTTGAAAATGCTGTCGCCCACGTGGGCGGTCTTGTGACGTCAAATCCAAGATGGCGCATGGTGTCCCCTTTCTACTCCTACACAACACAAACATCAACTTGCCGTGCATTTTAACGGTAAAACAGGGTGGTAGAGATAAGAGGGTGGCAGTACTCGACATTTAATTAAATCCTCCACCGTGTTCAATGAAATGTTCTTACAATCTGAACCTACATGAATTTTCGGATGACCTACAGGATATTTACAGTATTTATTTACATAAGGGTATAATGAGCACACGTCGTAATACATTATTTTCTCGATAATGCCATTACATTCATGATAAAGCTTGCTAGCGTTAGTGCAACCTCCGTAAAACGCGTCACGTGGGTTTAAGGGTTCGTCATCTTGCCTAAAATCTGAATAAATGATCTCAATTCGTCGTTAGCAAGTATTTGTTTTTTAAAATCGCATTCACGCATCTCAACTAGATTATACCCTCACTCGTGTAGAAACTGGGACCGCGCCACCGTGTTTTCGTGACGGGCAAGCATGGAAGTACTTACACCCAGTTTAGGGTCAATATTCGCCTGGTTGGGGAAATATTCCTCGCAACCGTGCCAGTAACAACCAAGAAATTCGTAAACCGTATTCGACTCTGCACAATATCCGTCGACCTTGAGATGTTCTAAACTCACGAGCTTTCCCTGCGTGCTGTATGGTCACTTGCTGAGAATGTTCCACCCAACGTAACCATTGAATTGCGACCTTTGATTGGTTGTCGGCACGTCTATAACCACCTTTAGGAATAATCCCTATTGTGTTTTCTTTCAGGAAAAGCCTGCGAAACACTTTATTGCACGCACTAGCAATAGTAGTAGCTTTCTCAAACAGATCAACTTTATTTTGGGCCGTGAACGTGGACCAGAAACTAATGCAGCATTTAACGAGGATCTTGACATCCATAAGGCAATATTTCACAATCTCCTCACTCATCTTGAAAACATAATTACTCTGGGCCGTGTGCCATTCTAAAAGTGTTTGTCGATCTTTCGCAGACATCTGATCTGCACAATAATATTCAAGAGGTGGCAATGGACCCTCGTAATTCTGATTCTCGGATGAGTTGAAGAAATATGGAAAATAACCTTTAGACTCGGGGAAATTGAAAGTTTCCGGAAATGCCGAGAGTGGTGACGGAATGAAATTAAGGGAGTCAATAAACCTGATATCGTCGCACTGAATAGAAATTAGTTTTAGACCGTTGAAGATGACTTTAGGTTTCCACTGATTATTATTAGCTAGCATGCATCTAAGCACAAAACACCCGTCGTACCCCCCCCCATGTTATGTGCGATGCATATAACTTTAAATTTTCGCGCTCTCTCGGCAACATATGACAGAAACTATTCAACAGAATTTTCTCTGAAAATGTGCACTCTTTTGCTACACGTCGAGCATCGCTCATCCAAATCATCGATTTGTTGAATACAAGTGGAACAAACATTTGCGGCCACGCATAGATTGGGCTCATGCAGAAATCGATCATTCGTCCCCTCACACACCTTCTCTTGCATACACTCCAGATCATAAAAGGTAAACATAGATGGTTTACCATTACTACTGTCACGTAACGCCTCGTTAACGGCCATGAAACAAAGATGACCGATAGGTTTTTGACTCTGACACGTAGAGCAGTAGCTGAAACCACATCTATGTTTACCCTATACTTCATGGGTTTTAAGACGTAATTTTTCACATAATTTAGTGTCCTTGTGGTTTTTAAGACATTCCTGACCATAAAAATCTTTCTTGCAATCACTACAAACAATTTTAGGATTTTCAATAGAACACGGCGGTTTTTGATGACACGCGGGGCACTGGTACATACATTTCATGTGATCTTTTTTGACATTATAACGTTTTCTACATTGCTCACAGTAATACCTGTAAGTAAATGCAGAAGTGATGCTGATAATGACGTTATAATGCTCGTCTTCTAATATTAAATTTAAAACTACCCTACCCTGTTCCCTAGGACCCTCAAAATAAACCGAATCACCTATACGTGAATTATAAACTACAATGGTATATGAAGCTAAATGATTTTGAAATGCCTGGATGTGTTCGTAACTACCACCCTGACTTAGATCTACACCACTGTTTTGACAGATTTGTACAGCTCGTTCTTGAAGTAAGGGGTAACCCAATGCTAGGCTACTACGCAATGTATCGTCACTTCTAAATGCAATAGCTATGACTAGAGCGCGAGCTAAACAATTATTATCGTTAATTGTTGTCGGTACAACAATGATACCGCGTTTTTTGGATTTACAAAAGTACTCAAATTTTAACCCTGTCAAGTTTTTGCGCCCAGGTACCGACACTCTATCCACGTTTAAAACTAATAAGTCGCTCGAGGAAAAACTAGCGTTGCTCTGCATTACTTTTTCAAGTAGAGACATTATCACTTTCACCGACAACTGGTCCACTCTTCTAAATGACAAGCCAATTGGTTTGTCTGGGAAATTCGGGTTCCTTAGTGTGATCCCTACACGGTCTGATGGAGCCGCATCCTTCACCATGTATGAATACAGTTTCTCAAATGCACTCTGTAAAAAAGATATGTATTACATAAATTTTTAGTAAAATGGTATATTTTACCTGTAACCACGTTAAGGGATTATCCTTCCACGTCTCGTCATTGAAGTTAAACCGTAGCGTTTTACATGTTGTATTGAATTTTTTAATAAATTTAGTGTTTGATTCCCCTATTATATTAATATGATTGAACCCTGAGGATAGTCCGGCCTGTTGCTGGGAACCTGAGCCCGTTTGGTTTTGCTGTAATGTACTCATTGAGTAAGTGAGATAATAGAAAATTAAAAAGACATACCGTTATCAGATCCTCCGCATCTCTAGTTTCCATCATCTCATCATCGTCAAATACATCCTCCATATTTACCTGAGCAGGGCTATAAGAATAATAATTAAAAGTTAAAAATAAAAACAAGCATACTTACATTCCACCAACTCGTTGTGCAGCTTCCACAAAATCATTATAAACATCTATCGAATCGATAGTGTCATTTTCGCACAACATCTTATAAGAAACAGTATTGTATGCATTTCTTACCCCCTCGTCGGTTAACGCACCTGCACTGAATAAGCCCAAAATTTGATTAACTGAGAAAGATTCCATAGCTGTATGATGCTCTTCAAAACAGAACTAAATTAACTAAATTTTTTTTTTTTTTTTTTTGTTAGTTTGCTCATGCTTATGGTTAGTAGTTACTTATTTTAGCTTTTATGTATCTTATCGTGGACTGTTCAGGAGTCCTTCTCCTCTTCAGCCCTGGTCATTCCCTTGTTGTTGGTGTTGCGCTGTTTTTTGTTATTGTATTGTGTACAATCATGAGGTGCGGTCATTTCTGGTAATAAAAAAAAGAAAAAAAAGATTTTTAAATTTATTGAATGTGAATTTGAATTTTCAATACGGTGTGGTTGGGTTTAAGTGTGCGTGTGGGTTCGTGTGGTGTGAAGTGTGATTAATTATATCGTTGGCCGGGTCATGCTGGGTCGTCATCGGATGGCCGGGGGATGCGGAGGGCATATGGGGTACTATCGAGGGCTTCTTCTACCTCCTCAGGAGGTCGTCGAGGAGTTGTGTGAGGATTGCGGGAGGATGTTTAAATTTTAATTTGGGTTTTTCGAGGAACTTGGGAAAGCGGTAGTTGTAAGGAGTCGTAAGGATTTCTTTGGTTGGGATAGTGTTGCCGAAAATTCTTTTATAGGTAAAGTTTCTGGAGTTTTTGGATACGGTTTGTGATTGGGGTATATTGGCATGTTGTAGGGTTAGGTCATTAGGGTACCTGAGGGGTAGCCTATGTATTCGTCTAAAAATTCGGCGTTCACAGGAGGCGATTGAGGAAAGATGGTTGGGGTTAATGTTTGTGTATATAGGAGCTCGGAAATCCATAACAGGGCGGATGTATGTTTTATATGTGTGTAGAAGTGTCTTAGGGTGACAACCTCTGATTCTACCCCGAAGGGCGCCCAGTAGGTTTGCATGGTTTCTGATCCTGTTTAGTGTTCTTTTTACATCGGGGAGCCAATTGAGGGTTCTAGTGAAGAGGATTCCTAGGTAGATGATTTCATCTTGGAGTGTGAGCCTTTCTTGGTTAAGGATGAGGGAGACGTTTCTGGAAGCAAGGTTAGGAAACTTATCGTCTGTGTAATGAGGATGTCGGGAAAGAATTGTTTGGGTTTTGGTGGGATTCACGGAGACTCTCCTCTGGTTCGCCCAGTTGGAGAAGTTCCGTAGGGTTTTGGATATGAGGCGGGAGGCCGCTTCGCTATTCCGATTAACCGCCCAAAGGCGGTGTCATCCGCGAACTGCGCAACGACTACTCCGGGTTGGGTAACTTCGGGAACATCGGATGCAAATATGGTGTAAAGGATAGGGGCTAAGGAAGAACCTTGCGGAACGCCTGCTGTTGGTTGAAAAGGATCGGAGAAAGTTTTCCTACTTTGACCCGAACTGACCGATTGGTCAGGTACGAGTAGGAGTTTGGCGAAGGGTCGGGTATGTTGAGGTTTCGGATCTTTGCAGGAGACCGGCGTGCCAGACCCTGTCAAATGCTTGCTTAATGTCCAAAAACAGCCAGATTGCATTGCTTGTGATTGAATGCTCTGGTGGTGTCTGTAAGCAGCTTCAACAAGGGATCGTGACACGTTCGGTTAGGACGGAAGCCGAATTGGCTGTTGGGAAGGAGGTCGTTGTATTCTAGGTGATCCCTGAGCCGCCTGGCTAGAATCTGCTCAAAGCATTTTCCGAGGCAGCTCAGGAGGGAGATTGGTCTGTAGGAGGAGGGTGAGGTAAGATCAGCGTGGGGTTTAGGTATCATGACGGTGGAGGCCGATTTCCAGTCCGTCGGGAAGTACGATAGGGTAAGGCATTTATTGTAAATAGTGGAAAGTAAACGGAGGGCTGGGTTGGGTAGGTGGCGAAGAATTTTTCGGTTTAGGCCGTCATGACCTGGGGCAGAATTTTTACCCTTTTTGAAATATGAGCTGACCTGGTCGGGCGTGATAGGGGCGTAAAAATGACTCGTTATCGAGTAGGGTTTCGGGAAGGTAAAGGCTACGGAAATCTTCAAGGCGACTCTCAAGGAGTTCCTTGAATTGGTTGTTAAATTGGGGATCATCTGGGGATCGGAAAATGGATTGGAGGTGGCGACCAAAGAAATCGGCCTTTCCTTGGTCGGAGGAGATTAGGTTGCCCTGAAGGTCGGTTAAGTGGGATTTGGGGTTTACTTTTCTTCTGGTCAGTCTATCAAACTGTTGCCAGAAGAGTTTACCATTTCTATAGTCAAGCTGGGAGGTGGCTTTGGTCCAGGAGTCTTCGGAGTGTTTATTGGTTTCTCGCCTGATTAAGGCGTTAAGACGATTGTATTCGGTCTTGAGAGCCGGGTCCCTGGATCGCAAGAACTGACGATAAATTCGTCTTTTGTCTTTGATCCAGTTCACGATGTGCCGTGGGAGCGGTTTTCGAGAAATGTCGATGTTTTTTAATGGGACAGAGTTATCGACCGCTTCCGCAATAACGGAAGTTAGGTCTCTAATGGCTCTCTCGAGATCTTGGGTCGTTTGAAGATTAGGTGTGGGAAGGTTGTTGGAGATGTGTTCGGAGAACACATTCCAGTCTGCTTTTGAAAAATCTTTAATGACTGTGTGTTGAGGGGGTAAAGGGGGGGCTGGACAAAATGAAGTTTTGACCAGTAGAGGAATGTGATCTGATGTGATCGTGGTGCCTAAAAAGCACTCACGATCGAAATAGTGGGCTATGGGTTCGGAGACTATGATGTGGTCTATTATTGATGCACCTAAGTGCTCGAAGTAGGTTGGCTGTGTGTTGGCGATTCGCAGGAGCGGCAACTGCAACAGAGCAGATGATAGTCTGTTACCGTTGCCATTCGTTGCGGTGTCACCAAATTGGGTGTGGCGAGCATTGAAATCACCTAGGATTACTGCGTTGGGGAGGCTAGAGGCATAGAGTAGAAGAGCATCGGATAGGGAATTGTGGCCTGGCGGGTTATAATATGATATGAATATTATAGGAGTGGGAAAGTGCACCGTCACAGCAACGCATTCGAGATGCTGTAGGTGCGCAGGAAGTTGAAAAGGAGTGGAGGGGAAGCAGTTTTTGATTAAGAGGGCGGTTCCGTGTTGGCTATTGTTTAGGAATGAGTGATACGTGTTGAAATTGAGTGAACATCGGGGTGTGAGCTTTGTTTCTGTGATAGAAAGGACATGTATATTATGTGTGTGTAGAAGGTGTTTTATTAAGGGGCGTTTCCGACGAACGCCCCTGGCATTAATGGTCCCTGTTATGATAGCCATTGGAAAGGAGTTAAGGAGTAGGTGGGCGGAGTACGGCGACCTTCATCCGCGTACCGGACACGAAGGCGCTGATCCTCCGTTGGAAGAAGGTTTGGGATAGCGAGTCTAAGGTCCGAACAACCTTTTCTCGCCGGTCAGGAAACATGCTGGTAAGGGCGTGGGTAAGAACTTGCAAGAAGTCCTTAATGGATAAGGGTTGGGTGTCAGGAGCAGGTTTGAGGTGGGCTGTGTCTTCCGAGTCGGACTCTTCGGAAGACAGGATAGGGTCGAGGGATGCCATCATCGACGGGGAACTGGGAGGTTCCCGTCGCTTCCGGCACTGGAAGGAATAGGTGGGATGCGCTTCCCCGCAGTTGTTACACTTTGGGTTGGCGGCGGATCTACATGACGAGGATCTGTGACTTTCGCCACAGTTAGGACAGCAGATGGTACGGGAGGGACACTCCTCAGAAGTGTGTCCCACCTGCGTGCAGGTGGAGCAGTACTTCGGGAGGGGTTGCGGGATGAGGGAGGGTTCGCAACGCTAGTGTCGTCCGAACATGACAACACCGCGTGCGAGGAGGTACTCTATGGTGACTTGGGAAGAGGTAATGACTCGGATTAGGGATGTAGGGGTGTTCATCGCCTTAAAGGTGATGCGAACGGCCTTCCTCACATGCGGAAGATCAATCGCACCCAGGATCTCTTCGACTAGGATATCCTTATCTACGTGACGAATCACGCAGGAAAAGGAGGGAGGTCTAGGATTGGAATTGGCTGGACGGGGACCGGACAGTTGGGATAGGGTTACTGATGGATCACCGAAATGGTGTCGCAACCTAAGCTGCGTACCTTCCGGTAAGGGAGAGGAAGTCTCTAAGAGACAGGTACTGTTGTGGTTGAATGTCAAATTCAACCAGGGAAGGTTAAGGGGTTTGAGGGAATTAAACAGGGATTTTTGGCTTGTGATGGTTTTTGGGATATTGCGGATGCAATATCTCGAGGATTGGGGGTGGGTAGGTATAGGATTGGGTGAAGCGGGTTTAGGATTCAAGGCAGGTGTAGGTGGTTGAGAAGGTGTGGCTAGGAGAGAGGGTATGTGTGCGTGTGCGGGTGTAGGTAGGGTAGGTGTATGTGTGTGAGCGGGTGTAGGTAAGAGTGCAGGTTTGTGAGCGGGTTTGAGTGGTTTTGTGGAGGCAGTAGAGCGTGTGGAAATGTAGGAGTGAGTGGATGTAGTGGAAATGGATGATGCATTGGAGTGGGAGCGTGTGCGTGAGGCAGGTGGAGGTGAAACGAGTGTGTGTGCGTAGGATTGTGTGGTGAGTGGTGGTGTGGGTGGACGGACGGCGTCGGGGGTAGGGGACACAACTTTGACGGTAGCTCGGTGGCGACCTTGCTTGACCATCTCGGTTGCGTGGTTAGTAATAGGTTTTTGAATAGGTTTAAGAAAGAAATAAGAATCTGTTTATGAAAGGGCCGGGTCTCTGCCGAGGTGCAGCCTCACACCCCGAGGGAAAAGGCTTGGAAATCAGAGACCCAATACGAAACGGTGGAAATACACAGTTAAAATAAAATCACAAAGTAGTTAAATTAAAATTATTTATTAATGATACCTTTAGCCTATTAGAGTTGTCCTTGACCCGACGACGATCCTGCTGTTGGCGGTGTACTAGATGTTCCTGGAATTTTCCGCTGCTGCTGCAATATTCCGGCGGCTCCTGCTTGCGGCTAGGCTGTGGCCCTCTTCTGATGACCGCTCCTTCGAATTATCTGTATGCAAGCAGTGACAGATCTACCTCCGAAGCGGCGAAGATCACGATGCCGGAACCGGAACGATGAGCGAAAACGCTAGGTTCTTTTTGCGAAGTTAAGCGATTGTAATAAAAATCACAAAGCGCTTAAGCTGGGTAGAGGCTTACGTTTGAAGGTTCAAACTGCTCTGATTAATTAACTAAACCCGGGCGTACGCTTTTATAGTATTCTTCCATGTCCCGAGGCTAACTTCAAGGAATGTAAAAAAGCATTATGTTTATCTTTTAATAACAAAAAAGACTTATTTTTGAAGGTGAATTTGGGTAATAACAGTTTGTATATATGTACCAGAAATGAGTCTTAAAGGAAATGTAATAATTTTAATAACGTTTTTATTTTAGCTAAGCGTTTTTGTAACTTGGCCATTACGGTATAAAACACTTATTGTTAAACTAGACCAGTCGTTTAAATTCATTGAAAACTAATTTTAATTAACTAGATGTAAAAATACACTTAAATCTAAGACCTTTTATTTTTCATCGTTTTTATTACAGAACAGTCTTTGATAGTAATCTTTAAATACACTTTTTATTCCTTATATTTTAGCAGTTTAAGTGGATATAATTAAAAAACACTATTTTGTGTGGACTGATCCTCATAATTCTACAATTAAGTTTTTAAAAATGTGATACAATGATGTATATTTTAATCGTTTTCAACAACAAAGACTTTTATGATTAGAAGATATTTTTTAACAGAAAAGTTTAAATCTACATTATATAACAACAATATGTTAGCAGTAATTACTAAACCTATTTTTTAAAGGTATTAGAATGTCGGTATCGAAGTAAATATGTTAATGATAACATCACTTCTAATTTGGGAAAAATATACCTTTTTTCAAATTAATTAATACAATGTAATGTGATATAACATGTTGCTGGTAATTTCCAAGTACATACGTATTTTTATTCCTTTCACACTTTTAAATGAGTATAATTAAAACTATTTTAAGGAAAGAAAGTTTAAATCTACGTTATATAACAGCAACAATGTGTCAGCTATAATTAACATAATTTAACTAAAATTCCACTATAAAAATTGTTCATGTGAAGGTTACAATATATAGAATGGTATTTTGAAAAAACAAAAAATACATTAATAACATTTTTTTTTTAATAGTTATGCAATTTCTTTTTATAATAAGTTGATAACGATTATAACCAGCATTTGCGAATAAAAAGTTATCCATGCTTAGCCCCGGCGTTTAATACCCCTTCAGAATGAAATAATTTTCTCGCTATCAGTTAAAACACGGTGTGTATTAATAGAAATATCCTTAACATTTTTCTTAGCATAATAGACATAAATCAATACACGTAAACTCACATGTACATTTTTTATATCCTGAGGTCAAATTAAAGACCATTGGAAAAAGACCTAAATACAAATCCAATCAGAATGCCGAGCTGAGAAAACAAGAAAAAATGATCTACCAGAAAATAACCCTAAGACCAGATCCAAGACCAATCCCCCAAGACCAGCTCCGGCTCCAAGACCAAACCGTAAGACTTACCCCTGGACCAGCTCCAGCCCCAAGACCTAGCCCAAGGCCTACATCTGCCCCTCACGTGCGCAAGTACAGAAAGTCTCTAATTAGGGTTGACCCTCGAAAATAGGGTAGAAAATACGCCTTCTATACGTGAGCTGTCATAAAATAGGGTGAAAAAACACGTCCTACACGTGGGTGTGTAAAAAAATAGGGGTGAAAATACACGTCCTATGCGTAAGCGAGTAAAAATAATTAGGGTTGAAAAGGGCCTCTGAAAAGAAAGGGTAGAAAATACGGTCTCCCATGGGGGTGTGTAAAAAATAGGGGTGAAAAAATACGTCCTACACGTAAGCTAATAAAAAATAATTAGGGGTGGAAAATATGGTCTCCCACGTGGGCGGTCTTGTGACATCAAAATCCAAGATGGCGTCTAGTGCCTGTCTTCTACTGATTACGTAGAAAACCATAAAAGGAAAATAACGTTTGTATACGATCAAATAAAACAGAAATTCGGAACTCATAAAGAAGGTGTAAAAGACAAAAGAAACGCTCATGGTGAAACCAATAATCAATTTAAATTAAAACAATTAGTATATAATAAAAACCCATTAAACAGAAACAAAAGAATAATAAATTTATAGGTATTAGAGAGTAACAAAGTTAAACTAGAAAATAAAAAGAATAGATTTGAAATAGAGCATATGAAAGAATTAAAAGGTCATTCTTTGTTTCAAGATGAGGACTTTAATGATAATCCTGAGTGTAGTAACATGGGCATACATGGAAAACAAAGATAATCAAAATTAATAATTCTCCCGGTATTTTACCATTCAAATTAGGTATAAGTCGAATAATAAGTAGTAAACACGTCCTCCTATATGATATTAATTTAGAAACATTAAATTCAGAAATTTCCGCTTTTATTAACAGTTACAAAACTATTAATTTTTCCATGTTTTCCAACAATAATACTATCGGTAACAGTTTAAGGAATAATTATGATGATTTAAACCCAATTATTTTAGAAGTACAACAAAAATACGAAAGTATCAAACCTAAGCAAGTAAGTAAGAAAAATAAACGAGGATTATTAAACGTAGGGGGAACAATTTCAAAATGGTTGTTCGGTACATTAGATTCCGAAGATGGAGAAAAATATAACAGTGACATGAAAAATTTAAAACAAAATCAATTAAAACTCATAAAAAGTGTAAACTCCCAATTGTCGATTTCTAAAGAATTAATAAATAAATATTCCTCGATTGTGGACACTATCGTTTCAAACCAAAAGAAAATATTCAATTTCATAAAACAATATGAACAAACGTTAGTAGATATCAATAACGAGTTTCACCAGTACTTGATAATGCAATCTATAATCAACCAAATTCACATAAGTTCAAATATGATAGTTACATTTCTTGGCAATTTAGAAAACACCATAACTTTCTCAAAACTACACGTGACCCACCCCTATATTTTAACGTCCAACAACTTGCAAAAAATTCTCATTGAATTGACAAACTTACACGAACAAAATTAAATATTAAATCTTAAACGTGATTCATGGTACTCAATAATTAAATCAAATTGCCACATAACGAAAGGTAATATCCTCTTCACCCTAGAATTCTCAATAGTGTATCCCAAATCACTCCAATATTATAAACTATTCCCCATACCTACGAAAAGGAATACACCAAACCCTACCTAGCTCTAAAGGAAAACATCACTCAATACATCGATCAACAGTGTGTACAAAAAGAAAAGATCTTTTTATGCGATGGAGAAGACTTAAGGTTCGATGAAATTGTGTAACAAAGTTAATGCAAAATGGACAGCAAACGTGTAACGAAACAGTAATCGAAAGACCCAAATTAATAATAAATGTGATAAGTAATGAATATCTAATAATATTAATAGAAACCGAAATCCAATTATAGAAACAGTGTCCAAAGAATAATTCATGACTATCAAAGACAATAATGTAATAAAAATCCCATTAAATGAAATTAGTGTAATTTATCAAAACTTAAAGTTTACTAACAGACAAAACTCTAAAGGTGGTACCCCGTTCATAGTACCAAAGATAAAACAAAACTATTCACAAAGTGCGACCAACGTAAATCCAATTAACATAGAAAGTATCCCACTAGAACACATTTACAAAATAAAGAAACAATTGGATACTATTCAATTAATAAAACCTACTTACGAAGTGAAACGATTTATAAATTGGTCACTATACGTTACCCTCTTTGTTTTTTTTATTATAATATACTATAATACAAATTATATAATCGATCTTAAGAAGAAAGGTCAATCGGCTTCAGTCTTCTTCAACCCTGAAACTTCAATTTAAGATGGGAGGAGTTATAGTATCGTCTTATAGATAGTTTATGTAAACCAAATTAGTCGTAAGTTGTTATTCAATACCGAAATACTTTATTATACTCGTATATTTAAGATATAATTGTAAGAATAATTTATCATGTGTAAATAACGTTCGAGGTTCACTATTGTTATACATACTAATCACCAATAACTTTCCATTTTCTAAAATAAACACGATAAGTTATTTTAGAAGTAGATTCTGTAATCCAAGGTAGTAAGCTGCTGTTTTCGGGAGCATAATCTCATAATAAATTTTGTAAGGTTATTTATTTTCTTTTTCTCGTACCACGAACTTTACTTGTATTATGATTCAAAATTTATCTGACTGTTTTTTATTTTTATTATACTGACGAATTTGTATTGAAATAATATGTGGCCCTGCGTTGCAAAGGGGACGCAATATGTTTGTCATAATCTTTTGCTATTTTGGTATTTAAGTTATAGTAATTTTAGTAAAGCCAATATTGACACCAGCTGGTCTCACAGTCTTTTAAGATAATGTAGGTAATCAAATTTGAAATGAATGTTTTTATTAATGTCGCAAGTGCGTTAACATTTCGACGATGTTTTCTTTATGGTTTTTATGAGAATTAGATCATGAAGTAACCTCAATATTTTTTATGTTTATTTGAAGTGGAGTAATTACGTTCAAAAGATTACATTGATCACTGAATTTTAAACGTAACTTTTAAGGCTTTAATGCAATATTATTTTTTTTGTGGATGACGTAACGTAACGTAACGTAAATTATGAATTCGGACGGTCACTGACCGATGATGATTGATTTTGCATACGAGGGTTTGGCAAAAAGTTGCAAATATTTTTGGTGTTACTTTTTATAGGAATCAATATACCGATTGTAGAAATCATTCATGGGCTTGAATTTCCAAAAGGTAATCAGCTTGTTCTTTGTTTGAAAATGAGCTATATTTTTCTCGAATTTAGGTAAACTTCCCGAAATCGACGTTTTTAGGGTTTTATAAATTTTCAATCACGCTTAATTTTGCTGTAGGGACGTGTTTTAAATTGTAGAGTTAATTATCGTATTTTCATTTATTATCGGTTATTTGAGATAATAATTTTTGCGTTGAGGCCTATCGAGATTTTAGGGAGTTTTGACTTTTATTATAGCGATTTTGCGGCTTTTATATGAAGATTAGATTTTCATTGAAGTTTAAGTGAACTTAGCGTAAATCTATTTGGAGTAGAATTTTTAGTAGTAGAGTAGTTTATTTTTGAGTGAACGTTTTGGTTTCCTCTTAGGTCAATTTATGATCTGTTCATGACGTTTTCCCGCTATAAATGTATTTAACAGGTGGCGCCTTTTTGACAGATTTACCTGATTTTGACGATTTGGAGTTGTGACGACCCACACCACTGACCTATGCCGTGGCATAAATTACCTTTACGGATTGGATGCTCTAGTGAGTATTTAGCCTGAAACAATACTTTACCTCTTTGCATGAGTATCAAGAATAATGGCTTGATTGAAGTAACCTTTCCGTACTATAAATACCACTCGAAAGTACCTTGGATTACTTTTAACGGTTAGTGAGATCTATTTAAAATTTTAACATCGCACGAGCTTAACTTAAACCAGCCTAGATGTAACTAGTAACATCAGCACTATCTCTCTCCTATACACATTTAAATAGATGTCCTTGGACTGAGTTAGAACCAGTCCTATTACCATACTGAAATATTGGTCAATTAATTGATCTGAACTGTATAGAAAAATCTTACGTAATGACAATTAATTCCGCTAATTTTGTAACTGTATTGTTGTATTTCTACTAAGTAACTAACTTTAAAATAATAGGGATTGTGGTCCTGTTTCATTGCGTAATGAATCTATCATCTTCTAATAACAAAAAACAAGGTTATCATCTTAAGCTGGAATTTATATAACCTTGGCACATAGACTTTATTTGCACATAAACAGTTCTGCAATTAAATTATCACAAAAGCATAATTCCATTATTTGCTTTGAAACAATGACTAGTTCCCAATGTTGCGTTAATGCCACATGATTTTATATCCTTCGCATTCGACGATCACTTCTAAATTTTCGCGTTAATTCAGTTTCGAGCACGTGAACCTTAGCCGTTCCGCCACGCCTGAACCGTTCAACTTTTTTCATTTTTCTCTTTTGATGACACATCTACAGACGAAGACCTTTTCTTAGATACGGCAACCACATATTTACATCTAGCCTTTCTCTCAATTTGGTGCATACAGACAAAAACACATTTCAAATTAATATATAGATTATACTTTTTTAAGTTTTATAAGCCTGACAATTAAAGCGGTTCTTCCTATTTGACTATTTAAAATGCATTTTCATAAATGTATGCAACAACTAAATCAAAGTATATTTTCGATAGCGCGCTTGCCCAATTAAATTCTTAACTTGGCAATAAAATAAGAAACTGGCTAGGGAACCGCCTCGGCGAATTTGTAAGGTAAACCTTATTCTTCCGCCGTGACGGATCTTTCGCTAGGGAACCGCCGCGGCGGATTTTTAGGCAAACGTTATCCTTCTGCCGATGCTGATCTTTAAGGTAAACCTTATTGATCCGCAACGGAGGATGAATTAGATAAATCTTATTGATCCGCCATGGCGAATATTCCAAGAAATACCTGCGTTATCTACGAAAATAGAAATTACTGATTACTGTAGTTTTGTTTATCTAGTTTAGATTAGATAAACAAAACTACTCTAACCTAACAGACTTAGATTAGATAAACAAAACTATTAGAATATAACAGAACTAGATTAGATAAACGGGTTTTAAATAACAGCTTCAATGTAAAAATTGTATAGCACTTTTGGTCTAGTGGTAGTGGTCGCCTGCCACGCGATTGGTGCAGGTTAGATTCCCAGTCAATGTAATTTTTTTTCTACATCCGCGGCAGAAGAGTAAGATTTACCTTAAAAATCCGCCGCGGCGGTTCGCCAGCCAAAGATCCTCCTCGGCAGAAGAATAAGGTTTACCTTAAAAATCCACCGCGTTGGTTTCGTAGCTACTACCATAAAATAACATCTATTCTTTTAAATCTTTGAGTACAAGCCGTTAGTAATCAATTTTATTAAATAATTGGGCTCATCATCCATACTTAAATAAAAATAATCTTTAGTTAAGTTTACAAAGATTAATTTACATTGTAGTTACTAATTTTCACCGAACAAAAGTTCTGTATATGAATTCGTTAAATCTATGTATCTGTGTATGCATGTGTAGCTTCTTTGTGTTAAGGAGTATTACAAAAAATAATAGGGTCACCATTTGTACGAACTTTGTATCTCATCAAACCTGGTCAAATCGGAGGCCAAAATATAAAAATTATTAATATAGACATAATATATAATTTAAAGTTTAAAAGTATTAGTTTGTATTTGCACTGCAATTTTGTTCGGTCTAGCAATGCTAGAAGAGCATTCTCAACTTGTTAGTAGTAGTGTAAACAAAAATTAGGAGCAGTTAAACAATTTTTCATTAATCATAATTCAGAATAAATTGTTTATAACCATCTCAAAAGTAGATATAAAAAGTAAACACTAACACGTGCAGCTTAAATTATAACTGTTATTTGAGGCATGTGATGGAATTGCTAATTAAGTTCACCATGACTTGCAGACTAAGTGCAACCTGCAAACCCCTATTTAATTAAACTCTAATTTATATACGAGTATACTACAATAAATTTGTCCGCTTACTAAATTAATACATCTATAAAATTTATGGCAACCTTTGTTGGGTTTCATTTTGCTTGCAGAGTGTCACAAAACTTTTTGTAACAAAACATTGCATTTGAAACTTGAGGTTAATTTTCATTTTCTACGTTACAAACTTACTCTTTCTTTAATTGCAGTTGCTCAACACGTTTAAAATTGGATAAAATAGAAATATAAAAACAAGAACTTAAATAAAGGGGAATAAGCAACTAGTTGAGATATGTAACTAAAATACTTATCTTTTAGGTATTAAATCGTGCAGTATTTTATTTATCTTTATATAAATTTATACGCTTCGATAATAATTACAGTTATCGTCCTCGGTGAGCTCTAGTATCTTTGAAAATTATTTAAGATGTCATAATAAATTTATGAAATATGAAAATGAAAACGAAAATATAAATCTACTATTAATATAACACAGATGTTTAATAAATGAGATTCTTGAAAATGACAAATCAGAACACCATCTACCGAACGAGGCTGTGAAACATACCAAAATGTAACAAAGTCTGTGGTATCTTAACTAAGACGTACCATTGTGCCCTTTTTTTTTAATTATAGGATACCAAAACCTATTTAAAAGAAGATTTTCTTCTTGCCTATTAAAGTTATTCGAACGTATATCAAAATAGCTTCACCAATTAAATATATTAAGTTACCACAGTACTACAATACTTTAACATATCCATTCAAAATCATATTAAACGCCCAAAATAGGAAATGGATATGGTTCTAAGATAATTCGGCCTTTTTGTAAAGCATTTTGATTCGAGGAAGTGTGGTTGGCGTAGAAACACAATATAAAAAGTGCACCACTCGTTTGCTCTGTATAGCCCTCAAAACAGGGAAAGGACAAAGACACAGTTATGACGATACACACAGTTAAAATAAAGAAACGTACGCTGATCAGAAAAAGGACAGGCTAGTTAAGTATACGAGACAATAATACACATAATACAAAGAAATAATGGTCGCCAAACATAACTCTTGTTTTTATACCAGTCTCAACGCAAATATGTTACAAGATCAAAGAACGTTGCAGAAGCAATAAAAATACAAAATAACTATCAGTAACCATAAACCATTTACAGTAATAATGAATTAAATATAGTAATAATAAACCCTTATCAGTAATGACAGGTAATTTACAATACCAAAAAATCATTTAAAATAATAAGAAACCAAATGGACTAATAATAAACCATTTACATTTTTAGTGCTTTAATTGAAATATACAAACAAAACAGAAAAGATTTTAATAATTAAAATGAAGGAACTCAACTAGCACTGTCAGACGTCCAGCAGGAGACGACGTCGCACTGGATTAGATAGAATAAAATAACAAATAAATAAAACATAAACACAAACAGAAACAAGGGTTTGTGTTTGTTTTGTGTTCGTGTTCGTGTTCGTGTTCGTGTTCGTGTTTGTGTTCGTGTTCGTGTTCATGTTCGTGTTCGTGTTCGTGATCGTGTCCGTATTCGTGTTCGTGTTCGTGTTCGTGTTTGTATTCGTGTTCATGTTCGTGTTCGTGTTCGCGTTCGCATTCGAGTTCGAGTTCGCTTTAGTGTTCGTGTTCGTGTTTGTGTTGAATTCTAAATCTTGTCTCTATAACCAAGATGTTTTGGTAGAAGGTGATTTCAGATCAAACGCTTGGATTGTCGATTTAAAAATGTAATTGTAATTAAAAATCTGTTTATGACTTTGATTAATATACTACATAGGATTTGCAGCGGCCTGCTAGTTTATAGTTTTAAAAATATTCCTTTAGATGAGACTCCACTGTTTTTCTCGCTTGTTTGACGTACTTGCGGCAGCCTGTTGGTTTGTTCTGTTTCAGAGTTGTGTGACTTTAATCATTTTATCAACTATAGTCTCACAGCACATAATGAGATGTTACTTACCGAATATTTTCGAAGTGATACCTGTATGTAAATGTGTATGGAATTTAGGTATTGTTTACGTATAGTAAAATCGTACATTCACTTTCCGTATAACAACATAATTCTTATGTAAATCTCATTAAATGTGTTTTATTATTATCATTATAGATAGAATATATATATATATATATATATATATATATATATATATATATATATATATATATATATATATATATATATATATATATCTAGTTTTGTATGTGTATACGCTGTATAAATACTTTAATAAACAATTATCTAACACTTATTTGTTATTAGAATAGCAAACAGAAAGCAGGTCTTAAGGTATGGCTATTATTTTTAACATATATTGTGTTTGATGTTGTTCACAAAAAATGCTGTTAATGATTTTAATGTATTATTATCTTAATAGGTTGACGTCATAAACCAACTATGTAATAGCGTCAGCTGTTTTTCTATAGACTCGATCTCAGCTCATTTGTTTAGTTAATTCAAATTTCCGCCATAACGATTACCGGAACTACATGTACTTTTAAATATATATTGTATATAAATATATAGGTGGAGCCATGATCAACCTCTATTACAGAAAACATTCATTAGTCCTAAAAATTCACAACTAGATGGTGCCAAAAACAAAACCAATCAATCAGAATGCAGAGTACTGGGCCTTCAACCAGGCCACAAAGCCTGGAAGCTGGGCGGTGTCTAAGGACCAAGCAGAAACCAGCGGGAGAGGCTTGTCCTTAGGTTCTCCAATCAAAACGCGCACCCTGGAGTAGTATGCACACGACCAATCCGCTGGAAGTGGGTGTGGCCTGTGAAGTCATCCGATTAGACTCAAGCGACCCCTTTCAACTCATATGTAATACATGTAAATTTGACAACTGCCAACGGTCCATATGATGTTGCTAATAATTATAAGCACAGCAAAACAAATAGTGTTCTACTGAAACTGGTTATTGAATCCATACACGAGCATTTTGAGTAACTAGGATAAAATCTTTACAGCTTGTACACCTATACTAAATGATGGTTATTAAAAAGTAGATCAAACACTTCACAAGGGGTACCGTTAACTTAGTTGTTGGAAGTACTCGAAAGTCGTACGTTCCTATACGACAGAGGTCCATCCAAGGACGATGACACACCTTTTGCTGCCTTCGGTGCGGAGTTATGATATGCTTACCGTTTCTCGCGTTAGTGATCAGCGCTGAAGAAGTATACTACTATCATGTCCATAAATCCATTATTTGGGAAAGTGATTAAGTACAGATGTACCACAAGAAAGAAAACTCCTGAAGAAAGAAAAGCCATGTAGTGCTTAAGGAAATTTATATCCGTATTAAACTAAAAAATAAATTCTATTTAGTATAGTATTAATTACGTTTAAAAGAAAGCCAGCCTAAACTGAAACATATCTTACAATTTTAACTTTGTAAAATTACGGAAAAATTTCCAGCACGTTGTTTCGTTAAAATGTAAATTTAATATTCGCTAAACAAAATTGCGTCAACCAAAAGGAACACACGATCTTTTCAAATTTCCTTTTTTACCAATTAGATATTTCCCATTTATCAAAAATATTTAACACGAGTAAAGTGATACCGGTGTTGCCACATCC